>JBBBDQ010001332.1:1177500-1730000 GCA_037127315.1 Ascarosepion bandense
TCTCCTTTTTTGTGTTTGCATGTGTTTGTGCGTGTGTATGTGTGTGTTCTTTCTGTCTTACTTTGTATCAACAATGTAACTGTTACTCCCGATGTCATAGACAGGAATTTTCTGGATTATTTTAGAATTTTGTAAGTCTTTTGAAAATATAGTTATATTGCACTTTTTATTTGCTTCTCGACTTTTTTTAAATTAATGTTTAAACGGTTACTTTTCAGTTGTTTTCTACGGTTTTCTACATGCGAATAATCGTTTAAGACTGTAGATGCTTTGTCCTTACATCCGTAACAGATGTTATCGAAGAGCAAGTGCAAAATCAGCTATGGTATTAAACGATTATTCTTCCATTGTGTATCTGTTTGTGATCTATGTTTTGTGCTGAATGGTTTTGTGTCCAGGTTGCATGAAGAAAACCGTAGAAAACAACTGAAATGTAACCTTTTTTAACATTAATTTAAAAAAATTAGACATAAAGCAATTAAAGAGAAAAATTTCATTCATTCATCATCCGTTACACCCAATGGTGTGTAGGGCAGCAACAAATCTTCTCCAACTCTGTCTATCTTGGACAAGACTAGTCAATGAACCCCAAGAATACTGCATGGCTTTCATCCCATTCTCCACCATACTTCTCCATGTCGTTCTTAGTCTTCCCCTCTTTCTTTTGCCATCTGGGGTCCAGTGTAGTGCTGTTCTTGTGAATGACTGGATATTTCAGGAGCACATGCCCAAACCAACTCCACCGCCTTCTTGTAATGATGGTACCCATGTTCTCTTTTTTGCATCTCTTCAACTGGTCTTCAGTGGAGAGCTCTGGCCAAACTATTTTCAGTATTCGTCGAAGGCATATGGTATGAAAGGATCTAAGTTTGGCGAGATCCGCCTTAGTCATTCTCTAGCACTCAGATCCGTAGAGGATAATATATACAACACAGCTCTGGTATAGCTGAAGCTTGGTGTTGGTGCTGTACTGTGTTGATCTCCAGATGTTGTTCATTTCCTTAAACATACTCCTGGCCTTGCCCAATATTTCAAAACAATTTTCTACCAATTATGACACAATATATTGATACATATACAGGTTTTTCTTTGCTGAATTTTATGTTTATTAAAGAATAACAACAGTCTTGTGTCAGACTATGTTAAGTTTAGTAAAATGCCACTATAATGGGGTGTTTAGGAAGTCTCAAACTCAACACACTAACAAATTTGTCTAAGAGAGAAATTTGAAACTATGTTACGATGGACGTCTATGAAATGATTAATAGCTGGCTGGCGAGGCGAATAAATATATAAATAGTTCGGCAGTAGCTAGCAGAGTGGGTCAGGTAGTTACGTCATTTGATACTGTTGGTTCTGGTGATTGGTTGGTGGAAGTTGGAAGGTTATTAGATACTCAGTCGTTAGAGTGAATGAACCTGTTAATAAATTCTGTGCGTGTGTTACGTAAGTAGTTTGATAAAAGACAACTGCGCTTCTCAAACTATAAATTTAAATAATTCTCTCGTATGTTTATTTGTCTTTCCGGTCAGGCTCGTAAAAGTAATTAACAAATAGCCCACGTAAAATATGTTAACAATTCAGAAGACGCCAACTTTTCCTCTCGGTTTACATGTAAATTCTTTCCTTCGTATATTTGCTAACTGATATTTCGAAATCAACGTCTCCGGGAAGTATTTTTAACTTGGCTGGTTGTTTTGTTTTATGGCATATCAACCTCGGCGGGTCATTTATTGCCAACTAAATTTTTATTTATTTATTGCTGGTAATACTGTTTTCTTTCAACAATTTATTGTTGTTTTTTTTTATATAAGTTTTTGTGTCTAGTAATACTTTTTTTTTCTTTTCGTGTATCAAGATTCATTGGGATTTGTTTTTAAGGGCAGGATCCCCAAGTCCTACCCTGTTATTTAACCCATAAATGGAGGGAAGGGACGGATTAATACCTTTCTCAAGGGTACCAGTGCTTAAGTGAATGCAGGGTATTCAACTGGAATTCGAACTCGGCTCACAGATTTATCTTTCCGAGCCTATATCCACTGCACCAGAACGCACATCCGTCACTAAACGCTTACAGTACCTCGTATTCCCAATCGGACACCCGTCTAAGTACTGACCAGAATCAACGTTGCTTAACTTCAGTGACCGAGCGAGAACCGTTGTATTCAACGTGATATGGCCGTAATTCTTTTAACTTGGATTAATGGGTGTAGCTTGGGTTCTATTCAGCTTTCTGGCTATTTCTAGTCAGAAGAGTCTCCATAGCAATAGTTTATATTCATCATAGATTTATCTGAGTTTGATTAAACTTAAAGTCAGCGCCAATCTCTATCTCCTGTCTTTCCTGAATCTTGGTCGTTTATTGTTCTTTCTTCTCACTAAAGTCTTATTATTATACACCAGATAATGTTCTCCTAATTTGGCTTGTAACAGGAAGCTGAACACATTATTCGGTGAGAAGGCTTTCAACAATGAGCAATTTCTGCACAATCCTATTATAATAAAGACCGTTATATATATATATATATATATATATATATATATATATATATATACTACTATAATTATTAGGCCACCCCAGTGTTTAAAAAAATGATGTATTTCATAGTATTTTTTTAGTATTTATTGCCAAGTGAATAATTGTAAATTAAATAGAATGGTTCTTTTGTTAATCTTGCACAATAACTCGTGCATCAAATGAATTTATAAATATTTAATAATTAGCTATATTGCAGTTTCATCAATGAAAGAATGAAGAAAATTCAGAGTATTCGGACGAGTTCATCTTTGCTTCATTGCCTTGTAAAATTTTGTACAGTAATAACAAAATAACTATTCTATTTGCATTTAGAATTCTCCACTGGTCTATAAATACTAAAAATAGTATGAAATACATCCTTTCCTTTTAAAAAACTGTGGTGGCCTAATAACTATGGCCGGTAGTATATATATATATATATATATATATATATATATATATTAATACAGGTTTCATTGAATAATATAGACAAGTTCTGTCTATTTATTTTGTGTAAGATCCTGTGATCTGATTAACTTGATAGTGCTGTCATTAAAAGACGACAAGAAATCGCAGTAATTGTTGATTTTTTTATCGGGTCTGAGCTTTCGGCTTGCATAAGCTATTATCAAAGAATGAACATTTAATAGATAGCGAACATAGAAAATTTTGATTCTTTACAGTGTGGAATTAAACAAAGAAAATTAAACCACGGAGACAGGTCCATTTTTAGCGTGGCAGATGGCCGCAGGCAGTAACGAACTGGTGGTGGTGGTGGGTTTGTGGTTTCTTTTATATATATATATATATATATATATATATATATATATATATATATATATATATAATCATATCGCCCTAAGCAAGGCAGTTTACTGCGACCGTTGCGCAGTGGGTTATATAGGAGGAAAGTTATGAGAAAGATTGATAGGTTATAATGTGTGTCAGGAAGTGGGTAAAAGAGGGATGAGAATAATGATGAGAGTGGAGTGGACGGAGAAAGAAGCATGAAAGTGAGGAGGCAAGTTTGTGAGATAGGAGATGACTATTGACTTAAATTCTTTGAGATTGTAGCAAGTAAACGGAAGGGAATTCCACAAGCACGAAGTGCGAGAAAAGAAGCTAATGGAGTAGAATTTGCATCACGCTTATAGAGAGAGAGAGGCAATAACGAGACAGTGCTGGCTAAGGTCATTCTCTTTACTACCTGTTATTAAACATTACTACCAGTAATGAAAGCTCTTTAAAATGGGCTTATTATTTTATTTTTTCAATAATTATGTCGTCGAGTAGTATATATATATATATATATATATATATATCCAAATGAATAAGAGACGAAGAAAATATTTGCAACGTTCAAAACATCGATTTGGGGTTTATTTATCCTTCAGCTGTTTTAGATTGGCTCTGTTGACAATGTTGCATTTTCCGTTTTTCTAAACAATCTTTATTTCCGATCACAAAATTTTTATTTTATTTTTACATAACATCTGTCGCATGAAGTTGAAGAGTCTGATTGATAATCCGTGAAATTGTTATCCTCCAAATGTCATATTTGAATTTTTATGAGGAACACTCACACACACATATATATATGTGTGTGTGTGTGTGTGTGTGTGTGTGTGTGTGTGTGTGTGTGTGTGTGTGTGTGTGTGTGTATTGTCAGAGTTTCATGCGTTAGGCAATCATCAGATGCCCTTTTTAAACTGATAGTTAATACATTTGAATTTAAATCTTCTAAAGTTAAATCCTTTAAAGTTTGGTTACTGCTTTTTTCTTAACAAGACTAAAAATTTAAATATCCAAAGATTGTGTGTGTGTATTGTCAGAGTTTCATGCGTTAGGCAATCATCAGATGCCCTTTTTAAACTGATAGTTAATACATTTGAATTTAAATCTTCTAAAGTTAAATCCTTTAAAGTTTGGTTACTGCTTTTTTCTTAACAAGACTAAAAATTTAAATATCCAAAGATTACTTGTAGATAACAAATTAAAATTTTAATTAAAATTCAAAATTTAAAAATATTAAAAATATTAAAATACAGTGAGATAAAATCCTTTATAATTATTAATACCAATATTTGTGGGTAAAAGAAAGAAAAAAAGAAAGGGGGTGAAAGTAAGGGAGTGATTAAGAAAGGGATAAGAAAGAGACAAACGTATAAAGGAAGCTATATCAATCGAGGTCTAAGAATTTGAGTACGTATTTATTCTATGACAGCGTGTGGTCATTAAATCGCTTGTTTTATTAAGTAGATTAGGGTTATTTAAATTGTTTAAGACGATAAGCTTTTCTAAAAGGCATAAGTTAGATCTATCGCCTCTTCCGTTGTAAGATTTGGATTTAGCAACGATATTCGATGTAATAATTGGGTTCTTGTTATTGTTTTTAAAATTTCAATAATATATGGATAAAGCAGTGCTTTTGCTGTATTTACTGTTCTTTAAAGACAACATGTGGTTGTTAAATCTCAGTTTTCATCTGTTAAAAGTGCTTCTAAAGTAACATTTAACATCATCAACTTCCGAATGAATTCTAGCGCTATAAATGATATTTTCGAACATACATAAGCCATTCAGTGGGCAGGTTTTCGGCAGATGCAAGGAGATGGAAAGTGCGACACGGAGATCCGAAGGCGAATTGGCATGGCAAAGGACGCGTTCCAGAAGATGAGCAAAATACTAACACACAGGAAGATCTCAATAGAAACGAAGAAAAGAGTGCTAGACTGCTACGTGATGTCAGTTCTTCAGTACGGCTGTGAATGCTGGACAATATCATCGAAAATGAGGACAAAACTGGAAGCGGCCGAAATGTGGTTCTACAGAAGGATGCTACGGATATCGTGGACTGAGCATACAAGCAACGACGAAGTGTTAGAAAGAATGGCAACAAAAAGGAAATTGATGTTGAGCATCAGGAAGAGACAACTGAAGTTCCTGGGACATGCAATGAGGAAGGATAGCCTGGAGAACCTGATACTGACTGGTCAGATAGAAGGAAGGAGAGACAGAGGAAGGCAGCGGATAACATATTTGCAGGGCCTGATCAGGTGGATGACGGAACGGGGGTTGCCAGGAGCAACAGGAGCAAACATACTAAGAGCCACAAGGGATAGGGAGACGTGGAGATCCATGATCGCCTACGTCCTGAAGGGACAGGGCACATAGAAGAAGAAGAAGGGTAAATGATATTATTCATGTGGGCCAGTATTTATTTGATATCAATTTATTCTGTTGTGAAATATATTTATATATGTTCTTAACATCTAAGAAATTTACGATTTTAGCGTTAGTGATCTTGGTAATATTAAGATCGTGATCTTTGAAAAAATTGATTAAATCTTGTCTGAGTTTGTCGGTTTTTTGAGGACTAGTCTTACGGGGAATTATCAATCGATAAAGCCCAACATTACATAAATCAAAGACCTGCCTAAAATTCGAAAGCAAAAAAATGACCGGCCAAATCACAGGTCTCTGCAGAATCAAACGCCCTCATGGAGATGGAAGAATCAGGGTTGTTTTTTTTTATGCCACAAGCATTCATCGTAAAATAAAATAGATTATGGTGCCTGTTTAATGATGTTGATGTCTTATTCGCTGATGGGGGCAGTCTTTTTTCCGCCAAATTTAAGGCGGAAGTTAGGAGGTTTTTCAGATATTGTCGGTCCTGGGAACGACGGTAAACTGCATCCAGCAGTAAGGGCACTTATTGGGAAGTTGTGAGGAGCATGAAACCACCTTTTAATTGCTGTTGTTCCCAGGTTCAGCCTGACCCAGAGTAGTAGCACCTGTTAGGGTCCCAGCTATGGGTAAATAGTTAACCTCCAAACTGGGGTCAAAACACTATTAAAGTATTAAAGTAGACTTTTTGTAGAAATATATACATAACAATTGACTTTTATTGAAAAATATACATTAAAAAAAAAAAAATTACCATAACACATTTTTGAAGGAAAAAAATTATTCTCAGCAAAACAATTTTGAATACAATACAAGACATTTTCAGTTTTCTAAAATAAAAAAAAGAATAAAAACCAAAAAATCATTAAAATCTAACTAAATCAACCTTCTCACTATAACCAAACATTAAAAAAATACCTTAACCCTCTAGGGCCATTCGTATCATATTTGATACAGTATTTCCCTATAAGGAAACATTTGGTATTTCCCTATAAGGAAACATTTGGTATTCATTGACTGAGCAGTCAGTACTGCTTTCATCTGAAATTTATAAAATATTTCTCTTAAAAAATTTTTCAGGAAAATATTTCTTTCAAGGCTTGTTTTCATACTGTATCAAATATGATACGAATGGCCCTAGAGGGTTAAGGCTTCTACTGGGCATAAAGTGGGGGATCAGTTCTATATTGTTATGAAGTAATAAACAGATCCCCCACTAATATGATACGAATGGCCCTAGAGGGTTAAAACCCTACCTTTTTGGCATCAAATAACCCACAGAGGTTGATATGCCGTTAAACAAAACTCAAACTCAGACTAAGATATTGACGGATAGAAATCACAAATATCAAACTGGATGAAAGTGCAATCCATTTTATATTCTATTTTTGTGAACCAATCAATTGCCTCGGCTATGTTCTTCCATTTGTTCTTGCCTAAGACATTCTTAGTTAATGTGGAAGCTCTTTCAAGGATAATTTCGCTAATTATAACTACGTAGTCTTTGGAATTGTTTAGTAATTTGTATTGTAGGTTGTTTGTGAAATACTAAACCATTCCAAAAAACACTAAGCCTAAATAGTAAGTACATCAATATATATGTTTCCGTTATTTTAGACGACATATTGATATTTTGACGGCACGAGTCCACTCGTTTATAAATAAACAACAAAAATTGACAAGGAAATTATCCAGTATTCATTATTATAATGGTGGGTTGATATATGCAAAGAAATTTACAGCATTTTTTGCCATATACAAGAATTGATATCTGTGATAAAATTATGCAGTATTCATTGGCGTAAAGTAAGATTATTACCCCTGATGCAATTTCCCAGCATTCATTGCTATATAGGATTGAAATATGCAGTGTAATAGATATCGGTCCAGAATGAGAAATCTTAGAGCCGAGTTCAAATTCCAGTCGAAATTGTTTCATTCACTTACGCGCAAACACCATTGGGAAATGTAACCATCTTTTCTCCGTTCCGCTATGGGTCGAATAGCAGTACAGGTTTTGTTTTAAAGTCCTGTTTGGCAACCGTCCTACTGCAGAGTGAATATGGAACCTAGTGCGGTAAACGTTTCTTGCCTTAGTAATGTCCTGTAAGAGACATAATCGCATAATTGTGTATCGCGTATGGCAATTAACTGACAGATAAGTGGAGAAACTTTCCAATATATATCGGCATATAGGAGGATTTATATGCGTGGGTGAATTTTAATGCCATATTGGAGAATCGAAATTCATGAAGAAAATGTTTATCATTTATTGCCAGATAAAAGGACTGACATCTGTGATGAAATTGTCAAGCTTTTTTTATATAGAATGTTTGATATCTATTAATTATTTCTTTAGTATATAGGAGGATAGATTTATGAGATAAATATATGCATATAGAGAAATTTATATCTGTAATGAATTCGTTGGCGTATTGGAGGGTTGTATCTGTGATTAAAATGCCCAGCACTGATACTAATACATATATAAAAGAATTGATACTTCTGATGAAAGTCTCCTGCATCCATTGCCAAATAGTAGAATTTATCTGTGAAGAAATTGTCCAGAATGCAGTGATATGTAGGAGAATTGTTATTGTGAGGAAGTTGAACAGTTTTCATTGACATTATATTCGTATTGATAGATGCAATGAAATTGTTCAGCGTTAGTTTCCATATATTTGGATTGGTATAAATTGATTAAATTGTTCAGTTTACATTAGCATATACAAGAGTTGATACATCTGATCAAATTTTTCAATATCCATTGCAATAAAGGCTGATTTATTTGTGAAGAAATTGTTCAAAATTCAGTGGTTTATAGAGTGATTGATATCTGTGACAAAATTGTACAACATTCATGGCATTCTTGGGAAAGATATTAATTCATCTTTTCTCCCTCTAGCTATGGGTTGAATCGCAGTACATTTTGGATTTTATAATCTTGGATGGCTATCAGTCCGCCTCAGAAAGTAATTGCAACCTACTGCTGGATAAATCTTTTGCTTAGTCAGACATGATCGCCCAATCGTGTATCACGTATGGCAATTAACTGACTAATACGTGGAGAAGTTTTCCAGCATACATTAGCATATTTTCCACATACAAAGATTGATATCTGATGAAATTGTCCAACTTTTATTCCATATAGAATCATTGACATTAATTAATTACTTTTTAGGATAAATATATATGATGATATTGTTCAGCATTCTTTGTCAAATAAGAGAAGTGATATCTGTAAAGAGATTATCCAGCATTCAATATAAGAGAAATTAGAATTGTGATGAAAATTGCCAAGCATGCATTACCACAAAGATGATTGGTGTTTATGATGAATTTTTTCAGCTTTTCTCGTCTTATCGGAAGATTTATATCTGTGATGAAATTGACCAGCATTTATTGACACATAGAAAGATTGATTCGTAAGCTGAAATTGTCAAGCCTCCATTTCAATGCATGAGGACTGATATATGTGTTCAAATTGTTCACCTTTCCTTGCTATATCAGAGAATTTATGTGTGATGCAATTGTCCAGTATTCATTGCCATTTAAGTGGATGGATACCGAATTTGAATTTCTCCAGCATTCTTTGGCACATAAGGAGAAAGCTAACAGCGACGAGGTTAACCTGTATTCGTTAGCATATAGGAGGAATGATATCATTGATAACACTGTCCATTATTCATTGCTATATTTGAGAATTGATACTTGATTACATTGTACAGCATAAATTCATATTGTGGCATATATATCTCAGATGAAATTGTCCAGCATCCATTGCCATATACTAGGACAGATATCTAAGATTAATTTGTAGCAGCTTTCAAACGAATATATGGGGACTGATATCAGTGGTGCCATTTTACAGAAATCATTGTAACATAGGAGGATTATTATCGGTGATGAAAATGTCCAGAATTCATTGCCTTATAGAAGAATTGATTCCAACAACGAAATTTTCCAGCATTCATTTCCAAGACTGCTGGTTGTGAAGAAATTGTACAGTAATCATTGGCACTGATTTCGTTTATTTGCATATAGAAGTAATAATAATTGTGATATATTGTTCAGTATTCGTTGGTATATAACTGAATTGATCTCTGTGGTGAAATAGTCCGATATTCATTGGCATATACCAGTATTGATATAAGTGATGAAAATCTTCAGTATTTATTTGCATATTTCTAGATTGATATAATTGATAAAAATGTCTAGTATTCATTTGCATATATTCGGATTGATATAAGTGATGAAATTGTCTAGCATTCATTGGCATTGAATTTTTCAGCTTTTCTCGTCTTATCGGAAGATTCATATCTGTGATGAAATTGACCAGCATTTATTGACATATAGATTGATGTCTGTGAAAAGTTGTTCATTATTCATTTGCATATATCACGATTGATATAAGTGATGAAATTGTCTAGCATTCATTGGCATTGAATTTTTCAGCTTTTCTCGTCTTATCGGAAGATTCATATCTGTGATGAAATTGACCAGCATTTATTGACATATAGATTGATGCCTGTGAAAAGTTGTTCATTATTCATCGTACATATCACGATTGATATAAGTGATGAAATTGTCTAGCATTCATTGGCATTGAATTTTTCAGCTTTTCTCGTCTTATTTGAAGATTCATATCTGTGATGAAATTGACCAGCATTTATTGACATATAGATTGATGTCTGTGAAAAGTTGTTCATTATTCATTTGCATATATCACGATTGATATAAGTGATGAAATTGTCTATCATTCATTGGTATCAATTTTTCAGCTTTTCTCGTCTTATCGGAAGATTCATATCTGTGATGAAATTGACCAGCATTTATTGACATATAGATTGATGTCTGTGAAAAGTTGTTCATTATTCATTTGCATATATCACGATTGATATAAGTGATGAAATTGTCTAGCATTCATTGGCATTGAATTTTTCAGCTTTTCTCGTCTTATCGGAAGATTCATATCTGTGATGAAATTGACCAGCATTTATTGACATATGGATTGATGTCTGTGAAAAGTTGTTCATTATTTCATTTGCATATATCACGATTGATATAAGTGATGAAATTGTCTAGCATTCATTGGCATTGAATTTTCAGCTTTTCTCGTCTTATCGGAAGATTCATATCTGTGACGAAATTCGACCAGCATTTATTGACATATAGATTGATGTCTGTGAAAAGTTGTTCATTATTCATTTGCATATCACGATTGATATAAGTGATGAAATTGTCTAGCATTCATTGGCATTGAATTTTTCAGCTTTTCTGTCTTATCGGAAGATTCATATCTGTGATGAAATTGACCAGCATTTATTGACATATAGATTGATGCCTGTGAAAAGTTGTTCATTATTCATTTGCATATATCACGATTGATATAAGTGATGAAATTGTCTAGCATTCATTGGCATTGAATTTTTCAGCTTTTCTCGTCTTATCGGAAGATTCATATCTGTGATGAAATTGACTACATTTATTGACATATAGATTGATGCCTGTGAAAAGTTGTTCATTATTCATTTGCATATATCACGATTGATATAAGTGATGAAATTGTCTAGCATTCATTGGCATTGAATTTTTCAGCTTTTCTCGTCTTATCGGAAGATTCATATCTGTGATGAAATTGACCAGCATTTATTGACATATAGATTGATGTCTGTGAAAAGTTGTTCATTATTCATTTCACATATCACGATTGATATAAGTGATGAAATTGTCTAGCATTCATTGGCATTGAATTTTTCAGCTTTTCTCGTCTTATCGGAAGATTCATATCTGCGATGAAATTGACCAGCATTTATTGACATATAGATTGATGCCTGTGAAAAATTGTTCATTATTCATTTGCATATATCACGATTGATATAAGTGATGAAATTACCTTAGCATTCATTGGCATTGAATTTTTCAGTTTTTCTCGTCTTATCGGAAGATTCATATCTGTGATGAAATTGACCAGCATTTATTGACATATAGATTGATGTCTGTGAAAAGTTGTTCATTATTCATTTGCATATATCACGATTGATATAAGTTAAGGAAATTGTCTATCATTCATTGACATTGAATTTTTCAGCTTTTTCTCGTCTTATCGGAAGATTCATATCTGTGATGAAATTGACCAGCATTTATTGACATATAGATTGATGCCTGTGAAAAGTTGTTCATTATTCATTTGCATATATCACGATTGATATAAGTGATGAAATTGTCTAGCATTCATTGGCATTGAATTTTTCAGCTTTTCTCGTCTTATCGGAAGATTCATATCTGTGATGAAATTGACCAGCATTTATTGACATATAGATTGATGTCTGTGAAAAGTTGTTCATTATTCATTTGCATATATCACGATTGATATAAGTGATGAAATTGTCTAGCATTCATTGGCATTGAATTTTTCAGCTTTTCTCGTCTTATCGGAAGATTCATATCTGTGATGAAATTGACCAGCATTTATTGACATATAGATTGATGTCTGTGAAAAGTTGTTCATTATTCATTTGCATATATCACGATTGATATAAGTGATGAAATTGTCTAGCATTCATTGGCATTGAATTTTTCAGCTTTTCTCGTCTTATCGGAAGATTCATATCTGTGATGAAATTGACCAGCATTTATTGACATATAGATTGATGCCTGTGAAAAATTGTTCATTATTCATTTGCATATATCACGATTGATATAAGTGATGAAATTGTCTAGCATTCATTGGCATTGAATTTTTCAGCTTTTCTCGTCTTATCGGAAGATTCATATCTGTGATGAAATTGACCAGCATTTATTGACATATAGATTGATGTCTGTGAAAAGTTGTTCATTATTCATTTGCATATATCACGATTGATATAAGTGATGAAATTGTCTAGCATTCATTGGCATTGAATTTTTCAGCTTTTCTCGTCTTATCGGAAGATTCATATCTGTGATGAAATTCACCAGCATTTATTGACATATAGATTGATGTCTGTGAAAAGTTGTTCATTATTCATTTGCATATATCACGATTGATATAAGTGATGAAATTGTCCAGAATTCAACCGCATATATCAGGATTGATATCTGTGAGAAAATCGATCAGTAGACTTTGGTATATAACAGAATTGTTATCTACGATAAAAATTGTTCAGTATTCATTAGCATATAACAGGATTGTATCTGTGATGAAACTGTCTAGAATTCATTAGTATATAACAGGATTGTATATGTGATGAAATTGTCTAGAATTAATACTCATATAACAGGATTAATATATAAGTGATGATATTGTCCTGTATTCAGTGGCACACATCACGATTGATATCTGTGTTAAAATCGACCAGTATTTCCAGATTGATGTAATTGATTAAATTGTCCAGTATCCATTGTTATATAACAAGATTGATATAATTAATGAAATTGTCCAGTATTCATTAAGATGTGACAGGATTGATATCTGTAATGAAATCGTCCAGTATTCATTGACATTTAGGTGGATTAATACCTAATTTGAAATTGTCTAGCATTCACTGCCATACACCAATGACAGGGTTAACCCATATTTATTAGCATATATGAGGTATATCATTGATAAAATTGTGCAATATCCATTGCTATATTTGAGAATTGAAACATTTGATGGCATAGTACAGCATTCGTTCATATATATCTCAGATGAAATTGCCCAGAATTTATTGCCATATATTAAGAAAGATACCTATAATTAATTTATCGTTGCATTCATAGGCATATATGGGAAATGATATCATAGATATCATTTTACAGGAAGATTATTACCGAGATGAAATTGTCCAGAATTCATTGCCTTATAAAAGAATTGATACTAACGATGAAATTTTCCAGTTTCATTTCCAGGATTGATAACTCTGAAAAAATTGTAGAGTAGTCATCGGTATTGGTATAGTTGATAATATAGTCCAGCATAGATTCGCATATGGGAGTATTCATAATTGTGATAAATTGTTTGATAACTATGACGAAATTACCCACCATCATTAGCATCACGATTGACATAAGTAATGTAATTGTTAGACTTTCATTATTTCTTTATTTCAATTTAACAAAAAAGTTAACTCTGATAAAATTTTCCTGCATTCACTGGTATTTATCTAAACTTATTTGTAAATGAAAATTTGTGTGTGTGTGTGTGTGTGTGTGTGTGTGTGTGTCTGTGTGTATGTCCGTTACCTATAGACTCAAAATGGCTGAACCGATTTTCTTGAAAATTTACGCAGTTGTACTATAAGCGTCTGCGAGTGTTCTTAGCTAAGTTTTGTGTTGAGGTACCTCCGATAAATATCGAAAACCCATAATTAAAAAAATCGAGTTTATAGAAGGAGTGGTCCGATTTTAATCAAATTTGATACACTCATAGACAAAGACATAAGAAACGATTTTCAGAAGTTTCAAGTTTGCAGTTCTTACAATAGTGCAGAAAATTTTATATCGATACCAGGAAATCAAAATTTCACTTACATCCATTCAATTTTTCTTTCTGTCTACGGTTTCGCTTTAACTGGAAACAACTGGAAACAACTATTGCATTTTAGTCTTTCGTACCAACGTCCAAAGAGTCTGAGCTCCAGGACCATGGATTAGTTTTAAAGCTTTCATGACACCCGAGCAACGCCAGGCTATACTGCTAGTTGGTTATAAGAGAAATTATGCATGTTTTGAATTTATTACGCATTCATTGTCATATAGAAGGATTGCTAACTGTGAAGATGTTGTCCAGTATTCTATGGCATATCGCAGAGTTTTATGTGTTGAAACTGTCCATAATTTATTGCTTTGTATTAGAATTGATATCTGTGATGAAATTGTCCAATATTTATTGGCCTATAAAAGAATTGATAGGAAATAGAAATAGCATTCATTGGCATATAAGAGGATAGATATATGGGATTAAATAGTCCAGCATTCATTGCTTTCTGAGGGAATTTATATCTGTTATATAATTGTCTAATAAGCATTGCTATGTAAGGGGATTTATATCTATTTTTCAGCATTGTTTTGCCATATCATAAGATTGAATTGAGTGAAGATATTCTCCAGTATTCATTGGCATGTACAAGGATTGATATCTCTGACGACAATCTCCAGCTTTAACTTGCAAATGTGTCGTTTTATATATGTGACAAAACTTTCAAACATTCATTGTTTCATAGGAAGATTGATATATGTAACGAAATTGTCCAGTATTCTTAGCCATGTATTAGGATTAATATCTGTAACGAATTTGACCAGTATTCATTATCCTTTAAGAAAATTATCTGTGATGAAATTGTATAATATTTATTGGCTGATCAGAGAACTGTTATCTGTGATGAAATTGTCCAGCATTCATTGTCGTAAGAAAGGAAATGATATCTGTAATAAAGATATAGATAGTTCATTGTTATATAGGAGGACTGATATCTGTTATAAAATTATCCAGTGTTCAGTCAGTCAGTTAAGTGCCATACGTGATACACGCTTGGGCGATCATGTCTCGAAAAAGACATGACTGACTGGGCAGAATATTATCTCGCAGTAGGTTACCATTGCTTTATGCGGTAGACCGGTTGCCGACCAAGGCTATAGAACCCAATCTGTCCTGTTATTTAACCCATAACTGGAGAGAAGACACGGATATCTTTTCCAAGGGTATTTGCGTGCGTGTAAGTGAATGCAAGGAATTTAGCTGGAATTCGAACTCGGCTCCCCGATTTCTCGTTCCGAGCCGATATCCACTGAGCCACAACGCACACCCAGTATTCACATGTCATAATTGTTTGTTATTTGTGATGAAATTCTCAATCATTCTTTGCCATATAGGAGGATTGATATTACAATATTTATCAACGCTTTTTTCTTTAGTTTTTTTTTTCCTGTTACACTTCTTACGGCGTCTTTTACTATTCCAAATTATATTTGTATTCCAGTGTAACATTTCCCATTCTGTTTTAGAACACTTCCGGAAAAATCTATACTCTTTTTAAAGTAATTTTTTTCGTAAAAAAATGGAAAGATGTGTCAACGACTACTTTGTTTTTAAGTGATAAACAGTGTGCCATGTTCTGTTCCTCAATAAACAGTCAAATAAACCTGGTTATAAGGAAAGTAGCGGTAATAATTACAACGATGAACGAGTAATAAGGAAAGCTCTCACAAAATTGTAGCCATTTGTTGATATGATTTCCACTCAGTTGGTTTTTTCCACTATTGATAGTCAAATCTAATTTCCGTAAACTTTATTATTAGCTAATTTGTAATCTTTAACTGAACGTCTTTCATCTTTATCTTTAATTTTGGGGTCTACTCCAGGAAATCGAAGAACTGTAACGTGTTGTTGAAAATGTTTAAGGTAAAAATATGTAATGTAGATGAGACTGTGTTGGTAGGAAATAATTCAATTTCGAAGTAATATTCTGATTTTTTTAACGTTCTTTAGCTCCGTTGTACTAATTTCTTAGAAAAACTATTTTATTTATGCATGATTTTTATTAACATACTTCACATGATTAGATAATGGCTAACAAAATATTAAAACATAAATATATCTCTTTTTAAATCATGGAAACCTGTATACGAGTTTCTCCGAGGACGTTAATGTAAACTTCTTCTCCTGTTAAAAAGTGAGGAAATCAGTGTGAACCGAAAAATAGGTGAAGTTATCTATTCTTATATAAGGTAATAAAAAAACGGGAACTTTTTAACAATCCAATAAAATCAAGAATGATGGAAGAAAAATATTTTATTCAAAGTAATTGAAACCTTAAAACATGCCATTTAAGAAACAATGATGGAATTTTTATTTTTAAAAATGATGTCGTGTGGATATTGTTCACCTATACTTCTTGAAATTTGCTGTTAAGACTCATCACTGAGAGTGACGGAGATCCCCTGTTCATTTTTAAAACATAAGGTCCGATGATCCCATGTAAGGAAACAGCACACCATGCGGTCACCTTACTAGCGTGTAAAGGGCGCTCATGAACTTAAGGTCCGATGATCCCCTGTAATGAAATAGCACACCATGCGGTCACCTTACTAGCGTGTAAAGGGCGCTCATGAACTTCATTAGGATTTGTGTATGCCCAGTAACGGTAGGTCTGCTTATTCACGTAACCTGTGAGATGAAAATGGGCCTCATCTGACATCCATATTCATCGTCATTGCTGCCGGTTCTACTGATGCATGGTAACTGAAATTTCAGAGTGTTTAATTCGTGAGGCCACTGTTTCACAGTGCTGTCACTTGCTCATATCTACCAAAATACATTTTAAAATTTCCCCTTCTTAGCTCACCTTAACGGTTTATAAAAGCGAAATAGATAGATAGATATCTTCAGAAAGATACTTAGATTTATAGATAGGTTTATATATATAAAGATAGAAATATAATGCGATGATAGATAATTTCCGAATTGAAATAATTATATACATACACACAGTTAAATAATGAACCACCTGTGATATATATATATATATAAATGACTATGTGTGTTTATGTGTTTCCTTTCTAACGAACCCTTAAAAGAAAAGAATGGCAAACATCTGATATAGCATGACGCATATTTAAAAACGAAAGCAGACCTTACAACGGTGGTGGTATCTTCACATTATGGAAAGAACTGAATTTAATCATAATATTATTTTCAAAACGCAAAACGTAAATGAAAAGTCCGAAGTAATGTCCGGCTGCAAACACTGAAATTTTCTGTTCATTTTCAAAAACATAAGGTCCGATGATCCCATGTAATGAAACAGCACACCATGCGGTCACCTTACTAGCGTGTAAAGGGCGCTCATGAACTTCATTAGGATTTGTGTATGCCCAGTAACGGTAGGTCTGCTTATTCACGTAACCTCATCTGACATTCATAACTTGCTTAGAAATTAATCTTGATCCATGGTTACTGAAATGGCAGAGTGTTTACTTCGTGAGGCCTCTGTTTCGCAGTGCTGCCTCTTGCTCACGTCTGCCAATACACACTTCAAAAATTCCCCTCTGTCAGAGCATTTCCCAGGTATTTGATATTTCTTTACCCTTTTTTAATTTATTTTATTTTTAATGAGTCCCAAAATGTCAACTGTCTCTAAAGACTAATTTTCCTTAAGACTTCCTCTTTAGTCTTTGAATATTTTGACCATTCTTCTGTGAAACCGTATCTATTCTTTACTGCTATATTCGAAGACATCTTTCGTTATTCGAAACACTTTTGGATTTCTCTGTCGCATTTCCAGTCATCATTCCATAACACTTCCTAGGTAGTTAAACGTTTGTAAATGCTTGATTCTAACACCTCCCGTTCATAGTACTCTTCCTGGTCTGTCTCACTTACTAACGACACTAAGATATCACTCAATAAAACCCGGGCCTAACTTGTCACATATTTACGCAGAAACTCCTTCTTATTGCGTTAAAAAAAGTTGCAAACAACGCACTGAATCGTTGACTCGTTATTGTTTTTGACTGATTGTGAGCAAACGCGGCACCCACTTTGAACGCAGCTTTCTCATTGACAAATGTTCATGCATAATAGTGAATACGCTTCCTTCTGATGTGTTCAAAACCTCTGCTATCTCGCTCAACTTCAATTTACGGTCGGCTGAAACTTGTTTGTAGATTTTGATTGGTGTTTTCCAGGACAACTGCCGATTTTGGGAGATCTGGGCGTTCAGTATCATTTGTTACTGAACGACTGCATTTAAAGTCAGCATGCCACCGCTTAACCGCTGTTTTCGACGGGGAAGAGTAATAAAACTTATCAAGCCATTGCTTTGCTTGAGCAGTAATTTTTCCCATCAGAAAGTAATTCTGTATCAAAACACGAAATTTTCAACAATAGCTTTACTTAAATAACTGTCATTTGTAAACTAATAATCCGATTGGGCCCAAATTTTGTAACGTACCATTTGAAGGCTAGTACTTAGTAAAATCATATAGATTTTTTATTAGTAGTGCCAACTGCACTGGGATTTATTGAGTGATGTGTTGCATTATAACAATAGATGGCTTTGTACTTTGTGATTATGTAGCGTCAGTTAATAGGGGTTTGACGAACCTCAGTACTAGCTATGGCTGACAGTTTTCATTCACTTAGGGTGATTTTCAATCATTGATCAGAGAAAGTGGGTGTATACAGCCGACAGGTTAGGTATTTTGAACGAGGTTGGTGCCATTTATGGCATCATTATAAAAGTTACGATCTGACGAGATTATTTAACTATTAGCACTCTAAAATGATTAAACATTACTTCCCTTTTTAGAGCCTTCTTTTTCAGCATCCTTAATTTTAATTTCACTCAAAGTTGTTTTCATAGCAGGATGTGACAACACAACTATTAAATTCAAACACAAGAATCAGTGTCAACTTCAGTGGAAGGATAACCATTTTGTAGAGCAAATGAAGTCACACACAGGGTGATAAATGGTAAGAACATGTCACTTGTTTTTAGATTAATGTTTCGGCTTTGTAGCAACTTGAGGTGTTGGTGGAAACCACCCCTAGCGTATCCTTTTCTATATCCTATTTCTTTATCACCTATGATAAATTTGTAAAATTGACGCAATATTTTTCAAAGCCAAACAAATTCCATCATACACCCCGAAAACTGATTCCTACTGATTCATACTGATTTACACCAATGCTAATGACATAATCTGAGAAAGAAATATAAATCGATTACACCCTGTCACTCCATTGTGTCTGAATGTGACTGTATAATGAAAGAATAAAAAACGAATATTTGACTTTGTGTTTGAGTTTTGTTTAACGGCAAATCAACCTCTGTGGGTTATTTAATGCCAGAAAGGTAGTGTTTTAAGGTATTTTTTATGTTCGATTATTGTGAGAAGATTGATTTATTCAGATTTTAATAAAAAAGTGTTAATATTTTTTTTATTTCAAAAAACTCTAGATGTCTTCTAATTTTTTATTCGAAAATGTATTGTTAGTAATATCTTTTTTCGTTCAAACATGTATATTTTTTGATAAAAGTCTATTTTTATATATATATTTCTATAAAAGTGTATTTTTATACTTTCATAGTGTTTTGATCTCAGTTTGGGGGTTAACTATTTGCCCATAGATGGGACACTAACAGGTGTTACCACTCAGAATCTGGGTGGACCTGGGAACAATAGCAATTAAGAGGTGGTTCTATGCTTTTCACAACCTCCCAATCAGAGGCCTTGCTGCCGGATGTAGTTATACCCAGGACCTGAAGTATTTATTTCAATTAATTTGCACAGTGGTGTATATATGCAAATAAATGGTGTATATATGCAAATAAATGGTGTATATATGCACATAAATACAGATGAATCGGAATGAGAATGAATTAAGACGAAAGCGATACCAGTTTTAATGACACACCAAGAAAATTCTCGATAACATCGATGATCGAAAATGATTTAAGTAAACAGGAAATAATCGATTTAATACAGAGATTAAATCGTCTAATCTCTACGTTGTCACTGTTCAATCATTTTAAAAATCTCAATAAACATCGCAAAGATGCGATAGTCTATGTCAACAGTGCTGCCAATACCGAGTTCAAGTAAAGTTTCGACTCTTTCAACAGCATATCATTTTGCCCGGTTGGCCCTGTCATTGTTGATCACGCGATGGCGCGCATCACAGCGGCCATCAATGTTTAACCTTCATTGCATTGCGTTAATTTAACCGAAATAACTGTAAACAATAATGGCGCCAATTTGTAGTAAGCGATCAGCACGCCAACCAATAGGAATTGTTCCTTCCCATTCGTTTCGTCTATAATGGGATACGCCACCAAACTTCTAGCACACTCAGGTTTTCTTGTTATCAAGAAAGATACTTCGTGGACACCGACGGTAAACAAGAGAATAATCGATTTAATACATTGATTAATTTGTTTTATCAGTGCTCTCTCTCTCTCTCTCTCTCTCTCTCTCTCTCTCTCTCTCTCTCTCTCTCTCTGTTTCAAAATGGGTTTTCTTCTTTTTTCTGTGTGCAGCATCCAGTCAGTTCGTAATTGATCATGGCTCTCCACAGCTCCCTGTCTTTTGTTGGTCTCAGTAAGACTTATGTTTCTGCTCCCCTTTCTAATCCCTGTTCTACCAACCATTTACACAAGTTTGTTATGTATGCAATTTGGTATCCCGCCTGCCTTTACTATGTCATGTGAGTGTCAAAATCTTCAAGCCCTTTTTTTCTCATTATGTGCTAAAGAAATATCATCAATTTTCTGATGTTAAGCATAAGGGTGATATTCATTTCTATTTTCTTTAATATTCTCCGTTGCTCACGTGTTCTGAATGTCATTCTCAGTATCCTTATACAGAACTACATCTCTGTTGCATTGATTCTCTTAATATGTGAAGAGATTAACCAGCAATCACTGCCATATAGAGGACAAATAATATATAATAGTTTAAAACTCTTTTCTTTACTTCTAACAAATTTTTTGTTTCTTAATACTTGTTTAGCATTTGAAAGGCATCTCATTATATTTCAATATATATATATATATATATATATATATATATATATATATATATTATTTTGGACATTATTTTTACCGATACTCGTATTTAAGTAGATATTCTGTTTTTAATTAAACAGTATTTTATATTTATATCTACCGGCCTGATTATTTCACGATAAATTTTATTGCGAAAATGTGTGCTATCCAGCAGGATTCGAACCTGAGACCCCTATTTACATAGGGGGAAGCTACCATTTGATCTGGTACTGTCTTAACCACTCGACCATGAATAGCCTCTTGATCAGACGAGGTTTTTATCATGCTTATATAACATAATTTTCGATCTATCGTAAACAAACCATATCTGCTCTGTAATGTATCGTAATGTCAAACAAATGTAAACATGTTACGGAAATTAACGAAATTTAACGAAACTTTGTTATAAGCAACCCACAATTTGTAATGAATTATTTTGGACATTATTTTTACCGATACTCGTATTTAAGTAGATATTCTGTTTTTAATTAAACAGTATTTTATATTTATATCTACCGGCCTGATTATTTCACGATAAATTTTATTGCGAAAATGTGTGCTTTACATGCTATGTAAATAGGGGTCGCAGGTTCGAATCCTGCTAGATAGCACACATTTTCGCAATAAAATTTATCGTGAAATAATCAGGCCGGTAGATATAAATATAAAATACTGTTTAATTAAAAACAGAATATCTACTTAAATGTGTGTATGTGTGTGTGTGTGTGAAATGTGTATGTCTATAATTATAAATATAAAAAACAGTAGCTACTCTAGCATCTACGCATCGCTCATTCAGTAATGAACTAGACCACTCTGGCTATTGGCGTATGATACATCATACGCTAAAAAGTCTGCCTTCTTACGAGCGCCCATAGCTCAGAGGTAGAATCGCCGACTGACGCCAATTCGGTCGGGTTTCACTTTTGGATAAAAAGCAATCGAATGTCTAACCGTACTAATAAGCTGTGATACACCGAAACAGATCTGTCTGCGGATGACTATATATATATATATATATATATATATATATATGCGATTTGTTATATATATTATGTTATATATGCGCGGTACTTATTCGAAAGCGGTCAGTATCAGTGATAGAGCTGACATATTCATATAGATAGGTGTGAGATTGTGACCCTGGGTTTGACGCTCTTGCGATCGTCAGACAAACAGATTTTTTTTTAAATTGACTATATGTAGGGCTGCGTATATTGGTGTATTTTTGTGGAAGTGGGAGGAAAAATTGAGAGGAAAATTTTGTCGTCATGACAGACGCAGACATATATACACATTTATACACCCATTGACGTCCGCCCACTTACATAAACATATATGCGAATCGTGCGGGGCTCGGCATATATATGTATATGTGTGCTGTTGCGCACATAAATACGCATTCCGGTTGGTGTATTCGAATAGTGTAGCGATGTCAATGCGCGGGCGGTTGTCGATTTCTCGTACGTACATATGTACGTATGATGGGGTCTGTGTGAAACTATGGTAGGTAAAAATTGCTATTTATCTTTAATTATTTAGAGTTCTATTTCTTATTTTAAAGTCGGTTATTAGCTTGTTTTTTTTGTGGTTGCACATATTTAAATAGTAGTAATTCTAATGGGTAATGCTTGTTAGTTTTATGTGGTGGTATTAATTTTACTGCGGAAGAGAGTAGTAATTTACGTTAATGATGATTGCAGACTAATACGGCGGTAGTAATATTTGAGGTGATTTTGATGATAATAACAGTTGTGGTAGCAAATATTTATTGTAAAGCAGTAGTGATTAGTAATGGTGGAGGAATGATAATAACAATAAATGCAATTATTATGATAGTAGTTTGAACTAGAGAATAATTGATAGGATTATGGCATCAGCGGTTCTTTTTTTTTTTTAACTCGTTTGGTATAAATTGTGATAATAGATATTTATTTTCATGTCTGCATTTTTGATCTTATGTTTAGTAAGTTCTTTTGTGGGGTATGAGATATAATTGCTGATTTTTCATGTAGGCATTTTTTTATAATGTTATTGTAGGCAGGTGCTTTTTCAATATTTTCCAGCTGCACAAAAAATATTACACAAATAATAAAAAGCCACAACAAAAAAAGGGCAAACTATAACACAATGTACTACATCGGTGTCACCGAGGGACCATTTAAGGAAAGAAAAAACAACAAGAATCTTTCATTCTCCAACAGAAAATACTCGAACAGCACTACATTATCCACATACGTATGCCATCTAAAATACAGAAATTTTTCACGAACAATAAGCTGGAAAATATCGAAAAAAACACCTGCCTACAACATTACAAAAAATGCCTATTTTGCCAACGATTTTATCTTGTGTTGACTTACCTGTCACCTTTCTAATCAGAGTACAATTAAACAACATTTCTTAGAAAAACATAGTCATGTAGGTAATATCAGACAGATTTTAGTCAACAATACATTAATCCTCACTCATACACACAGTAAAAAGAACCTTAAGATAACAATAACAGTTATCAAAAATAGCAAACTCTTTCGTAAATTTGTAATGCGGTTCTATGACGTCACACCGCGTGAAAGCTTGAAATGATAACAGAACCATATATTTAAATGAAATGTAATCGTCGCTGATGGTGAATCTTTTTATGTTGATGTTCTTGTAACCTCTCTGAAGATGGCTCATGTGAGCCGAAAGCTTAGAACCAACTTAATAAAAAATTATCAAAATGTGGAAGAATTTTTGTCTTTATTTACACCTGAAATTAAAGCCAAAATACGATGTTTAGAACGACTCATGATTAAACATAAAAGACATTCATTGTCTCATATTTAACAGTATAGGTTTAGAAAATTATATGCTGCCTCGGTATACTATATATATATATATATACTTTATTAATGTTTATAAACATACTGCGGAAATTATTTAATCTGATGATTTTGACAAAATATTTGAACTTTTAATCTCCTTTCCAAAATATGAGAATCATTAAACTTTACAGATTTTTCTTAGAAATGAAGATTTTTTAGCGTATAATTGATTCCGCTTCTACTGCTACCATTTCCGTTCTTTCCATCGTTTATTTAAAGACAAGCTTACTAACAATTTACACCACGTCGAGGTATCTTATATCTAGATATAATGTTGATTTTCTAGGGGCAACCAGAAAGTCTGGGACACCCAGTGAGGATCGAACTCACTACTCATTTGTAATAATTCAAGCGAGACTAGCTTATTGCTCACCATTACACCACGCCGAATCACCTAAATAATTTTCTAAGCGTAGCTTAGATGGGGCACAAGGCCGACAGTATGGGGCCCCCAGTGAATAGCGAACTCACTATTCAGTCGTAATTCATGTAGCGAAACGAGCTTGCTAACCATTTACACCACGTCGAGGTGCCTTATATCTAGAAACTAAAAATATTCACATTTTTTTTTTTGTTAACAAAATGAATTTCATAGCCCGGCGTTGCCCGTGCAACTCAAAACATTTTAGTAGTAGAAGATGCAACTTTTTTTTTACATATTTTGCTTTTTTTGTTGACCAAATTAATTTTTAAAACGTCGGAATAAAAATAAAATACAAAGGCTCATTTTTTTAATAAATTGACACGTGTGATTTTATTTCTATGACATAATTTAGCAACCATCTTAGATCTTAGGGAAAATTGCTGAACTTAAACTCAAAAAGTATATGTCGACCTGGCTTCCCTGTATATATGTGTCCCTAGAATGTTTGAATGGCGTAGGCTAAAAAAATGTAAGCCTGCATAGGGAACAGTCACACACAGACTCACAGATTGCCTTTTATATATATAGATTATATAGTTTGATTAATGTGAGGCACATTTCCACTTTCGTTAGTAATTTCTTATAACAAGATTTAATAAGCATTTGAAGGATTACCATTTCAGTTGTCTGTTACTATGCGCCGGTTGTAATATCGACTGATTGATTCGCTAGGCATTTGCTAATTATTATTACCTTTCACTAAAAAAGAAATTATCACTTCATCTCATGAAACAGTCCCAGCTTTGCCAAGAATGGAAATAAATTGCTTCTACGTATTTTAAAAATAATATTCTGTCAGTAACGCTTATAATCATTCCTGATCAGACATACTTCTTCCTTAATGTATTTTTTTACTGTTTCATTTTGATGCATTACTTGTAATGCTATCTATAGTTCATTCTTTAACAAGGTAATAAAATTATGTCTGATAGCCATAATCTGTCATTAGAGCTAATTTCGATGCACTGCGCATGCCTGCGCTGCTGGGTGCGATGGATAAATTGTCGTCTAAATGGAAAAAATGAACATTGACATCTCATTTTATGCAGGGTGCGATGGATAAATTTTCGTCTAAATGGAACAAAAAATGAACATTGACATCTCATTTTATGCAGGGTGCGATGGATAAATTTTCGTCTAAATGACGCAAAAATGAAAATAATACTGAAATTTCATTTTAACATGATCGTGTATCCCGCATTAAAAGTTTACATATGCCCAGACACGTCTATAAAAAGTATTAAAGTTTGTAAATTACAGCGTTTCCTGTTGGTAGATAACTATAACCTACGCTTGTGTTTTTATAGCTACCACACCATATCATATATATATATATATATATATATATATATATTAGTCATCCACATACCAGTCTGTTTCGCTGTATCACAGCTCATCAGTGTGGCTAGACACAACCACTTGCTTCTGGCCAGGATCGAAACATGACCGATTTGGTGTCAGTCGGAGTCGTTGAATATAAGCAGTGTATACACACGCCAGTCACCGAAAGAACTCAATGCATTTCTTATATCGCAGAAGTAGAAACTATTTTAAAAATTTTCTTCTCTAGAGAGCTCAATCGTAATGAGAGCATAATATATTATATCATTAACTTTTATTGAATCGATTTTTAATGAATCTGACTTTTGTTTGTCGAAAACTAGTTACTATTGTGTTGTTTGATTTTCATTAGTTAACATGTTTCTCGTGCATTCAACTTGTTAAAAAAAAGTTTGTATAATTCAAAGAGTGACGACGTGTCTTTTTGCGGTTTCAAGAAACTAACCAATTCGAAACCTAACTTAAAAATCGTAAGTATTGCTTTATGTATGTAAGTTTATGATAATTCTATTTGGCTTCTATGATAATGTGTGTGTGTGTGTGTGTGTGTGTGTGTGTGTGTGTGTGTGTGTGTGTGTGTGTGTGTGTGTTGTAGTTGTAGTAGATAGGTAATATTTGACCAGTACATGGGTGTACGCGCTCAGGTTCCCCACGTTAAAAAAGACCTTATGTCACATCTCACTCAAGTGGGGGAGAAGGGTAAATAATGTAGTCGTAGTAGTAGGCATTATGTTTGCTGATCTTTCGAATATTGATTTGGGAATGTTTCTACCTACATAGCATTTATTTTCGACAAACAAAAGTCAGATTCTTTAAAAATGGATTCAATAAAAGTTAATGATATAATATAACGTTTTTGACATATGTTTATAGTCATTAATATTGTTCTTATTAGTCCCTGGAAGTACTTTCAGCGTAAAGATTTTTTTTAATATAGGGTGGCTTTTTAAGATCAAAATTATGTCCAGTTTTGTTCCTGTGTATTACGAGAGAATTTGAATCGTTTTGCAAGCGTAAATATCTTTTATGCTTGTAAATACGTGCTTTGATATTTAGCGATGCCTCACCCATATAAATGCTTTTACATTGTTAACGATTTATTTGAAAGTCACAGCATCTGAATTGATGTTGGATATATTTTCTTTTCCTAATTATAAAGGGTGTTTCAAAAATCTGTGTCACATTACGATACTGTATATTATAATAACTACTGATGATATCACAACACAAAGTATATTCTCCGAAAGCTTATATTTCCATGTTTCTAGACAGGTTTTTACAGGTGCTTAATGTGAGCGCCGTCCAAACGTCCAAACGTCCAAACGTCCAAACAATAATGTAATTCTTGCTAAATGCAACCAAGCATAGCCTTTTCCATAGTTGCCAAGTCTTCACTTATTTGCGACTTCAGATCATGCACATTTCTAGGAAGGGGCGGTACATACACGAGGCATTTCACATACTCCCAAAAGAAGAGGTCATATGGCGTTAGGTCTGGAGAACTAGGTAGCCATCGCAGGAACACATGGTCACTCTTTCCGGAACGTCCGACTCATCTGTCAGCCAGAGTGGTGTTCAAATCCTGCCTAACTTTATCACTGCAGTGAGGCGGTACCACATCCTAGAAGAAAATGAAGTCGGCAGACTGGCCATCATGCAAATTTTCCATCAACCAGTTTTGCAGCATGGCAAGGTACGCTTCACCATTGGCTTTTCCTTCTTCAACAGCACAGAACACGTTTACTTTAGGGAAATCTCGCCAATGCTCAAGAGTTACATGAGGATTTCCAGTTCCCCATATACGTGTTATGCTTGTTAAATTAGTCATTTACGTGAAAGGTCGCTTAATTGCTTAACAAATCTGTCTTCGTCCAACCTGTGCAAAATTCATCGTGAGTAATTTTATCAGTGTCCTTCAACTGTTGAACCAATTGCAGCTTGTATGGTGTAAAGTGCAACTGTTTCCTTAAGCCGCGCCAAACAGTTCTTGATGGTCATTCTTGAATAGCTATTCTGGCTGATTTCTGAGGGCTGCGATGGAAGACTTTATGAACTCGTTCAATCGTATCATCTGAATTTGCAGGCGTTTTGCCGTGGACAAAACCCCCTCCACCTTTTGCATGCCAATTCAAAATGGAACGTCTGTCTTTTGTATGCTTGGTAAACGTTACGCGAGATTTGTGTTGAACACGTGTGCATGATCCAGTTTTTGCGTATTCTAGGGCGCAAAATGACTTCTATTGTTTTGTGAATGACATTACTGGATCTGAAAAAAGGCAAAAAAAAAAATTAATTAAAATTAAATTAACACGAGTAAACTTTAAACTGTTAGCTTTTAAATGGTACCAATTCAGTCATGTTACCATTTGTAGTTCATGTTATAAGAGTTATTATAATGTGATATAGATACTTGAAACACCATGCATAGGCGATTGTCTTGGACATGAAGGTAAAGACCAGAGCATTAAGGTTAGCTAATATATATACACATTTCTTTTTTTTTATAAAAGGTGTTATTGACTAGAATTAGGAATTTGGTGTTGTTGCCGAGAGAAGTATTATTGGTGGTTTCTAGTATTTTTTATTTGTGGAGTTTTCTAAGACCGTATTCTAGAGCCCAGGAGGAGATGGTGTTACTAAGAGAGAAGTCTAAATATTATATTCGCCCATGTAGAAATTATCACAACACTCCCACCCAAAATGAAAAATGTCTTCATGGTTGTTAATCAAATAATGATTGCCTTGAGTATGCTTTCCAGGATTGCCTCTGGACTCTTTTAAAATTGATGTATGGAAATACCCTCCGAGGAATACCGAGGAATATAGAGGACTATATAGATAGATAGATAGATAGATAGATAGATAGATAGATAGATAGATAGATAGATAGAGAGTGAAAGTGAGAGACAGAGACAGACTGAGAGAAAGACAGAGACAGAGATATGTGTGATATGTATTTGTGTGCAATTAATTGATTTTTATAGTATATATATATATATATATATATATATATATATATATATATATATGTTTTTGCGCTGTAAATACGTTTATGTTCGGCAACTAAATCCCCTGGAGTGCATAAACAAATGCTTCGCTGTCATGTTGTTATTTTATTTCTCCATATTTCACAACCACTTAATGCATATTTTAAAACATTCCGTCTTCTCCTCTATCCCAATTTTTCTGCAAATGATAAGCGAAAACAAAGTCAAGATGACGCCCAAACGGCTTAAATTACCGCCATTTTTCCCGCGTAAGAAAGTTAAGATAATATCAATGGACGCCACCTTCGAATATTGACGAATTTCTCTCGTAGATTTCACTGCTCGTTTTTCTTTTAAATGTTCCTCTAATATAAATATAGAATGATGTCAAACGAACCTGTATGAAAGCAAAAATGAGGATTTGTTTCATCTTTCCCGTTTCCTTCTTTCTCATTTCTAGTTTTTAAAGCTTGATAACACTTATTTAAGATTCCCATCTCCCAATATATCGACATGATCATTTTTCTCACTCAATATACTTCATTTATTTTTTAAATCATACCTATATTTGTTCCTATCAACCAAAATATCTATTTGAAAGCTGGTCTTACATTTAATAATCTGTATATGTCTTACTTTCATTTTGTTGCTCTCTAAATTTGCAACACTTTACTGCTATATCATAAGACAGAACAAAATCATTTGGATCTAGGAAGATTATGTTGCGCCAATCTTGCACTTAGAGAAAACCTACCTTAAAACATTGCACAGATACATCGTATATACATCGTATATACAACGTGATGTGCGCTGTGGTGCAGTGGATATTTTTTTTAAAGCGTTTCACCCCGAGCAAGGCATTTCACTGCCACTACTGCGCAGGGGGCTACATAGAGTGGAGAAAGGATGGTTAAAGATAGGAAATGTCAGAGGGTAGGTGATAGGCGGGTAAGGATACCGTGAATGAGGGTTGGGTAGATGAGAGTGTTCTGAGAATAATTGGAAGTTAGTGTGATAGGAGGTGTCAACTGACCCTACATTTAAACACCTGGAGATTGTAGCTGTCAGGAAAGCAGACTTGTGGAAGGGAATTCCACAGGCGGGAAGCGCGAGAAAAGAAGCTGTTAGAGAAGAAATCGACTCGGAACAACATATCGTGGTGCCGAGTTCGAATTCCAGTTGAATTTCTTGCATTCACTTACGCACAAATACCCTTGGGAAAGGTATTAATCCGCCTATTTCCTTCCAGTTATGGATTAATTAATAGGACAGATTGGGTTTTGTAGCCTTGGCTGTCAACCAGTCTATCGCAGAAAGCAATGGCAACCTACTGCGGGATAATCTTCTGTCCAGTCAGTCAACTGTCTTTCGAGACATGATCGCCCAAAGCGTGTATCACGTATGACACTTGACTGACATCGTAATTTTCCCTATATGTTCATTTTTTAGGATGGATCGTTACATCCTTATTGCGGGTAATTTTGTGTTTATTCAACACTTTGCTGGGTAAAACTTGGAAAGAACGGTCAATCCTGTTCAATCTGGTTAAGTCAGTTTTTGATGGTCATTCTTGAATGGCTATTCTGGCTGATTTCTGAGGGCTGCGATTAGTCATCTACATACAAGCCTGGTTTGCTGATTGACAAGTCCAGTACGCTCAAACTCTCAGCCACGACGATTTCGACTAACACAACTATCGGAGGCTTCCGATAATGTCCCTGGGCCCAATTTCACAGACAAGTTTTTTGTCAGTCCGGTGTAGCATTTTCCAGTCGTATCTGAACGATACTGCAAGCCAGGCCGATGTAATCATTCATAAATCAAACATGGTAGCCGGCCAACCGCTCCAAACCTATGCTGGAAGCAATCGGATATCTAACCGTACTAAAGAGTTGTGATATATATATATATATATATATATATATGTGTGTGTGTGTGTGTGTGTGTGTGTGTGTGTGTGTGTGTGTGTGTGTGTGTGTGTGTGTGTTACTTTAAATAAAATAGACGTCATTATACTTAACTCAGCCCGAGGGACCTTTCGGCCAACACCCTTCAAGGGCTTACGTTGGCTTTATTATAAATGTTTAATACAGGACAAAGGAAAACAAAGGATTACTTACAAAAATGGGGGGAAAGCTGAAGTTTGTTTAAAAATAAACTTTAATCAATAAATTCTTTAAAAACTACCTCCATTTTGTAAGTAAAAGAGAGTAACTTGGTCGCAAAATCATGCACACTATATTTGCGTCCTGGCTCTTAAAATATTACACCATTTCTAGCTGATCTTCCATTATCTAATAACAAAAATGATGGAAAGAAAAAGAATCAAGTCGAATTCAGTTAGATTATGTAACAAAAAATGAATTCTCAGCATCCCTAGTTCGTGCGCATGCGCATTTGCACTAATGTAGAAGATAGAACAATTAAGTTCTAAAGGACGAAATGCATCGACGAAAACTTTTTACACATTGTCATATACTTTTCCCCAATATATAGAGTCATGGGCATGACAGTAAACTGCATCCAGCAGCAAAGTCTTTGATTGAGAGGTTGTGAATAGTATGGAACCACCTCTTAATTGCTGTTGTTGTCAGGTCCACCCTGACCTGGAGTGGTAGCACCTGTTAGGGTCCCAGCTATGGGCAAATAGTTAATCCCCAAACTGGGGTCAAAACACTATGGAAGTATAAAAATACACTTTTATAGAAATACATATATATAAAAATAGACTTTATAGAAAAATATACATTTTTAAGGGAAATATTACCAACAATATATGTTTTTAAAAAAAATTATTAACATAACACATTTTTTTAAGGAAAAAAAATATTCACAACAAAACATGTTGAATACAAAACTATAAGACATCTTTAGTTTTCTAAAATAAAAATGATTTCCATTAAAATCTGACTAAATCAACCTTCTCACTTTAACCGAATTTTTTAAAAAAATCAACAACCTTAAAACCCCACCTTTTTGGAATTAAAAAACCTACAGAGGTTGATATGCCGTTAAACAAAACTAAAATTCTAAATTCAAACCTAATATATATAAATTTATTGCGAGTGTAGCGGCCACATGTTAAAGTGCTTTTAACAATCATTTAATGTCATTTGCATTTCTATTATTTTCTGGTTAGCTCCCTAAGACTGGGACGCTTGTTTTGTAAATATTTCCATAGCTACAACGGAAAAATTATTTTTTTAATAATTCTAACAAAGCTTGTTCACGCGTCTTTAAAAAAAACATCACAATGATAAGAGTTACAAAAGTTTTGTCTACAATTCTCATCTGAGAACGATCTCAAAGGAGATCGAAAGTACTTGGATAGGAAAACACTACGGCGCCTTCCATGTTGAATTTTGTCTTAATATCAAAAAACTGATTCGAGAAATGGAAAGGATTATTATACAAATAGACATATTATGTCTATATCAATCAATAAAACATGTTTGAAGGAAGATATGCTGCACGCACAGAGAGAGAGAGAGAGAGAGGGAGGTGCGCGCACACACACACACACATTTATATATATTGATGGATTGATTACTTATTATCTCAAGAACTTCGAGTCTATAAATGTCTTCATTTTCACATTTACCCGGATATAACACAAGCAAAAAGAAATGAATGTGGGAAGATTCTGTTCCGGCAATGTTTGGGCGGGGAGTAAAATAACATTCAAATTCCAAGTATTTATCTCGCTGGTTCCGATAGAAATATACTTATCTAACCCATCAAGTAGCATTCATTCTCTCTCTCTCTCTCTCTCTCTCTCTCTCTCTCTCTCTCTCGCGCGCTCTCGCTCTCGCTCTACTTCCTACTCTTCGTTTCTTTTTCTTTTTCTCTTTCACTATCAATTTTCCTAATACGTGTTTAGTGGGTGAAACAGAAGAATCTATTTTTCTCTCGAAGGAGAAATGAATTCTGAACGTACGTAACTGAAACGAACTTTACTTTCTTCAGAGAAACCAATTCTCTAACAAAGCGCATATGAAACCAAATACCTAATTTTAAATTATAGGCTTTACTGTACCACATCTCTGAAAAGACTATGTGGTTCTACAGATACAGACTACACCATGTACTCATTATGTGGGAAACGAGAAAAATTTAAGAAAATTGAACGAAAAGAACACATTTGCCAAGCATCTTGAAAATACAGTTTAAATTTCTGTGGTAAGCAACTAAGAAAGATGTCTTGGAGGATATGACACGCACAAGGCATATTCAAAGCAAGAAGGACAGATACAAACCTAACGAACTTCCCAGAACAGGGGTTAGGAGATATAGTTAGGTAGGGACCTCCGCTAAATCGATGAAAAACGGTATAGTATAAAGAAAAAGGCTCCAAACCTAATAAAAACGAATTTTTCCCATCAAAATGTCTATGTTATTATAAGGAGGAAAGGTCCAAGTATTTTTTAACTATTTTTAAAAAGATTTTAATCCTTTCTAACACGTTCAAAATTTTGGTAAATATCTTGTTTTGATTTTTGTTAGCAGGGAGCCAAATTGTTACGAGAGTTTACAATGGAAAATGTAATATTAAATAACACTTTTTTTTTCTGGTGAGAAACATTAATTTAGAAATTCTTACAAAAATCAAATTATTGTTGAATTTTAATGGAACATTCAGAACTTATTCTAAAATGAATGAAATTATTTTTGAAATTATTATTTTTTAAAAATCTTAGTAAAAATATTGTTTACACCTGTTACGCCCGCTCCACATAAAATTTTAAGAAATTAAATTTTGTACGCAAAATTGGTTTTATTAGTTAAATGCATAACTCATTAAGAAATGTAAATTCATTTTTTTTTTCAACAATTTGAAATTTTTTCTGAAAATTTTCTGCCAATAATAAGATAAGAAATGTAATAAAAATGTGGCATTATTTAATTAGATAAGATTTTAATTACTCTAATAATTACTCTAATAATTACTCTAATAATTACTCTAATAATTACTCTAATAATTACTCTAATAACTTTAATTACTCTAATAACTAAAATCAGTATAATTTTTTCGATTAATAATAAAATTTTAAAAGAATTGTTCTCATTGTTTTCTTAATAATTTTTAAAATTTCAAAAATATTTTTAAAAATATTTCAAAGACTTGTAAATGTTAGGTTATTAAGTTATTAAATGAAGACTATATGTACTCATCGAAAATTGAAAAGTTTAATAGAAATGATTCATCCATTCTTTTTTGTGTATTTGAAGTTATTTTTGTATGGTAATTTTTGTGTGTACATTAAGAGGTCATGTGTTTCATGGTTTCTTTCCTTGACAAGAAAAATATTTGAGAAATTATGTAATTTGTGATCACCATAGATACTTAGCTTATCTTTCATAAATGTGAAAAAGTTATTTGATATAAATAAAGAAATAAAGTGGAATCAGTCATATGGGAGCAGAGATCAGATAGGACACCGCCACAATGTAAGGGAGAAATTTCAAATCGCTGAACCGGACATGTCTCGTCGACATATATTCGTTTTTACTCTCCTTTCTATTTTCCTTTATCTTTTCTTCGTCTTCGCTTATTCACTGTTAACAAAAAGAAGACAACACCACCAATAAGTCACACTAACTGAACCCGTCGATAAGTACAATTTTCCTTCATTGCTTTTTCTTCCTCTTCAATTTTTCGCCGAAAAGAAAAGACAGGTACGAATACTGTACTACTACAACGAACTCTCTGGGTTCATTTAGCTTTTTGCTACTATTTCTCTTATAACATTTCCACAGTTAATAATATCACTTCCTACAAAATGGATGTTATTTTGTTCTATAAATAAATTTCTACTTAAACATACAAATGAAACACTTATTCTTTCTAACCTTCTGATAATCTTAACTTGTCGGAAGTTCGGTTATGATTGGCACAAGGTCAATTTAATAAACATGTTCGAGCTCCCTATAAGTGTACTTTGTTAAGAAATTTATATTTATACATACAAGGAATAAGGTATGTATATAAATATATGTATGTACAGGCAGAAGTGTGTATATGCATACATATATATGTTTGTGTATTGGAATTATTCTTAGGACTTGTAAATTTCCACAGACTATATATATATATATATATATATATCGATGCTCTGAATAGATAAGATCTTTGCTGTTTTAAAAAAAATGTGGAATTTCTTTGGACATAAAAAAGTAGCATTTGAAAATTTAAAAGCTGTTCTGGCAAAGGAGTAAATTTTTTAAAATTTCGACCCTATAAAAAAAAATAGTAACAGCTGACGCAAGTGAACATTCAATTTCGGGATTGCTAGCTCCGGATGGAGCTAGCAATCCCGAAAAAATTTCGAGAAAAAATTTCGAGAAAATTGTCAAAAATCAGATCAGACTACTCAAATATAGATAAAACAAAAACATTTGCTATAGTCTGAACGGCATATATAGTTAGTTATTTTTTGAATGGAAACAAATTCCTACTAAGGTCCGTCCAAAGACGTTTAGAATTCATATCCAATCATAGGAAGGAACTTCCGAAGGTAACGTCGTCTAGAATTATGACATGGGCTTTAATGCTACTGGTTTTTAACTTTTATATAGAGTACGTGAAAAACAATATTAATTTGCATGTAGAGGCTTTGTCAAGATAAAGGTTCATATATTTTTTTAAATTGAGAAAGAGAAAGAAAAATTGAAGATACTTTCTTACATTAGATCGAAATTCATATTTTATCGATAAATTAGCTGAATATACGAAGTATGATTCTTTATTGACCAGTATATTGCTCGACATGAAAAATAATAAGTAGAATAATTGCTCACGGACAGAAATGCATTTTAAAGAGGTTGAAAAGGGTTTAATTTGTAATAGAGACTTAGTCGTTCCGCCAGCAACGAAAAGGAACAAAATTATAAAAAATATATATGACAATTTTCCCTGCAGAATTACGTCTACACAAAGAAGGTTGAGGCTAGAGGCATGATGGCCAGGTTATTTTACAGATGTAGAAAAATACGTAAAATGGTGTCAAACATGAATTGAAAGAAGAAAAATTCAGATTGACAAAAACACATAAAGCATACATTACGATATTCATTGTGGAATTACGTTTACACAAAGAAGGTTGAGGCTAGAGGCATGATGGCCAGGTTATTTTACAGATGTAGAAAAATACTTAAAATGGTGTCAAACATGAATTGAAAGAAGAAAAATTCAGATTGACAAAAACACATAAAGCATACATTACGATATTCATAGTGGAATTACGTCTACACAAAGAAGGTTGAGGCTAGAGGCATGATGGCCAGGTTATTTTACAGATGTAGAAAAATACGTAAAATGGTGTCAAACATGAATTGAAAGAAGAAAAATTCAAATTGACAAAAACACATAAAGCATACATTACGATATTCATAGTGGAATTACGTCTACACAAAGAAGGTTGAGGCTAGAGGCATGATGGCCAGGTTATTTTACAGATGTAGAAAAATACGTAAAATGGTGTCAAACATGAATTGAAAGAAGAAAAATTCAGATTGACAAAAACACATAAAGCATACATTACGATATTCATTGTGGAATTACGTTTACACAAAGAAGGTTGAGGCTAGAGGCATGATGGCCAGGTTATTTTACAGATGTAGAAAAATACTTAAAATGGTGTCAAACATGAATTGAAAGAAGAAAAATTCAGATAGACAAAAACGCATAAATGGCGTAAAGAGTCCCAACCTTGGGACAGAGTAAACATGGATCATGCTCATATTAATAGAGTAGGATTTTTACGAATATTGTTAGATGCCTATTCAGGTTTGCCAAAAGTAATACAGAGCTCCAACAAAAGAAGTTCGACTGTGAAACAAGCGTTAGGGATAATACTTTCAAGAAATAGAATTTCAAAAGCCCTAATATCCGAAAGCACCTCAGAGAAACATTTCTTCCTGGATTGTTGCTAAGTTATAAGACAATATTACATGCTGGAAGATTGAAAAACCCGTTTGCTCTCAATTTAGAACACCTCTTTTCTTATGTCACTAACGAAAAACGGTGATATCAAAAGAATAGTGAATAGAGGCAAGATGTATAATCCAAAGTGGATAAAACACTATGATAATAGGCGAAAAATGGAAACGGAATATTATCTGATGCAGACCAAGTTAGATTGCAACATGATAGCGATAAAGAAATGTATAGTGAGCCTAAATTAATGAACGTAAGGCAAACATGATAGTGAAATCAAGAGTAGTAAAGGATCTGAAAATAAATAATTATTTGAGGAACACACCTATTAAAAAAATATCACATCTCTCATATTTAGAAAATCTCTTAGGGAGAGGGAGGAGTGAGGAGACAAAAGCTCCCAGAAGTAGTACCAAGGAAAATAAGGGAATAAAACATCTTCTGTACAGGGAGATGAGGTGACAAATTTACATAGGAAGTTACCAAGAGTATAAATAGCTACTGCTATTACCCATGAGGTAGTTGAGTGCCCGTGAATTAGAAACACTACACAACAGAAAGCATAGTAACGATCTACTTCACGAATCCACCGAGAAAAGCTTGTTAACCATTACAGCACGTCGAACTGCATATTTATCCAGAGTAGCTTAGATGTAGAAAGAGACCGAAAGTATGGAGTCACTAGAGAGGATCGAACTCACTACTTAATCGTCTGATCTTGTGAGGCATGCTTTCTAGCCATTATATCACCTCGTGGTGCTCAGCTGTTTTATTAAGCGTTGCTTAGATGTGACACAAGGCAGGAAGTCTTGAGCTTCTAGTGATGACAGAGCTGAATATTCATTTATAAAAGATTTAGCTAGACAAGCTTTTTAACCATTACACCACTTCGAAGTGCTACTACGAAGTGCAAAAGCAAAAGATAGGTACATATCTATTGATAAAAAGAACATATTCAAATCAGGTTGTTGGTTGTTTTGTTTTTATGGCAAATCAACCTCGGCGGGTCATTTATTGCCAACTAAATTTTATTTATTTATTGTTGGTAATACCTTTTCCTTTCAACAATTTATTGTTGTTTTTATATAAGGTTTGTGTCTAGTAATACTTTTTTTCTTTTTCGAGTATCAAGATTCATTGGGGTTTGTTTTTTAAGGGCAGAGTCCCCAAGTCCTACCCTTGTTATTTAACCCATAACTGGAGGGAAGTGACGGATTAATACCTTAATAATACTAATGCTTAGGTTAATGCAGGGAATTTGAACTCCACTCACCGATTTCTCTTACAGCACCTGATATTCCCAAGCGCTCACCCACCTAAGTACTGACCAGTCCCAGCGTGGCTTAACTTCGGTGATCGAGCGAGAACCTGTGTATTCAATGTGATAGGCCGTAAGCCTCAAATCAGGACATTTATATAAATAAATACAAAAAACTAAAGAAAGCGTGAAAGTCCACACATTAAAAAACAAATTCCACTTGCCTTAAATTTAGAATAATATTTATACCAAACAGTCGGCCCTTTGGGGTTGTTCAATTGTGTTAGTTCCTTGAATATTTTGACTTTTAAGTTTGTGTTCATCTGTTAGCAAAACGAGAAAGTGCGCATATGCTCATTATTGTTGGCCGCCTTTGTTTGTCGGGCACGGTTTTTCGTTGTAGATGTTTACAAGTGTTATTAAAAACAACTTGTGTTGCACAAGTTTGCAATCACAGTAAATTGTGGTTCTGCTGAATCCTTGTGTAGCCTAAGGACGTAAATAAATGAAGTTATGCTGCTGTGATTTTATACATGCAACTCTTTTACAGAAATTTGTCTTATTTTTTTTATAATCATATTACCCCAAGCAAGGCAGTTTACTGCAACTGGTGCGAAGGGTGTTACATAGGAGGAAAGTTATGAGAAAGAGTGACAGGTTATAGGGGGTGTAAGGAAGTGGATAAAAGAAGGATGAGAATACTGATGAGAATGGTGTGAACGGAGAAAAGAGCATGAGAGAGAGTGGATGCAGGTTAGTGACATTGTAAATGACTGTTGAATTTAGATTTAAATTCTTGGAGATTGTAGCTGTCGGGAAGCAAGTAAATGGAAGGGAATTCCACAGGCGGTAAGTGCGAGAAAAGAAGCTGGTGGAGTAGAATTTGCGTTTACATTTTATTGGTTTCAAAGTGAAAGAGTGGAACCTAGTTGTCAATCTTTTGGCCCGAGTAAATTTATATATAGTGGTCACCAGTGAGCTAAGTTCATCGGAAGCAGAAACCATGAAAGCAAATGTAGAAGAGACACAGGGAAGCCACATTGCGCCAGTGAAAAAAGTGATTGTATCTGAGCTACCAAGTCGGAATCGATCATATTACAGATTCTCCGTTGGATTTTGTCAAGGACCCCTTGGTGGATAGCAGGGTCACCCGACCAGATATGGCATCACTATTCAATGCACGGACGGATGGTAGAGTTATATATTTGCAGGATGGTTTCCTGGTCCTACACAGAGAACCGACCTCCTTACCAGCGGATTTAGCTATGGATTTTGTATAATCATTCCACTTGAGGTCTGTTGTGAGAGTTAACACGAGGAGGCGCAATGTTTTGCTTTCCGGGAGACTAGCCTGATCCATGCTAATGGGGTGGTGGGTAGGAGCGATTGTCTGTGAGGGTTAATAGCAACTTCGTTTTGAAAGCATTAAAATTCACGGGCCATTTCTTACCCCAGTCCACCACGGATTAGGGGTTCTTTTCAAGCTCGGCAGCGAGGTTCGCTTTGTCAGCCTCGACAGAATTTTGACCGAGCAAGAGTAAACCGTAGCGTCGTCAGCGTATATGTCTACTTGGGATCTTATTACATCGGGGAGATTGTTAATGAAGATCAGGAAAAGCGTAGGACCTAGAATAGAGCCTTGAGGGACACCCGCGTTCGTATGATAGTATCGGGAAGGCATGTCCATTCAATACTACCTTCATTGTGCGATTTGAAAGGAATAACTGGATTAGGTCGAACAATTATCCAGTTATACAGTAGAAAGGCCAGTATGCCAGACTCTGTCAAAAGCTTTGGAGATATCTAAGGCAACAGTTCGGGCTTCGCCGTTCTTGTCGCGAGCCTGATGTATATACTCAGTCATGAGCATATCAGCGTTAGACGTGGTGTAGCGGAAACTATACTGTTTGTCAGAGAAGAGACTGTGAGATGTGAGATGTTGAACAACATCGGCTTGATGATGGCTTCGAACACTGCAAAAAATCGGTAGGAGGCTGATAGGACAATAATTAGAGGAGACAGAGGGTTCACCATTATTTTTATATATAGGAACCACGGAGAAGGACTTCCAGCAGGCAGGAAAGCAAGAAGCAGAGAGGCAATGGTATTCCTGAAAACTCCTTGTGGCACATTGGGGTAGAATCCTAGCAAGAGATGTTGGTATGGATTCAGTCTCCACTGACATTTTTAAGCGACCACAAGAGCAGCCAGACGCCGATCCACCTTTTAATGGCATATTCTTTGCAGATATACTGTTTAATAACTCTTCTTCTTCTTCTTCTTCTTCTTCTTCTTCTTCTTCTTCTTCTTCTTCTTCTATATGCCGTTCCTTTCAGGACATAAGCAATCATGGTTTTCTACATCACCCTATGTAGGTCTAAACACTTTTTACTCTTCCCAAAGTTGATCATTTGCTCAAGCCCGTCAACTATGTCATGCGTTGCTTGCCACTGTTTCTCTTTTCTCCTATCCGTTCCGTGGATATCAGATTCTCCAAGCCTTCCTTCCTCTTATAATGTAGAAGATATAATCTCCTATATTTTTGTTCGATATCAAAACATTAGTTTTATGCCAGATCCTTTCCTTTCTCTCACCTTCGCAACTATCATCAAACCTGTATTCCCATCCTTCTCTTGCTCCTTTCTAACTGGTTCGTCCTTCTCTTCATTCTCCTCTAATCCTTTTACTCTTATGTAGCCCCCTACACATCAGTGGCGTTCCCGCCTTGCTCAGGGTAATATGATTAAAAAAATATATATATTCAAAAAATCTTTAAAATTTTTGCATCATCCTACACTCTCACGGGTTGAATGATCAAAACTCTGGATTTTTATTTAAATTTGAAACTCAAGATGAAAAATTTGCAGACAGAAATCATGTTACAGTTGGTACTGATGTGGGCAGAAGGCAAATATTACGGCACTAGAACAGCTGGATCTTTTTTATATGCCATGACCCTCCAGAATGGGGGCAAACCATTACTCTTCACAGTTTTCGTGCATATGCAAGGAGAGTAATCGCTTATTCTCAGTAAAGTTTTATTGTTAAATTTCAATAGAAATCAAAACCAGTCGACATCAGCTGTTGCCTTTCGATGCCTGGTGAGAAAATCGTAAAGATGATGACATTTTGCCATTAAACACGTTACTGAAAAAAGTATAGTCGTCACCTCAGTCGTCAATTGAAACGTTTACCCAATAAACATTTAATTCCAGCTTTACAAAAAGACAGTGACGCACAATGAAAAGAGTATGACACCAACACAATATAGACAAAACTTCTTTCTTTCATTTAATTGGTATCACGCCATGTAAGGCAGTGAAGCCACTAAGACACAAGGAGTTACCGGGTGTGGAAAAATCAGGTACCGTAACATTAATAATGAAGAGGACAGAAGAAAGAGTAATCAAGAGGACAGTAGATAGCTGTTGATATCGCATTTAAATTTTTGCAGATTAAAGTTGGCTAGAAAGCATGGAGTTGGAAGGGAGTTTCACGAGCGGGAAGTGAAAGGAAAAGAAATTATTAGTATAGAATTTACGGTTATATTTAGCTAGTTCAATTGCAAACTGATGAGATCTCGTTTATTATAACTGCGCTGAAATCTAAAAAAGTCTAGGTACATTAAAAGTCTAGGTACATTAAAAGTCTAGGTACATTAAAAGTCTAGGTACATTAAGAAACGGTTCATCCGAACAATTATCTCGTAAGTACTTATAGAAAAGAAACAGAGGCAAACTTACGGCGATGGATAAGTGACTGAAGCCGCGATGCCAGATCAGAGCTAATTATTTTGCTGATTCTTCTTTGGTTCTTATCAAGGCACATAACAGTAGCACCGGACCAGATATGTCAGTGATATTCTAGACGTGGGCTAATGGTAGACTTCAAATCGACTATATAACAAGGAGATTCAGAAATACAGTTGTTCATTATAAAATTTATGCAAGTGCCGATTGTGGAAGCGCCTCCTTCCCATTTATATGTAAACTAAATAGGAAACTTTGAAGACTGAAGAGATATTGTGCAGCACCCAGACTGCAATACAACAGACCCGTGAATGACCTCAAACTTCAGGAAAAATACACGGACAGTGTGAATAAGAATATAAAGGACAAACTGGAAACGGAAACACGAAATGAGATGTACTAAAGAAAACGGTAGTGACATTGGCAGACGACATCGTTCCAAAAGAAAACAGGCATAAAAGAAAAAATGAATTACATATGAGATTATCGAGATGATTCAAAAGAGATAAAAAACGATGCCAACACATGAAACGGAATACAGGAAAATACAGAAGGAAATAAGAAGCCAACAAGCTAAAAACAAATGGCTCAACGACAAATGTGCAGAAACAGAGAGATTAAAAATGACTAATAAAGGAAACATGCATAAAAAAAGAGAACCAGCAGGACAAAAGACATGCTTCTCCATGGCATATATACAATCCAATGATGGAACAATTAAAGAAAAGAAAATACTTCAGTGATGCGAAGAATATATCGGAGATCTCTTCTACGACAACAGTGAGCAACCGACAATACGTAGAAATACCGACCGTCCAGAAATATTAAAATTCAAAGTAGAAGCTTCACTGACCAAATAAATAGCAATAGAAACAAAGCAGTAGTACCAGATGTCATTGTAATAGAGATGCAGGCAGCCTTAGAAGATTTCGGCGAAGAAAAATATACAAATATAATAAAAAATAATGCATGAAATCTATAGCAGTGGCAATATACTGGAAGACCTAAGCAGATGGATTTTATTATCACTGCCTAAGAAGCAAAATACAAACGAATAAGAACTCTACCGAACAATTAGCTTAATAAGTCACATAACAAAATTCATCATCCGAATTCTGATGGCTAGAGATCGCACTAGAATCAGACCAGAAATAGAACAAGAACAGTGCTATTTCTTCAAGCACACCGAAACAAGGAACGCAATATTTGCGCTTATAATGTTATCAGAAAGGGCAATAGAATGCAAAAGGACGTGAACCTGCGTTTCATAAACTAAGCAAAGCCATTCGACAAAGTACGCCAAAAAGACCTGATAGAGAGGCTAGGCAAACTTAACATATTCGGGAAAGACAAGGATGAATCTTCTCATCAGATCCATTCAACTTATACAGCGAGACAATTCTGAAAGCTCTAGAAGTCATATCAGGATTCGTTATTTACGGCCAGAATCTGCACAATTTAAGACACGCAAATGATAGAGTCCTGATAACTAACACGGGGAGCACAAGTCCTCTTATAGAAAGTAGTTAAAGAAAGCGGAAAGAAAGTACTACATATAAACTCCAAGGAAACTCAATGCATGGTTATCAGTAAAAAGTGACATCTAAAATGCCAACTACAGGCCGGAGATACTAAAATCAAGCAGGTACATAAATTTAAATATCTGTGAAGTGTTCCAACAGAGGATGAAAAGTGCAACACTGAGATCCCGAAGTCGTATTGACATAGTCAAAGTGCATTCCAGAAACTAAGTAATGAGAGACAGGAAAAATTTGCTGGAAACAAGGAAGAGAGTACTGGATGGTTATGTGATGTCTGTTCTTTAGTATTCCAACGAAAGCTGGACAATCTCATCGAAGACTATGGAAAGACTTCAAGCAATCGAAATATGGTTCCACAGAAGGATGCTGAGGATACAATGAACCGAACATGTGAGCAAGGACAAGGTTTTACAGACGATGGAAAAAAGAAACTGAGAATTATCAGGAAAAGACGGCTAAAGCATCTGGAACATTTAATGAGGAAGGAGAGCTTGGAGAATCTGATACTCATGGGACAAATAGAGGAAAGGAGAGACAGGAGAAAGCAAGGCGCGAGGTATTTTATGAACTTGAGCAGATGTATGATGGAACAGGTTTTGGAAGGAGTAACAGTAGAAGGGATGTTATGAGCTACAAGGAATAGGGAAATGTGAAGGGCCATGATCCCCTACATACTGAAAGAAATGGAACACAGAAGAATAAAAAGATTATTGATTCTTGAGAAAAGAACAGTGAACCAATTTTCTTAGCCGCTAACCTACCAATGGATTTAATATAGTCTTTTCACTTCATGTCAGCTGAGAATGTTGACATAAAGATAGATTTCGGAAGGTTTGTTTGGCATAGAAAGATGTGTTCACCCCATGGCAATAATACCGACATTTTCTATCTCCCCTAAGAGAGGCGCAGATTCTAACTCTGCTAGGAGAGATATCAAATCACAGTTGAGATCAGTTAGGTGTGCCTGAGAGTGGGTCTGCAAGAGAGATTGGCTAACCATAACAGCAGACAACATACTCGGATGTGAGCAGCCAGCTGTTATATATATATATATATATATATATATATATATATATATATATATATATATATAAGTAAAATTAAAACATACACGTTATTTCATGGTAAATCGGAAATATAGGCCTATTTCAGGCGAACCATCATCAGCTTCCGTCTTTATTTTACAAAGGATTTTATACTTCGTGTAAAACCCTTTGTAAAATAAAGACGGAAGCTGATGATGATTCGCCTGAAATAGGCCTATATTTCCGATTTAATATGAAATAACCTGTCTTCCTTACTTTTTCTTATATTTGCTCTATATGTATTTATATACATATTTAGAGCTCTCTTAGAGTGTTATCCTACCACTGTATGTACAGGATACTCCTTTGGATTCTGCTATACCCACACTGCATGCTGATATATATATATATATATATATATATATATATATATATAGAGAGAGAGAGAGAGAGAGAGAGAGAGAGCGGGGGGTAAGAAAGATCTGGTCAAAAACCGTTCTTTTAAACCGCTTTGATTAAATACAGCAAACATGGAAGATTTTTTTTTATTTTTTCAATCTTTCTTACGTTTTTTTTTTTCCGTTTGGAAGGAGTACGGAAGGACAACAATTTTCTAGAAATTTTATTATCCGAAGTGCTTTCATCCATATCTTTAGCCATCTTCAAGTTGATATTTTTAGTGTTGTTAGTTTTTTGTCATGTTTTACTTGTTCAAGTTGTTTTTTGGTTTATATATATACATATATATATAGAATCATTTCACTCTAAGCAAGGTGGAAAGGCTACTAGCATGCAGTGGGGTTAAAGAGAGTGAAACTGGTAAAAAAGGCCTGAGTAGGATTGAGGAAAAGACGGGATGGATGGACGGGATTCAAGAAGACAAGATGGCGACTGACGTCGCAGTGGAATTATAAATTGTAGTTATCCGGGAAGCAAGTAAACGAAAGGGAGTTTAACAGGGGGGTAAGTGAGAAGAAAGAAATTGTTGGAGTAGAAATGGCGGTTGCATTTAACTATTTCAAAGATAAAATGGTGGGATATTACGAATAAAAATGAATTAAAACTAAAAAATCAGCTACTTCACTTTCCGAGATTTTTAACCCCTCAGCCTGTTTGCTTTTTTACTGCCAGGTTAAGCAGTAGTTTTCTTCTCATCATCATTTATCCATCACACCCAGATGGTGCATAGAGCAGCAACTTTTTGTTGCTGTTTCTGTAACAAACTGTTTTTTACGGGGCAGGGTTGTTAGCGCTGCACCCAACCCCCAAACCTGTAGGACCATTCTTGGTCCTTACGTTTACAGCACCTGGTATTCCCAAATGGTCACCCATTTAAGTAGTTGACCAGGCTCGATGTTGCTTAACTTCGGTGAGCAGACGGGAACCGGTGTATTCAATACGATATAGCCGTAGATTAGCTTTCCTCTTCAAAGGTTCAAATCCTATCTAGGAGGTACATATTCTTTATCAATACTCTCAAATGCACAAGTTCGTAAACATTTAGTCAGTTAAAAGCCACACCTGATACACGCTTTGGTTGATCATGTCTCGACTAACTAGGCAGAAGATTATTCCGCAGTAGGTTGCATTGCTTTCTACGTTAGACAGGTTGCCATCCAAGTCTGTAGAGCCAAATCTGTCCTATTATTTAACCCATAACTGGAGAGAATAGACAGATTAATACCTTTTCCAAAGGTATTTGTGCTGAAGTGAATGCAAGTTCAAATGGAATTTAAACTCGGCTCCCCGATTTGTCGTTCTGAGTCGATATTTACTGCACCACACGCACATACACTGCTTAAAACAGTGATGTCTACTTTAACACATGTCTCCACTAAAATATAATTTTAAAAGAAATAAGAAAAAACCTCGGATGATGAATAAAGTTCATTAATTTCTTAGAAAATGTATATTTATACAATTATTTGTGTGTGTCTAGAAGTAACTCTAACTGTCACTATCTGTACATGTTAACTGATGGAATATAGTTTGTCAGATTTTATTAAATGGCATAAAGGGAGCATTTCAGTTAAATGTGTCAATTTAATATTTACATTTGCACATGAGCTAATAGTATGCGATGAAGATCAAAGATCGATTTCAAATTTCCTGGGCCATGTTTACCGTTTGGATGGTTGTCACAGCGATTTGGTCTGTCAACTTATCCTGTGAATATGACGTTTTTACGAAATCTAATCGAAAATCTGGATGTGCGTTGTGGTGCATTGGATATCGGCTCGGAACGAGAAATCGGGGTGCCGAGTTCGAATTCCGGCTGAATTCCTTGCATTCACTTACGCGCAAATACCCTTGGGAAAGGTATTAATCCGTCTATTCCTTCCAATTATGGGTTAAATAACAGGACAGATTGGGTTCTATAGACTTGGTCGGCAACCAGTCTACCGCAGAATGCAATGGCAACCTACTGCGGGATAATCTTCTGCCAAGTCAGTCATGTTTCTTTCGAGTCATGATCGCCCAAGCGTGTATCACGTATGGCACTTAACTGACTGACTGAATCGAAGACTAGAAAATAACTACTCAATTATTCGTTTTAGCTTATAACCGAAATCAAAATGAGTGGATATTTTTCTCAGGCTATCGCTATTTAGTGCGCAAAGTGTTACAGTGAGAGAAAAGAAAAGAAAAGAAAGAACAGGCTATACGATAAAAAAGAAGAAAGGATAAAGGAAAGATGGGAATCAAGAAGCTATAAGGTGACAATTGATATTGAATTTAAACTTTTAGAGATTGTAGCCATCAGGGAACCAAGTAAACGGAGGGAGTTCCACAGGCGGCAAGTGCGAGAAAATAAACTGTTCGAGTAGAGGTCAGGGTTATATTTGATTATTTTGACGGTAAAAGGGACAAATCTAAATGCCAATCTATTATTACGAGTAAATTTATGTCGTTGGGGTATCTGGGAAAGAAGTTCGTTAAAGCAGTTGGGTCGCAGAGTTAACGCCTATCTTTTTTTTTTTTTTTTAATCGTATCACCCCGAGCAAGGCGGTAACGCCACTGATGTGCAGGGGGCTACGTAATAGTGAAAAGATTGGAAAAGAGAAAACCGGAAACCACATTGTAAACAAGGAACAAGGGATGAGCCTCTTAACCTGTTCAATAGACGTGGGTGGAGTGTGAACCGGGCGATAAATAGATCTATCTACTCCAATTGAGAAAAAAAAACAAAACAAAGTGAGAAGATTGGAAAAGAGAAAGCCGGAAACCACATCCTAAACAGGGAACAAGGGATGAGCCTCTTAACCTGTTCAATAGACGTGGGTGGAGTGTGAATCTTTAAGCATTAAATGTTTTAAGGGTAAGGATTATCTCAAAAATGGGGTGATCCATGCTTTTCAATGTAATGAGTCGAGATTTTATGCGCATTTTTGCACAGATTTTTGGAGAATACAGTAGTCGAACAAGCTACCACAAACTTACAGCCATATGAAACAATTTTCAAATTTTTGTAATTGATGAAGCGCACAGATAGATAGATAGATAGATAGATAGATAGATAGATAGATAGATAGATAGATCAGGATATATATAGATATATACATAGGTGTTAATAACGATAGATAGATAGATAGATAGATAGATAGATAGATAGATAGATAGATAGATAAGGAAATATATAGATATATACATAGGTGTTAATAACGATAGATAGATAGATAGATAGATAGATAGATAGATAGATAGATAGATAAATAGATAGATCAGGAAATATATAGATATATACATAGGTGTTAATAACGTATAGATAGATAGATAGATAGATAGATAGATAGATAGATAGATAGATAGATAGATCAGGAAATATATAGATATATACATAGGTGTTAATAACGATAGATAGATAGATAGATAGATAGATAGATAGATAGATAGGTGTTAATAACGATAGATAGATAGATAGATAGATAGATAGATAGATAGATAAGGAAATATATAGATATATACATAGGTGTTAATAACGATAGATAGATAGATAGATAGATAGATAGATAGATAGATAGATAGATAGATAGATAGATAGATAGATAGATCAGGAAATATATAGATATATACATAGGTGTTAATAACGATAGATAGATAGATAGATAGATAGATAGATAGATAGATAGATAGATAGGATAGTTAATTAATAACGATAGATAGATAGATAGATAGATAGATAGATAGATAGATAGATAGATAGATAGATCAGGAAATATATAGATATATACATAGGTGTTAATAACGATAGATAGATAGATAGATAGATAGATAGATAGATAGATAGATAGATAGATAGATAGATAGATCAGGAAATATATAGATATATACATAGGTGTTAATAACGATAGATAGATAGATAGATAGATAGATAGATAGATAGATAGATAGATAGATAGATAGGTGTTAATAACGATAGATAGATAGATAGATAGATAGATAGATAGATAGATAGATAGATAGATCAGGAAATATATAGATATATACATAGGTGTTAATAACGATAGATAGATAGATAGATAGATAGATAGATAGATAGATAGATAGATAGATAGTTAGTGAACAGACAGAGATAATAATAATAATAATGACAGTTTCAATCTAAATGTTTCCTATGATTTAAGTGAATACAGTGTGTCTATCTCTTGAAAGATCTTGTTGATCATTTTCCGTGAAGCAGTTGCTATTCGATGCTGAAGATGAGCAGCCGTCAGCCACTTAAAGAATGCCAAAAGAATGCCAAATATATAAAATGCATCAATACAGATATGTCTTAATATCAATATTTTCGTATTATGGTATATACGTACGTAGTCTGAAGTGGATGATATGGCCAATGCATATATACGCGTACAAAGAAACGCACATGCGCACACGCACACACACACACGCACATGCATACACACACACATACACACACACACACACATATATATATATATATATATGCACACACATATGTATATATATATATATATATATATATATATATATATAACCTAAATATATTATTTCATATATATATATACATATGAAATAATATATTTAGGTTATATATATATATAACCTAAATATATTATTTCATTATGCGCATTTTGCCTTTCGTTTGCATCTGTGCTTTTGGATACATACCTAAGTGCTTCAGTATACCTTTACATCACTGCATTCCCACTTGTGTGTTTTTCGACTCCTTGGGCTAAAGAGATAAATAAATAAAATCACACAGAAAAAAATAATAATAAACTCCAAAACATTGCGTAAAGGAAGAAGTATTGAAAAATAAAAAGAAAAAAAATAAAATATATATATATATATCCACTTCCGTTAGCGTGGGCCACTTCCTTTACTACTGTGCATGCGCCTCGAAGCAGAAGGGCGTCTCGTAACAGCTGCCGCTCTGTTAAGGTTTTTCGAAAACACCGGAAAGAGAAATAATGGCTGCTGTTTTTTTTTATGTTGTTTATGTTATTTCTGTTCAAAATGGCGCGCGGATTTTCACACATGAATGTAATGGCTCTACGCGAACTCTCTACGATCAAGAAGCGGAAAGGATTTCGAGGGAAAGTTTAAAAATGGAGATGTGTAGTGCAACGTAGATGAATAAAGAAAGAGAGAAAAAAAACAGGACAATGTCTCGACCTGAGAGGTCGTTTATTGGTAAATATATCATTCGTTAACTTAGTTCACATCATACCGTCAATAGCTTTATTCCATCGGGGTTTTTTTTTTCTGTCAGAGAAAAACAACCTGAAGCGTCTCTAGGTTAACCACGGTATGTTCTACGAACGCCTACGATATATTCTACAAATATGATGTCCACAGTGTCTTCTATCAATATAATGTCCACGGTGTCTTCTACGAATAGAACTGCCGCGTTGTCTTCTATGAAATGCCCAAGGTGTCTTCTACACACTTGTATATCGTTATAATGGGGTCTCACATCAGTGAGAGGGGTGATATGCAAATGAAACTGTTGAGAGAAAGGCCTCGAAACGATGCACATTCTCTCCTGATGACCCCAATTTAAATATAAATTCGAGAGGAATACATTAAAGAAATTCAATGAAGTCATATGCCGTAGAGAAGATCGGTGGAAACGTCATTGGCATGAGGAGCATTACACATTCAGCTCGCTTCAGGTGAGTTTTATTACTTTCCAGTAATTTCCTTCTACAAATGGAATATCGACGGTGTCTTCTATGAATATAATATCTACGGTGTCGTCTATGAATAGTAGGTCCACAAAGTCTTCTACGAATGTAAAGCCTACGTTGTTTTGTACAAATGTTTTTTAATAACTTATAATGTCTACGGCAAATGTTTATGACTTATAATGTCTACGGCAAGTTCTTCGAATAAAAGTCCATAGTATCTTATATGGATATAATGTTCACGGTGTCTTATACGTATTAATGCCAACGAATATACTGTCCATGGTATCTTCTGTAAATAAAATGTCTACGGTGACATCTACGAATAGAAGGCTTGGGTATCTTAAATGAATATGATGTTTACGGTGTCTTCCACGATTGTAATATCCACGGTGACTCGTAAAAATAGAATGTTCACGGAATTTTCTACGAATAGAACGTCTACGGTTACTTCTTCAAACAAAAATCCACGGTTTCTTCTATGAATTTAATGTCCACGATGTATTTTATGAAAAGTATGTCTACCGTGACTTCTACGAATAGAGGTCCACGTTATCTTATATAAATATAATGTACACGGTGTCATTTATGAATAGAATATACACGGTGTCCGCAACGATAAAAAAACCCACGATGTCTTCTACGAATAGCATGTCTACGGTGACGTCTGTTAATAAAAACCATAGTAGCTTCTCTGAATATGATGTCTACGGTGTCTCTATGATTATAATATCCACGGTGTCTTTTATGAATAAAATGTTCGCAGTGTCTTTTACGAATGTAAGGTCCACGTTGTCTTCTAAAAATATAATGCCAACGGCAAGTTCTTCCAATAGAAGTTGACTTATATGAATATAATGTCCATGGTGTCTTGTACGTATTTAATATCCAAGTTTTCTTTGATGTCATTTATTAGGGAACCGTGTCTTGCAATCTAACATTTGCCAATAGGTTTATTCATTGGTGTCGTTTAGCGAATTGAACAAGTCTTTTCTGGTAGTAGTTGAAGAAGGTAACCAAAACTTGGCAAATGTCTTTTGACAATATGTTCCATGGTTAGAATTTTATGCGTTGATATAATCTCACAATTTGGCATTTTGAAACCTATAAGTTTATGCACAAAAAACGTACTTTTCAAGTAAATCGACAGTGTCTTCAAGAACTTTGGTAAATGTCCATATTTAAGAGTTGTTCAGGAAGATACGGTAAAAGTACTAAATAACCCACCCTTTGAAACTGCATACAGATTAAAACAGACAGCTAAAGCAGTTTCATTAATTATTTAACTTGTAACAATAAATACAATAGTTATTATCGACTGATCCTTTTGCCTGAATTTCTGGGAGGAGGTGTTATCATTATTTACATTAGGCTTAAGGGACTCATCTTTGTTGTTATTATCACCTGATCACATTCTACTTGAATTTTTAGGATGAGGAGTTATGATGTATATTTGGATTAATGTCCTCATCTTTGTTGTTATTATCACCTGATCACATTCTGCTTGAATTTTTAGGATGAGGAGTTATCATGATAAATATTTGGATTAATGTCCTCATCTTTGTTGTTATTATCACCTGATCACATTCTACTTGAATTTTTAGGATCGTGAGTTATTATTTACATTCGGATTAATGTCCTCATCTTTGTTGTTATTATCGACTGGTCACCTTGTTACTGAATTTCTGGGTGGAAGACTTATTGTTATTTACATTCGGATTAATATCCCCATCTTTGTTATTATCCTCGGATCACCTTCTGACTGAATTTCTGGTGGGAAAAATTATCGTTATTTACATTCGGACTACTTATTTTTGTTGTTAATATCACAGTTTTTCTACTGTTTCACCACTGTTATGTGGAGTATATTGATCCGAGCAACCTAGAGAAAGGTTTGAACCCAAACCTACGAAAGAATAACCTAGCGAATTAAAGCGTTCGTTCGGGATTTTTTGGTGTACCAATTGTGAGTTCCATACCTGTACGGGGTAATATGTACTTGGACTCAGTAGAAACAGAACGAGCAATTAGTGAGCAGTTCTAAAAATAAGAGCCAGACAAGATACCCCTAGATATTATCAGTGGAATAAGTAAATGAAGGATACAGTTTAGAATTTTCTGTAGGTTACACGATCGATATACACCCGATGATGACCGGAGAATATAACGGCTAAATCGCTGTGATAACAGCACCAAAGATAAGGACAATGTTTTGAACACAAATAGCATATATCATGATTATCTAAGAAAAGCAACTCAGAATTTTACAGAACAGTTAATTTAAAATATTTCAAGTGTATTTACTTTTTCACAACCGAACAGAATATTTTATGAAAAAATTAACTGAAAACATTCGAAACAAATCAATATTCTAATCTTATTTATGATTTAACCCAGCTGAAAATTAAATCTTTAATTAATTTTATTTCTTCAAAAACTTACTTTTAAGAATGTACAAAATTGTATAAAGTATATTTTAAATGCCGAAACAGTAGATGACCCGTTAAGATTAAGTTCTTCTTGCAAAATTCTCTTTTCATAAATACTGGTTTTACAGAAAATAATGCCCTATCTAGAAGTATATGTTCCTGAATAATGTACTTAAATAGTATTTAAATCCGTCAAAGTAGAAACCCTGAACCTCTCTACTTTTCAACCATAGATATACAAATATATTTATGCCTTTACTATAAAATATTAAAGATTTGGACGCCAATAATTACTTTAATTGCAATTTTTACATCTTTTTAACGAGACGTCTTTTGGACTAAGAATAGTCACGATGTTTGAAAAAGTGGTTCTCAGTGGGTAGTAGATCAGATCAATATCTTAGATGCGGTAAAGTTTCGTATTATGAGCTGGTGAGCTTCTGTAGTGTCATTCTTGCAACATATGGCTAAGCATTGTCATAAAGCAGAATTGGACCTCGTCTAATAGGCATTGCCAGTCGGACTTGGCTCAACGGAATGTGCATTTTATCCACTTGCTGACAGAACATTTCGGCAGTGACTCTCTGTTCTTTTTTTTTTTTTTTAATCATCTCACCCCAAGCAAGGCATTCCACTGCCACTATTGCGCATGGGGCTACATAGGGGAATGTAAAGAGGAGTGGTTAGACATAGGGAATGTCAGGAGGAAGGTGACAGATGAGTAAGGATAGCTAGGATGAGGGTTGGGCAGATGGCAAGAGTGTTTGATAGAATTAGAGCCGGTTAGTGTGTTAGGAGGTGTCTATTGACCTTACATTTAAACTCCTGGAGATTGTAGCCGTCGGGGAAGCAATCATTTGGAAGAGAATTCCACAGTCGGAAAGTGCGAGGAAAGAAACTGTTGGAGTAGAAGTTACGGCTGCATAATAACGCTATTGCTGGGTCAGCACACATACATAATGTTCTGATGGTTTAATTTCGTTTATGGAAAAATCTTTAGTTTCTTTCATTTACGACTGTCATAAAGGATACATTTCTTTTCGCTAGTTACTATTTAATCAAGAAATTAATCATTAGACTTTTGCAGTTGCAGCATCGAACATGCTTGAAAATGTCGATCTCTTGGACTCTCATGTGAAACCCAGTTATCGAGTTTCTTCACTTTTCCAGTTTTCCCAAAATGATTAGATATTCTTGAAATGCTGACACCCGTTATCTGAAATATTTATCCGACACACTGACGTGGGTTTTATTCGGATAATATTTTCCGATGTTGATTGTCCATTACAGATGGACATCCACTTACTACATTTATCTTCAAGATTCTTATCCTCACTGTTGAACTTCAGAAACCAGCTCCGCACTGTCCTTCACCCCCATGCTCTTTTAATGTTGGCCGCAATTTCAGAAATATTATGACCAAGTTTGAACGCACGCAGAAAAATAAACGCATCAACAGTGTTCTTATGTTGAAGATGTGCAGTATATAATGTTTCAATTCAATTCTGAAAAAGATTGATATGAATCTAACAAACAGGACACTTTAATGATTATAAATGAGTAATATATTTTTGTGCAACTATTATAAAAATATATTAGAACAGAAAATGTTTATTCTAAAATAAGACATTATTTTCCAAACAACTTAATAAAATAATTTCTGAAAGAGATTGGTATAAAATAACTAAAGACGACGCTCTAATTAGAAATGACTAATATATTTTTGCAACTATTCTAGTAAAGTATTAGAACACAAAAGCTTTATTCTAAACTGGGACATTATTTTCCAAACAACCTAATAAGTTAAACGCTGAAAGAAACTGATATAAGATTAACACAGATTACATTTAACCATTAAGAATGAGTAATATATTTTGTGTCTAACTATTATAGCAATATATTAGAACACAATTAAGAAATTTATTCTGAAGTCGGACATTATTTTACAAACAATCTAGTATGTGTAATCTGTAAGCAGTCAAAACGTTTCATTGTAGACAGACAGGGAATAAGAGTCCCACTTAAATGCTTGCTTTTATTTTATGAACTACCTAATATCTATTCTGCACATATACAAATCAACCATCCGCCCGTGTATAGAATATTGCTGCCATATCTGGTCGGGTTCCCCTGCTGCTCTCCTTGGGCTTCTTGACAAAATACAAAGGAGAATCTGTAACGTGGTTGATACTGACTTGGCAGACCGGCTGCAACCACTCTCTCACCGGCGTGATGTGGCTTCCCTGTGCCTCTTCTACAAGTACTTTCATGGCTTCTGCTCCGATGAGCTTAGATCATTGGTGCCGCCTAAGCATGAATTTACACGAGATACTAGATTAGCAACTAGGTCCCACCCTTTTACAGTTAAACAAATAAGATGTAACCGTAAATTCTGCTCCAACAGCTTCTTTTCTCGCGCTTCCCGCCTGTGGAATTCCCTTCCACATGTCTGCTTTCCCGACAGATACAATCTCCAGGTGTTTAAATGTAGGGTCAACAGACACCTCCTATCACACTAACTCCCAATTATTCTCAGAACAGTCTCATCTACCCAACCCTCATTCTCTGTATCCTTACCCGCCTATCACCCACCCTCTGACATTTCCTATATTTAATCATCCTTTCTCCACTCTATGTAGCCCCCTGCACAGTAGTGGCAGTGACATGCCTTGCTCGGGGTGAAACGCTCATAAAAAAATTTTTTTTTTAAATATTTAGCCTCTGACAAAGGTATATTTTGTGTTATTATGTGATATTCAGAAGTAGTTACTTTTTATGCATTGACTATTCTTGACGATGCTTAAATGAAATCAGAAATCTCAAATTGAATTGAACTTGAAATTGAAATTCACTTGTTTACTTTCTTATTTGTCACCTGGTCTTATAAATTTGGATTGTTGTGTAGATATTTTTTCGTTTATTCTTCAGGGAAAAGTTTTGAATGTTTTGCTGGCATTTTCTTTCTTTGGAATGGAATTCTATTTTGCGGTAATTTCTATAAATGGTCACATTAAAATAAACATATCTACACTGATACACACGTGTAAACTCAAAAGTACGCTTACAAACAAGTACACTATCAAATGTACGCCGATGTATACAGGTAATAAGAATTTAAGAACATTCGTCCAAATAATATTGGTCTAAGGGGAACCTGTCTAAGCACGTGTGTCTAGGGGAAGCTCGGCTAAGGACGTTTCTCTGAGAGAACCCCGTCTAAGGGCATTTGCCTAAGGAAAACTTGTCTAAGGACTTTTATCTAAGGAAAACTCGTCTAAGGACGTTTAAGGGAAATCCGTCTAAGGTCATTTGTCTAAGGGAAATCCGTCTAAGGTCATTTGTCTAAGGGAAATCCGTCTAAGGTCATTTGTCTAAGGGAAATCCGTCTAAGGACGTTTGTTTAAGGGAAATCCGTCTAAGGTCATTTGTCTAAGGGAAACCTGTCTAAGGATATTTGTCTAAGAAAAGATCGTCTAAGGACATTTGTCTAAGGAATTTTATCTAAGGAAAACCAGTCTAAGAACATTTGTCTCAAGAAAACCCAACCAAGGTCATTTTGTATAAGGGAGACCTGTCGAAGGATATTTGTCTATGGAAAAATCATCGAAGGACATTCGTCTAAGGAAAAGTCGTGTAGGGACATTTGTCTCAGGGAAACCTGTCTAAGTTCATTTGTCTCAGGGAAACCTGTCTAAGGATATTTGTCTAAGGAAAACTCGTCTAGGGATATTTATCTCAGGGAAACCCGTCTAAAGTCATTTGTCTTAAAGAAACCGGTCTAAGGACATTTGTCTATGGAAAAATCGTCTAAGGACATTTGCCTAAGGTCATTTGTCTAAGGGAAACCTGTCTAAGGACATTTTTCTAAGGACATTTGTCTTAGGAAAACTCGTGTAAGGACATTTGTCGAAAGAAAACTCGTCTAAAGACATTTACCTAAGGAAAATTTCTCTAACGACATTTGTCGATGGAATACTCATTTAAATTTGCTTTTTGATGGAATACTCGTCTAAGCATCATTATCCTACGAAATACCCGTCTAAGGACATTGGTCCATGGTATATCCGTCAAGGACCATGGATCTATAATATTTTGTTTAAATAATTTAATAGCTTATTCATGTACAAAATACACAATTTTATTGATATTCACGATATTGCAGAATAATATTTAAGTCATTTAAAGCAACATTAATTAGTGATGATACATGTGGTTTATAATCATTTACTGGCATGCATTATCTGCATATTAATACAACCCACATTTAACCGTAATTCTCTAGACAAATGTTTCTTGGGCGTATATTCTTTAGACAAGTGGCCCTTAGACCAATTTTCCTTAGTCAAATATGCCTTAGATCAGTGTTTCTTAGACGGATGTTCTGGATCCCAGACAATAATGATAACTACTAAAACTTCAATCATAAGTATACGCGTGTAGGTATTAGAGACCTTTTTCTGCAATTTTAAACGAAACTACTTTGAGAGTATTGTAGGTCTGATATCTATAAAACCATTAAATCTTCTTAACTTCAACATTTATTTGAATTTATCTGCCGTTTATGAATTCTATTTTTTCCTTTCTATTTTTTGCGGAAGCTCTGAATCAAATCTTTAATTCTGGTCTGCTCTAGCCTTTACTCCATTAACAACAATATATCCAACTGTAGAAAACCTTTGTTTAAGAATATATATAAAAATTGCTTTCTAGCACAATGAGACAGCTTTGTTTGAACTGGCTTTCACTCATGTGCATGGAAAATGACATCCTATTTTTGAAGACCACTGACATCAAGCCAATAATACAAATCTGATGATAAATACCGTAATTGCTTGTTATATGAACTTCGTAGTAACTTCATCTAATCTGTGCGGCATACTGAGAATTATTGTGTTTTTCAAGCCTTGTGTATTGTTCCAATTTGTATAATGTTGATTAGTTACTGCTGCCCAGCATGTTTTAATGTTTACCAACAGGTTTGTTCAGGTGCAATTAAAATAAATATATTTTTAATATTATGAACCATTTACGTTTTATTCAAGTGCAAACCAGTGTGATGTTAAGATAATACTGTTAGGACAACCCTGGTCTGAATCAAACCTCTCGTTCGGATCTGTGGTAGCCACTACTCCAATAACAACAATATATCCAGTTGTAGAAAACGCTTCACTTTTATTTCTCTGTAATGAAATCTTTAATCATGTAACAATGAACCATGAGAAAAAATTACCCCTAAAAACGACTTGATTAATAAAACCAACTAATTCAGACCTATACAGCTAGGCCAGGCCCAACTACTTTGATTGATTCGAATTAAACTTCGTATTCCAAATATAAGCATGTTTCATATAGACTGGTAATTTTCTAAGCGCAGCTTAAATGTGGCACAAGGCCGAAAGTATGGGTCATCCAGTGAGGATCGAACTCACTACGCAATTGTAATGACTCTAGCGAGATAAGCTTGCTAACCATTACACCACCTCGATGTGCCCGTGTTCCATATAGAATGCCTTGATATTAATGGCTCTAAAACGAAAATTCTCTACTTTAATGATATAGGAGGACAATTTTTATCTTCCATCAGCATGTCAAATGCTAACAAATGTCAACTGCTTCAAGGGAGTAACCCATTACACCTCCTAACGTTTGCCTTGTTCTATTGTATACATTTCTAGGATCTACTGCTAGGAAAGTCGGTTCTTTGTGTTGTGTGTTAGCAATTTATCTGTGCAGCGAATATTTCCGCCAAATCTGGCCTGGTGGTTCTGATATGCATATAGTATGGTTCTTCACGGAATGCAAATAAAGAATCTAGAATATTATAGGTCCTGACCTGACATCTCGGCCTCAGTTGCAACTTTCTTTATAAATACGTTCATGTAAGTTGTTCTGATGAGCTTTCCGGTTTTTTTTTATCAACCCCAACCCCGACAATTGCAGATATGGGAATTAGTTAAGACTTCATAGATACTTTGAGACATGATGGCTCTTCTAAGAATGGGGCATACGAACGTGTGGTTTTGCTGCAAGGATTATTGTAGTTTGTTTGGATTAGTGTTCGTGGCTAGCTAGGTTTCACATAAAACAGATTATGTGCTTTGGTTTAGTGACCCACTTTTGTATATTTCAAAGTAAATAACTTTTCTGTTTCGTGCCTCATCGTAAAGAATTTAAACGTAGTACTATGTGTGTTGTTTCGGCACGTAATGAGAAAGCAGAGAGCCGAGTTCGAATTCCAGTTGAATTCGTTGTATTCACATACGCGCAAATATCCTTAGTGTTGTATATTTAACTGTCTGGTACAAGGCCACAAACAAACACGGCTATATATATAAAAATATGAGTTATATTTTTATTAGTGACGATGGACCGTGTAGCACAGGGACAGAGAATTGAGAGCGCGCTTCCAAGGGTTGACGGGGTGACGGGGGAGTGTCGTCGTATCTGTTGCTCCTCTGTCTGCCTCTGTCTAGACTCGTCTGTCTGACTCGCGAATCCGTGTTTTCACAGTCTTTATATATCTTCCAAAACCGGGACTTGTTTCTTCCGGCTTTGCCTTGATCACGCGACGCCCACGCGACGCCTACGTAATTCTCAGAGACACCTGTTCTGTCTGCCTCTTGTAGCCATTTCCGCTACTGCCGGAAATAAGGTCAAACAACCATCCGTTCCTTTCAACGGCCGGAAAACGCCCCCGCTTCCTCACTTCCTCGGGTGGGGCGGGATTGTTATATTACATTCCTCGCCCACCCATTTTCCAAAATGTTCACCTAAGAACATTTTAAGCGCAACATCCTCACTCTCCTCCCCATGCCACACAAGCCCTACAATTGTATAAAACATGTGTCGAAACAAACAAAACAACAACAACAAAAAATATATAGGGGAGCCTACATCGGCAACCCAACAATGTTCGTGTCCATCTTGAAAAATGTTCTACCAGCTCGATGTTTCATTGTTCTCTTTTTTTTTTTCTTTTTTTTTTTTTTAATATCCATTTTCACAGAATTGGGCAAAGTTCTTAAAAATGTTCATTTTCTTTCTCGACTCTGTCCATAAGCGTAGACACCCCGATGTATAACCACGTGATTATAGGCGGTAACCGCGCCCCCAGTTTCCAAACCGACATCGAGTAAATGACCTTTGACCAACACCATGCGTGTCTCTGCTTGAGTTTATTGTTACCACGTAACCTCATTTAATTTAATTTAATTTCAAACATACTATGTTTGAACACAGAAAAAAATGGCCATTATCTGCCGTACATAACATTCATAGTCTGACCGAGAAATGTTCAATAGAAAATGAAGAAAATTACCCTGATTCCAACGTTAATCCGCATGCAATTTACTTGTGGAGGATATTAATTTAGTCTAAAAAAAAAAAATGGACCCGTAACTCGTAGTACCTTAGTTTGTACAATGCTTTCCATTCCCTGAACTACTTCCTCTGGATTCGAAACCAAGCATATCTGATTTGTTAACATCTCTCTGTTTAACGCCGAGACATTTGAGGGTTGAACACCCGTTGACCCCGGAGTACTATTCACAACGGATAACTCAATTTCCTTTTCCGAAGCACTGTTGCTTCTTTTACACTTAAAAATCCGCTTCCTGGCTATTATTCCCAGGATTATTATTACGCCGACCACGCCAGCAATGACTCCTATCGTCAACTTCTTCGGGAGTTGTTCATATCCTTCACTAAATCTCTCCATATCTATCTGTTCCAAGGTATTTACTAGTTTTCAGAAATTAATATATCTTCAAAAGATATTTCCCAAGTCACATAAATGAAAATTCACAGAGGATGTTGAATTTATGGGAACCTGCACAAAAGCATAAAAGTGAAGTACTTTTACGTAAATAAAAATAAGTTTTAGATTTTAATTTAATTTTCCCAAATCTCCCCAAATAATCCGATTCCACCATATTGATAACAAAATATCTTTTCAATATCTGACTCATATCGCGAAACACTGAGACGCGGGTGAATGTTTTAAGAATATATATAATCGGTGTATTCGCAAAGAAATAACCAAACAATGCAGTTGTTTTCAAGCAACGATGTTGAGATATATTTATAATTGGCGATTTTGTTGGCTGTTGTTAACTGCATAATTAAAATTACACTTTAAAACTCTCGATAACATTTAAGTCATTTCTATGCTGTAGAAATGTCACGCAAAACACAAACATTTTTAAATTTTGACAATATCTGTGTAAAGATTACAAATTGACGTTTACGAACAAATTCTGTTGACGAGATCAAAATTAAAGAACCCTTTCGTTTCTCTGATTTTCCTATTGTGGTAGCATTCAGCTACATTTATAATTTGTTAATGTTTACCAATTTTGATTTAGTTCATGCAATACAAGGCCAAATGGAGAAAATGGAGAGGGTCATTTTACGCTAATACTCCAATTGGGGAAAGTTTGTGTACGTAGAACATCGATTGTTTTTTTTTTTTTAATTCGGCTCGAGTACTGGTCAGAAAAACTCAACTATTTCAACCATACAACTGACCTTCATAATCACATTGAGAATAGTTGTTCGTCAATATTTCTATCGGGTTGTCTGGAAAGTTCATGCCGCTTTTTAAGTAAAATTAAGACACAACCCAAAATTATTTCATTAAATATTTATTCTACGAAATATTAACTATTTTCTTGCACAAACCAAAGAAAACATTGTTATCAACAAGTTAATCCAATTATCCACTTTAAAGAGTAGAAGAAACTTCCTTTACTTACTCAATAAAAGTACGATTAATTAAGCAACATACCAATAAACTCACTTCATATATATGGTAAACATTAACAACAAAAATAAATCATTAACTCAGATGTTTTGTACTTACAGATAGGTAAATATTTCAACTTTCTTCCTCCCCGTCAACTTTAACACCCCACTCCTCCAACTTTAACACCCCCGTAAACCCCAAACCTACGCGCTAGGCATAATACTCTCTCTACTTCACCGGCGTTCCCTACATATATTCCTGACCCCCTATCTCTCTACCGAACAATCCATTTTTCTCAATGGCAAAAGTATGCATTTTTTTTTTCTAACTGGACTTATTATAAACACGAGCAGAGAACACACACACTATTAAATCAATGAGTCACTCACCTTTCGTTGATGTCTATAGTCGCGGCTGCTAGATATTTTCGTCTTCTTTTTTTCTGGTGGCAGTAATTCTGTTGCCGTGGTAAACCCAATAATGTTCGTATCAATCTGTTTTGTTGTTTCAAAACCAAGTCACTTAGGCACCAAATGATGTTTGTTGTATATTTAACTGTCTGGTACAAGGCCACAAACAAACACGGCTATATATATAAAAATATGAGTTATATTTTTATTAGTGACGATGGACCGTGTAGCACAGGGACAGAGAATTGAGAGCGCGCTTCCAAGGGTTGACGGGGTGACGGGGGAGTGTCGTCGTATCTGTTGCTCCTCTGTCTGCCTCTGTCTAGACTCGTCTGTCTGACTCGCGAATCCGTGTTTTCGCAGTCTTTATATATCTTCCAAAACCGGGACTTGTTTCTTCCGGCTTTGCCTTGATCACGCGACGCCCACGCGACGCCTACGTAATTCTCAGAGACACCTGTTCTGTCTGCCTCTTGTAGCCATTTCCGCTACTGCCGGAAATAAGGTCAAACAACCATCCGTTCCTTTCAACGGCCGGAAAACGCCCCCGCTTCCTCACTTCCTCGGGTGGGGCGGGATTGTTATATTACATTAGGAAAGGTATGAATCCCTCGGTTATCTCTCCAGCTATGAGTTAAATACTCGTATAGGGTGATTTCTGTAGCCTTGGTTGGCAACAAGTCTACCGCAGAAAGTAATGACAACTTACTGCTTGAAAATCTTCTGCCCAATCAGTCATATCTCTTTCGATCAGGCGTCACCCAAGCGTGTATCACGTATGGCTCTTTGACTGACTGACTTAGGTCTCGTCATTTTACTGTTGAAATTGCAATAGATAACCATTTTTGTTGTGGCAATTAACGTTGCATATAAACTTTTGGAGATTATCAGGGAAGCAAGCATACGGAAGAGAGTTGCACAAACGGAAAGTGCGAGAAAATAAACTATTAGAAGAGACGGTTATATTTATCTATTTCGACCGTAAAAGGGGGGTGTAGATGTCAATCTTGTGGCACGCGTAAATACATGTGAGCGGGGAACCAGGGGAAAAGATAAAGGGAAGCTGGTGAGAAAGTGACTACCAAGTTAGGAACGATTTTATTATCTTCTATGCTAACAGTTTCTTTTCGCGAACTTTTTGTTTTTTGGTGTTATCTTCCGACTTCTCCAATTTAGATGTAATGTCAATTGTTATCTGTTTCCTTCTCGTGTTTTTTGTTTTTTTTATTGTGCTCTTCCATCAATAATATTTTGTGTTGGATCCTTTTGCATTTTAGACTTCATCACCTTGCTTGGGGTGAAAGGTTTTAAAATAAATGAATTAAATACAAAGTTGATTTTGTTGAATACAGTGCCCAAATATTCTGAGGAGAGGGCTCTATTTGCTCACCTCCCCCAGCGGACAAGGCTGAATGCTTTGCCCGTAGATTCTCCACCAACTCGACACTGGACTCGTTAGGAATACCTACAACCGACTTCCCACCCAGAACTAAGGCTCAACTAAATAACGTCCACATTACACCCTCGCTGGTCTCCAAGATAATTGCAAAACTTGACCCTCACAAAGCGAGCGGTGGGGACGGAATCCCAATCATAGTCCTGAAGAAATGTGCCCTAGAACTCTCCTCTGTCCTCTCTAAACTCTATAACCTCTGCCTATCTGCTTCCTGTTTTCCTGCCTGTTGGAAGTCCTCCTGTGTAGTTCCTATATTTAAGAATTCTGGCGAACCCTCAGACCCCGCCAATTACCGCCCTATTAGTCTCCTTCCGATCTTCCCCAAAGTTTTTGAAGCCATTACCAACGCCGAGGTAATTCAGCATCTCACGGCCCACATGCTTCTCTCTGACAAACAGTACGGGTTTCGCTTCACCAGGCTAATATGCTAACGACCATTACCGAGTATATATACCGGGCTCTTGACAAAAATGGCGAAGCCCGAGCCGTTGCCTTGAATATCTCCAAAGCGTTTGACAGGGTCTGGCATGCTGGCCTTTTATGCAAACTGCGGAGCTACGGTATAACTGGACATCTGTTTGACCTCATCCAGTCATTCCTCTCTAACCGCACATTGAAGGTAGTATTAACTGGGCATGCCTCCCGAAATTACCATACGAACGCGGGCGTTCCTTAAGGTTCTATCCTGGGTCCCACGCTCTTTCTGATGTACATTAATGATCTCCCCGACGCCATTAGATCCCAAGTAGGCATGTATGCCGATGACACCACAATCTACTCTCGCCTCGATCAAAAACCAGGTGTGGGCGACAAAGCGAACCTCGCTGCCGAGCTTGAAAAGGACCTCCAATCCGTAGTGGCCTGGGGTAAGAAATGGCTAGTAAATTTCAATGCTTCTAAAACGAAGCTGTTATCAACTAACCACCATAGACAATCACATCTACCTCCCATTAGCATGGAACAGGCTTGCTTCCCAGATAGTAAAACACTACGCCTCCTTGGCCTTATATGGAATGACTATATTGAATCCATTGCCAAATCCGCACCTATGAAAGTCGGGTCTCTGTACAGGGCCCGGAAGTTTTTCCCGCCTGAATCTATCCTGCATATATACAAATCTACCATCCGCCCATGTATTGAATACTGCTGCCACATCTGATCGAGTGCCCCTGCTACTCTCCTTCGGCTTCTTGACAAAATACAAAGGAGAATCTGTAACTTGGTTGATACTGACTTGGCAGACCGGCTGCAACCACTCTCTCACCGGCGTGATGTGGCTTCCCTGTGCCCCTTCTACAAGTACTTTCATGGCTTCTGCTCCGATGAACTTAGATCACTGGTGCCGCCTAAGCACAAATTTACACGAGTTACTAGATTAGCAACTAGGTCCCACCCTTTTACAGTTAAGCAGATAAGATGTAACCGTAATTTCTACTCCAACAGCTTCTTTTCTCGCGCTTCCCGCCTGTGGAATTCCCTTCCACATGTCTGCTTTCCCGACAGCTACAATCTCCAGGTGTTTAAATGTAGGGTCAATAGACACCTCCTATCACACTAACTTCCAATTTTTCTCCCAACACCCATCTACCCAACCCTCATTCTCGGTATTCTTACCCGCCTATCACCCACCCTCTGACATCTCCTATATTTAACCATTCTTTCTCCACTCTATGTAGCACCCTGCGCAGTAGTGGCAGTGAAATGCCTTGCTGAAACGCTAATAAAATATAAATTCTTAAGTTATTATTTAAAACGTTAGAAGCATATGTGTTGGTAAGTTTGGCACTATTCGATTAGACGATCTAATCTGTTGTGCCTCGATATAATCGATTGTCAAACGTTTTATGCCTCTGGCAGATTATCTTTTTTGTTTCCAACTTCATTTTTGAAATTGTGTTTCTTAATATCTGAGTACTTTCGGTTATCGTTGATCCTTATCAATGACTCCGGATTTTTGTTGTTTTCGGTCTCATTTTGAAATATTCGAATAACATTTCAAACGTTGATGTTTCAGTTTGTGCCTTCTAGTTACTTTTTATTTTTTGCTTGAAATATATTTAAGGTCTTAAAATCGGTGTCATTTTATTTATGTTGGGTTGTTTTTTTTTCTTTTAAGGTTATTGCTTCTAACTGTTGTAAGCGTTTTTTATTAACTTCTAACTGTTGTAAGCGTTATTTATTTATTTTTTTATAGCTTATTCGAAATAGCACCACAATTGTTTTTCTTTCTATCATTTCATCCCAGCAAGACTAGAAGGCCACTAGTACGCAGTATGTTGCATTGGAAAGGCACAAAAATGAAAGAAATTAAAAAAAAAACAGAAAATGACGACTGATCTTTTATTTTAATTTTTTAAGATTGGAGTTAGAAGGGAATGAATCAAACGGAAGGAAATTTCACAGGCAGTTAGTGCAAGAAAAGAAGCTATTGGAGTAGAAGTATCGGTTGCATTTTTGTAATCGTGAAACATACCTATTCTATAGTGAATAGACTCTCCCACATAATTTAAATAGAAGTAGTAAGAGGAACGGGGGTCAGTCGATGTTAGACGATAGTAGTCGACAGTTAGTCAAATACGAATGTAGTCACTGACCTGGCAAGATTACACTGTGTAATACATATTATATCAAGTTCCTAATGTTTTGTGCGTCGAACATATTAGGCCCGATTTTAGCACAAATACTAGCCTCCACTGCGAAAATAACTCAACAACTATTTTGCTATTTCAACAGAAGTGGGATCTAAAATGCCCATGTAGCAGGGGTACCAGGATAAAAAGCTTGTCAGAAAATATTTGTCGAAAAGACGGAGGGAATCCATGTTACGTCGATGAGAAAGTGACTGAAGTCGAGATGTCAGGTTAGGATCAATTACTGATCTTTCTTAGGATTTCCCCCAAAATCTCTAGATGTACAGCAGAAGCACCAGGCCAGATATAGCAGCAGTATTCCCTGGAGGGAAAAATAGTAGATTTGTAAATGTGCAAAATCGAATCTGAGGTTAAAAACTTCCTGGCACAAAACAGTGGTCGAAAATTCCTTGCAGTACATGCAGACATTGATACGACGTAGTGTCTCCACTTCAATTGGCTGGCACCTTTTGTGTTTCTCAGTGATATGCGGAGACACAAAACAGGATATTCGACAATGAAACCTTTAACTTTTAATAACAAGTCTTTATGTTTTCGTTGTTACCGGTCGATTTTTAAACAGCATAAACTGATTATATTTTAACATTCTATGAGAGATTTTATGCGCAATGCAAAAACGTGATCCTCACATTGAAAGAGACTCAGATGAGTGACTAATAGCGTGTTTAGATATTGAGATTGTGTTGTCATATCCTGCTATGATAACAGAAATTGATCTTGACTGAAATTAAGTGGCGCAGTAGAGGAGCCTTGAAAAATAAGTGGAAGAGAAATTAGTGAATAATGCAGAGTGTTAATGTTAATGTTCTTGTCTGTACATTTTTATCATACTCTGGGTTCCAAGTACAATCTAGGTATTTTATTGTTATTTTTTTACAATGATGTTCACCCTGTAAAATGCCCAAGATGTGGAAGGTTGCAGAGCAAGAGGTATAGTTATGCATATATATTGAAAAAAAACACTTAACTCTTGGTTTAAACAGGTTACACTTGTAGCAATCGAAGAAGCATCCTCTTGGGTGTTGGTTCTATAAAGTAACAGTTCATGAAAAGAATCTGCTCGAGTAGAACTTACATATCACTAATAAAATCTGAAGAGAATGGGGATGGTTCACTAAAATCGTTGTGACATGTTGAGGGTCTTAGCTAAGAAGATTACAACTGGAGGCTTGTAGTTTTTCAGAGGACATTTCATGGAAATAGCAAAAGAGCAGTGATAGACTTGCAATGTTTGATTTGTGGGAAAGGATTTGTAGGGTGGAAAATAATTCATCACAAGGACGAGGAGATGCATCTGAACTATACTGAAACTGGAAAGTGTAAACTGAGCAGTTTCTGCCCATGTAAACCAATGCTACTCTATTTCTGACCTGCTTTGACTCTTGTAAATGTAGAGGATAGCAGGAGGAGTCGCGTACTTATTGGAGCAGCACAGGTAGCCAACCATTTTCACAGTATCACATGTATGAGTTCTACTTGAGGTCTGAGCTGAGCTTAACTCCCAATAGATGCTCAGGGCGTGAGAAAACATCATCAATTTGATTTTTGAGGCATTACTAGTTTGTTTTCTTTTAATTTAAATTTCAAGATCTTTATATGATATTATCATATTCTTTAACATATATTTTTATCTGATGGCACTGCCATATCCAAAAGAAGGTATTTGTTTGTAGTCACTGTCTGGTTTTTAGCTTTTATATATCTTCTGTCAGAATAAATCGTAAAGTCCCAAAGAATGCCACTACATTATCATTATTAAACAAAATGGTTGATGTAATTCTTGCAATATTTTGCAGAACTTACTGAAAAGCGGGAGTTAAGAAAAGGAAAAGACACAAAATTTAACAAGTCTTCAAGTTATGTTTAAAATTTGCATAAAAATATTTTTTTTAAAAAATGACTCTTTGTACAAATTTTGCTTGTTTTGAGAAAAACTTGTACAAATAATCAACATGACAAACCAAATAAAACACATTACCAGCATGAATGGATTATAATAGACATGTGCTTAATATGATGGGAATCATGCACATTTTGAAATTTTTCTTCATTTGATTTAGTCAGAGGAATTAATCAAATAATTTAGTATAAATTTTATGGAACTTTCTCGTCAATTTTGTTTATTCTTCTGGGAGGGAAGTTTGCATATATAATTATCTTTGTGTATGTGTGTATATATATATATATATATATATATATATATATATATATATATATATATATATATATACACACACAGAAACTAATACTTTAAGTATGCAAACTAATGATGTAAGTATAGGAAACATTCTTGGTCTGTCTTCTCTAACTTTTATATATTTCATGTTGGAAATATGGTTTTTAAAAAAGTTACCAAACCAAAAATAATCCATCACTCAATTAGTCCCGGGCCTGACATATAGATGGTGCCACTAATAAAAAATTCTTGCAATATTTTGCAGAACTTACTGAAAAGCGGGGATTAAGAAAAGGAAAAGACACAGTATTTACAAATCTGGTTGATTTAAAAGACCTTTACTTAGTCAATTCTTATAAGTGCAACTGGAATTTTTAAATAACTGAATTTTTTTTAAATTAGAGAGGGGCTACTTAAGGATTTTAAAATACTTTCAGCAAGGTTTGTATGACCATTAGATGTATCTATAGGTGTGACTAAATCTGAACATTTTCATTTAGTAATTTTAATAATTATTTCCAGAACAAAAAATTACTAAAAATAAATAACTAAAAAATATTACTTAATGAAAGATCAGAAGAATAAAACAAACGTGAAATAAATAACTAAAAAATATTACTTAATGAAAGATCAGAAGAATAAAACAAACGTGAAATAAATAACTAAAAAATATTACTTAATGAAAGATCAGAAGAATAAAACAAACGTGAAATAAATAACTAAAAAATATTACTTAATGAAAGATCAGAAGAATAAAACAAACGTGAAATAAATAACTAAAAAATATTACTTAATGAAAGATCAGAAGAATAAAACAAACGTGAAATAAATAACTAAAAAATATTACTTAATGAAAGATCAGAAGAATAAAACAAACGTGAAATAAATAACTAAAAAATATTACTTAATGAAAGATCCGAAGAATAAAACAAACGTGAAATAAATAACTAAAAAATATTACTTAATGAAAGATCCGAAGAATAAAACAAACGTGAAATAAATAACTAAAAAATATTACTTAATGAAAGATCAGAAGAATAAAACAAACGTGAAATAAATAACTAAAAAATATTACTTAATGAAAGATCAGAAGAATAAAACAAACGTGAAATAAATAACTAAAAAATATTACTTAATGAAAGATCAGAAGAATAAAACAAACGTGAAATAAATAACTAAAAAATATTACTTAATGAAAGATCAGAAGAATAAAACAAACGTGAAATAAATAACTAAAAAATATTACTTAATGAAAGATCAGAAGAATAAAACAAACGTGAAATAAATAACTAAAAAATATTACTTAATGAAAGATCAGAAGAATAAAACAAACGTGAAATAAATAACTAAAAAATATTACTTAATGAAAGATCAGAAGAATAAAACAAACGTGAAAATGTTTCAAGATCCTAAAGTAACTCCTCCATAATTTTGAAAATTTCCGATGGTTTAAAAATACCAACTTCGCGTTCGTAAAAATCTCTGTTGTACGTTCGGAAAACGTTGGAAAATCAGTCATAATAAATCACCTGAAGAAGTAATAGATTTATTCTTAAGCCGGCATGTTTGTTTATCAATATTGAAGGTCCTAAAATAGAACCTAAATCTTTTTCAAAGTAACAACATAAATTTCATTAAAGAAATTAGGCTCGACAGGAAAATATATTAAAAAAACTCTTTATCAGTTCTGCTTAGCTACTTTATTTTGCTACCAATTTTGTACAACCTACAAATGTTTCTTCTGTGTCCGCACTCAGAAAAAACTGAAATTATTCACAAAAAGACATTGTTCGCCATTATACGACCCACTAAGATTGATGCATCGTAAAACAGGACAATTACGTGCGTTGTAGTGCAGTGAATATCGACTCGGAATGGCAAGTCGGGGAGCCGAGTTCGAATTCTAGTTGATATTCCTTGCATTCACTTACGCACAAATACCCTTGAGAAAGGTATTAATCCGTCTCTTTGGTTTCTGAAGCCACGTTGGGAGTTGGTGAAAAGCTTATTTGATTCAATGTACTAAATTAACCTTTTATTCACCATATGTTCCATAGTTTTTCACAGACAACTGATCAGTGCTATTGGATGATAATTTGTTGGATAGAGATTGATTTTCCCTGATTTATGTAAGGGGATGATGGTGGCTAGTTTCCATGATTCTGAGATATTACTAGTTTTCCAGATGTAATTAAATGTATTTAATAGGTAGTCTAGTGATTTTGGAGGTAGTTGCTTAAGTAATTCGTAATGGATTTCATCTGGGCCAACTACAGTGTTGTGAGGTTTTTGTATGGCTGCTTTTAGTTCTTGTGGTACAGTGGATATCGGCTCGGAACGAGAAACCGGGGAGCCGAGTTCGAATTCTAGTTGAATTCCTTGCATTCACTTACGCAAAAATACCCTTGAGAAAAGTATTAATCCGTCTCTTCCCTCCAGTTATGGGTTAAATAATAAAACATATAGGGTTCTGTAGCAACCAGTCTAGCGCCGAAAGCAAAGGCAACCTACTGAGGGATAATCTTCTGCTCAGTCAGTCATGATTCATTCGAGACATGATCGCTCAAGTGTGGCACTTAACTGACTGAATCAATCGTAAATGAAAAAGTACAGCTTTGTTGAATTGTTACGCTTTCTGTAGCTGAGTGGTAAAACACGCTGGATCAAAGGGTGGTTTCTTTTACAAAATAGAGCGTACGTTTGATCACTGCCGGATATTCAGTTAATTACCATACGTGATAAACGCTTGGATGTTCATGATACAACTGACCGGGAAGTAAACTGGTTGCCAACCAAAGCTGTGAAGCTCAATCTGTTTAACTATTTAATCCATAGCTGGAGGGAGAATAGATTCATTAATACTTTTCCCAAACGTATACGCGAGTAAGTGAATGCAACGAATTCTACTGGAATTCTTACTCTGCTCTCCGATTTCTCGTTCCGAGCCGACATTCACTGCACCCGAACGCTTTCTTTATTAAGAGTTATGAAATGAGCAAGCCGATAGATGTTATATACACTGTTGAAATTGAAAAAGGGAAGTCTATTTTAAGTACGAGTATCCACTATAATAACTCTTGAAATAATATATATGAGCTAATTTAAAGTTTCATGCTACGCAGCAAATTTTAAGGTTCTCCGATGTGCATTGTGGTGCAGTGGATATCGACTCGGAACGACAAATCGGGAAACTGAGTTCGAATTCCAGCTAAATTCATTGCATTCACGAACTCACAAATACCCTTGCGAAAAGTATTAATCCGTCTCTTCCCTCCAGTTATGGGTTAAATAATAGGACAGATTGGGTTCTATAGCCTTGGCTGGCAACCAGTCTACCGCAGAAAGCAATGGCAACCTACTGTGGGATAATCTTCTGCCCAGTCAGTCATGTCTCTTTCGAGACATGATCGCCCAAGTGTGTATCACGTATGGCATTTAACTGACTGATACATTTAGACCATCTTGCATCAGGCAACTTTCGCTCCGATTGAGGACATGAAAAGCACGCTGTTGCTGTAGCAATATCTGCTAATCGCTACCTTTCAGACATTTGCACTCGATGATGCACTGAAAAATTATCTTTTAATTCATATTTGAGAAAGTAATTCAAGTCGTGATCGTTTCAGTACCCCCTCTTATAGATAGGGTTATGAGGTGTTTGAAAACAATATTCAGTATTTGAAAATAATACTTTTTAGCAAAACAATCTATTTTTAGAGAGTTTGGTAGACATTATCTTACAAACAAAACATAAATATAGTTAATATAAACACCATCGACTTACTTTAGTGTCTCAATGTGGCTACTAAAATGATTATATGCGTTGATAATGGTGTTCTTTTTTCATGTTGACCCTGACTTCGAAATACCAGCCTTCAGCGAGTTCTTAACATTGTGATCATGATTATTGGTCCCTAACTTATCGATACTCTGGTGTAATAGTTCTTAGGGTTCGATTTAGAATGGCTAAGAGGCCAAATGTTAGGGATAATATGACCGTGAAAATGTTCGGCAGATATACCAGGAATTTACTGTGTGAGAGAAAGCAGACTCTTACCGGTACGTGTACGGCCTTTACCGAGTGACTTCCCCAATACAAAGCTTGACAGTGATGTCGAGTCTCTCGATGTTTTTTGATTGATTTGTTTGTTTAACGACATAACAACTTCTTATGGGTCATTGAATGAAAATTTTATTGTTTAGCTACCTGGAAGTAACAAAATTATATGTTATTCTGTTTTCACAATTAAATACGTTACTCAGCTTTTGTGCTTATTATACATGCCTGCGTGTATAGGGTTCTGTAGCAACCAGTCTAGCGCCGAAAGCAAAGGCAACCTACTGAGGGATAATCTTCTGCTCAGTCAGTCATGATTCATTCGAGACATGATCGCTCAAGTGTGGCACTTAACTGACTGAATCAATCGTAAATGAAAAAGTACAGCTTTGTTGAATTGTTACGCTTTCTGTAGCTGAGTGGTAAAACACGCTGGATCAAAGGGTGGTTTCTTTTACAAAAGAGGGCGTACGTTTGATCCCTGCCGGATATTCAGTTAAGTATCATACGTGATAAACGCTTGGGTGTTCATGATACAACTGACCGGGTAGTAGACTGGTTGCCAACCAAAGCTGTGAGACTCAATCTGTCTAACTATTTCATCCATAGCTGGAGGGAGAATAGAGCCGGTGTCGGTGTGTTTTATGTTTTGTTGAAGTTATATTTTTTGGAATAGAGTTTGCTTTCTTTAAATAATTGTTGAATATTATATGGATTAATGTCACGGAAATGTTTTTTCATTTTAGTTTTTAACAGTTTATGAAGGGACATGAATGAAGTCACTCCAATCATTTAGTATGTTTTTTTGTTGTGGCCTGTTAGGGCCAGGAAGAAAGACACGAAAACAAAAAAGTAGGTTGAACCATTGTATTGGAGTAACAAAACATATATTCAAAATAAGAGTGTTGTTAATCAGCAGTGTCCGTCCGAACTGTCAAATTACACTAGGTCTCGACTAGGAAGTCCCGCGGGTTACTATTTATGAAGGAGGAAGAGTTCATTCCAATGAAGATAGGGCACCATAACATTTTGTTCTTGTAATACCGTATCTATTGGAGGTAATTTTACTTTTAGAATATGTGTGTATTATCAAGGAAAGACCAGCATGATATCTGCACATTGTTATTTTATCTTCTCTTGTCTTTAGTTTGTAATGTCATTCATCTAGAGTAGTTTGGAGATTGTATAATTTGTTTCTTTTTAAATCCATTCCAATGACTCTGTCATTCTTTTTTTAATGATAATGTTTGTGGTCTGCGTCGAAATACGTATTATCGGTAAATTTCTTTTATAAAAACTTATTTCTGGTATTTTTACTATAAATATATATATTTTATACTCTCATAGTATTTTGTTTTTGTTTCGGGGTTCACTATTTATCCATAACTCGGACCCTAACAGGTTCATAATGACCTGGGAATAACAGTAGTTAAGTGGTGGTTTCGGGCTATATCGAGCACTGTTTTAAATTAATGTTTTGGACATTGTAAATTTTCCTTCGTTCCTTATTCACTCGGATATATATATATATATATATATATATATATATATATATATATATATGCACAATCATACATATCTAATTTATTTGTCTGATCATGTTTTTTATTCTCATATTTGAGTAGATATTCTGTTTTTATTTAAACAACATATTTATATATATATAAAATTTGACCGGCATAAATATTTATGGGAGATTTTGTTAGAAAAATGTGTGTTATTTGGTCGGATTCGAAGATGTGACTCCTAACAACATAAGAGAAGCTATCATTTGATTTGATGCGTCTTAGACCACTTGACCAGGAATTATTTCACAATCCAAAAGAAGCCAGATTCAGCCTTTTAAACCTACAATTTTCCAATTTTTCGTAAAGAAGAATCTCTGCTCTGAAATGTATCGTAATGTAATCAAATGTAAACAATATTACAATAAGTTCTAGAGATTAACGAAATAGAATTAAGAATATATATATATATATATATATATATATGGGGCATAGATAGTTGTTAGGGGGAGAAATATATAAACTGAGAGTAGATAGTGACAATCACAAACAGACAGGTAGAAAAACACTGGTAAAGAAGATTAAAAGAGATCGTTAGACTGACAGACAGACTGATACACGAATAACTAGATTAAGAGATGAGAAACAAAAAAACAAAACAAAAAAACAAAACAAAACAGAAAGAAACAAACTGACAGACAGATTCGTAAAGAGAGAAAGACAAGTGAAGTCTTTCAGACGGACAGAGCCTGACAGATAGAAATAACTCCACGGAGACATGCACAAGTCCAGAAAAGTACGACAGAGAAAGACAGGGACAGATGAGAATAAAAATCGAAGCAGAGACAAAGAGATGGAAAGAGAGAAAAGATCAAAGAAAACACTGAGACAGATCAAATGAAATTGATAGCATCAGCATAAGAGATAAATAAACATACACACAGACATTCCAATGTTTGTTTTGCGAGAAGCTAATCGTATTTTACTGAACGCTTGTTAATCTAAATCTTAAATATTAACTTTCTGCATCCTCTACAGAAAAAAAATGATCGATAAAAAAAAAGAAGTGAAAGAAAATTAATAATATCAGGTGTAAAACATACTGGTGAAAGCCGTGTTTATAGCGAATTCTACGCGAAGAAACATCTCGAAAACCATCTTCAAGATGGTGTGGATTAGGTTGGTTGGATGCTTTTGTTTAGTGGCATATCAGCCACTATGTATTGTTTAATGCCGAAATCTAAATATTTTCTACGCAATTTTGATTTGTTTTGGAGATAATAATGCTTTAGTGATACAAATCATACTAATAAACCCATAGCTGGGAGGAAGATGCTAGTTCATTATTTCCTAAAATTATTGGCACGCAAGTGAATATAATAAAAACGCCCTTGAATTCGAACTGCCAGTAGCAATAACGGGTCCTTAGTCATTACACTAGCCACAAATTCAGGCCTTGGTATTCACAAGCAGTCACCCATTCACGTACTGATCAGTGATGACTTAACTTCGGTGATTGTATTTGAATCTATGTTTTAAAGTGATGTGACTGTAAGTGGACTTCTTTCACAGAGTTTACTAAATTATATTATTTGTATTTGCCTATATTTCTGAGATGAGGCAGTATTTACACTATTTACATTATTCGGACTATTGTCCTTATCTTTGTTTCCATTTGTACAACGTTTCGGCCGTTGTACACTTCGGGCTTTTTCAGATGCTAAGAACTTAGAACCGAACCCTTGATTAGTTCCAATGATTTGACCCAAAGAGTTGTGTTTTCACTACCAGGTTACAGCAGTGGTGAACAAGTAACTTAGAGTCAGGTCAGAGGGAGATAACTCCTGACCATCGAAAAAGCTTCGCACAAAAGACTGAGACTATTTACCCCAGTGATCTTAATAATGTGTTCGGTTCGAAATTTCTAGCACCTAAAGAAGGCCGGAACGCACACCGTCGTGGAAATGGTAACAATGATGATGTCAATAGTCTAAATAATGTAAACAGTGATATAATCTGTGTACTTTCTTTCTATTTGAAGATGTTATTTTATTTAATTTGTTCCTATTCAATATTTTTCTATTCAAGAACATTTTGAAAACGTCTAAAACAAGTAATGCATATAATCTTCATATGCGTACAATATATATTTTCCAAAGGTTCTCTAAGGCGCTGACAAAAGCGGTGACAAGCTTCCACTGACTATAAAAGACTGCCGTCACATGCGTCTCAAATAACTTCTAACAACTTAATCCATTTGCGAGCAGAAGAATGGACGAAAGCAGACGACTAGCGCTTCATAACCAGCTGATTTTGGTAGATGGAGCTCGACTGCCTAGGAAAACAATCCTTCTCCGCTTGCGTTCATATCTAAACAAGGCCTTGGAAAACTCAGAGAGAAAACCCTGAATGGATACTCGAAGGCAGTTCGCTGTCAACACTGACAACATTTTATTAACTCCTCCAGCCAAACCGGCACCAAAAGTACCGTATTTTCCGGCTTACAAGACGCTGTGGCATGAAAGACGCGCCTTATTATTGAAAAGAAATTTCTAAGTAAAAACTCTCTCTCGTACAGCAACACATTAATCATGCGCCCCTCACATACTGGCGCCAAGTATCGGCGTCAGTATGTGAGGGACACATTAATGTGGCACCATTAATCACTCGTGTGATTTTGTTTGTCCGATGTCTTACTAGTGGTTAGTAAATATAATCATCATCATCATTTATCCATCACACCCAGATGGTGCATAGGGCAGCAACGTTTTGTTGCTGTTTCTGTAACAAACTGTTTTTTACGGGGCAGGGTTGTTAGCCTTGCCCCCAACCCCCAAACCTGGAAGACCGGTGGACCATTCTTGGTCCTTACGTTTAAAGCACCTGGTATTCCCAAATGGTCACCCATTTAAGTACTGACCAGGCTCGATGTTGCTTAACTTCGGTGATCGGACGGGAACCGGTGTATTCAACATAATATAGCCGTAGACAGTAAATATAATAACCACCGTTTATTGTCCAAGGATGATTTTATTTTCATAAAAATGAATTAAATTTTTTTAAAATATACATGTAAATTATCAAAAACAAAGAAATTTTATCCATCCTCAAATCCCAAAAGCCCGTCACTGATGGATACATGTAAAAGCTCTAAACTATCATCTGCCTAGTCATTACTGCTGTCAGTCATCCTCACTACCATCCATGTTATGGTCGTTACTATGGTGATAACAGATACATTCGTCTTTGAAGACGCACGCGTATTTTTCAGGGCATTTTAAGTAGAAAATGTGCGTCTTGTCAGCAGAAAAATACAGTAATCAGCTGTATTCCTTTAGATCTTGTCGGTACGGTCTTGGATAGGGGGCATGTAGTCTGGGCAACATGAAACTTCATTTATCATGGCCAAGACATGCGCTCTAGGGTGGTCACTCAGCACAAATGTTCACAATTTTAAACAACTGACTACACGGATGCCTACTATTTGCTTAATTAAACGCTAAGAACACAGATTATAATAAACCAATACGTCCAAGCTCGAGGATAAACCCGTAGTACTTTTAAACCAGGTGCCTTTCGGTGATTTTACTGGTGTTTTGACGAAGATGTCAATGATCAGTCCTGCGCAATATATCAATGCAAATATCAAAAGCATCAAAAACAAAAACAATTTCTTGCACAGATAAAACTAGTATCAATGAAAACATTATATACATTATCATATATATGCCGTTGTCCTTTCGGGACGTGGTTGATCATGACGCTTTACAATTTCCTCTTCTTTGCAGCTCTAAGAAACGATTACTTCCTTACTATCTCTCCTTGTCCTCTATCATTTATTTCTAAAGTTTTATGTCCAGATGACGCAGTGATGATCAGACATAGAAGGTAAATCATAGTAACTACAAAAGTTTGTAAAAGAAAGCGAGAAGAAAGAACGAAACATCAGCTTCAAAATAACAGAAAAAGGAACTGTGACACGCTCGCCCGGCTGGCTCGCTGGCTGACCCCACGGTCTGGAAGCCAATTATGATGATGATCGGAACCTGAGTCAGGAATGATACTGTCGAACACGGCACCAATTAAGACGATGCTCTCGGACCGCTAGTCGTGATGGTTTCGTCACAGTAGCCGGTCTTCAATATGTCTATTACCATGGTGAACTTTCCTGCCCACGCTGTGTATTTTGATCTCAGGAAAGACACGTTAAAAAACTCGGTAGCCGTTTCTCTACCACCTCAAACCAGACTGGACACACGTGTACACTTGCGTTGATAAAATAAAACACGACACCAAAAATAAAATACATAAATAATTTAGAAAACGTCTGGATAATTTGCTGAAAAGTCTTTATATATATAAAAAAATATAATAATGTACCAACAGAAATATAATGTCCAGTCGTCGAATTCAATTTTTACGACTGAACGAAAGTTTTCCTTTAAAATAATCAGAGCTTTCAATTTTCCAAATAAAAAGTCTTTTCAGGGCTCTTTACCGAAGCTTTTCGGAAACGGTAGAAGTGGGGTGGTGGGTGGCTACAGCGGTAGTAAATTGGTTTTGTCGCTTTTGCTCGGTAGCTCCTTTCAAATAGTTTAATTCTTTCTCGGCTTATTCTGTTTCTATATATCTTCAGCCAGGACTCTATCAGAGGCGCATTATTTGACTTTAACTCTTATAAGTCGGTCGGCGTCAGGCTTTCTACGTTTCTTTACATCTTCAGCCCGGAGCTCTATTGGAAGCGACCAGTCTTCTTGGTCGTGGCCCCTAGTTGGAAACACTTTTTCCTCAGTCGTTACATCTCGACTGCAACTTAACTTACTGACTTAACTGATTTTTCTCGCCGGGGTCTCGATTTTTATATTTGTCCCAAATTCTCTTGGGATGTGCGGGATGGACCCGGAGTGTTTATACAAATCAAATCTTTGATCAATGAGATTACTTCCAACTCCACATTTCGAGGTGGAGGTTTGGTTCAACCAATGAGGTAAGAACACCTCCTCTGACGTAATTTCTCTTCATCTTCCTCTTCATCTTACGTCAGCAAATCTAGCTTGGAATTTTTAAACTCCAGTGAGATTTATAATTCGTTTTTATTCCCAAAAAGCTTTAACCCTCTTAACCCCATCAACAATTCTTAACAATCTTGATTAAACTATCGCTATTTTTCACTACCACCGGCCGAAAAACCCAAAACTTCTGATCGACTTTTGAATAAACAAGGCAAAAATATATTTTTCCTTTCTATTCTCTTCAATTTCCAACTAGTTTTTTTTTTTATCAGATTTTACAAGTTTCTGCAACAAATCTTCTGTTAACTCGACTGGTATCCCGATTGAGAATAAACTGTGAAATCAACAATACCACCAATAATAATTTCTTTTGCTCCTTCCTATTACGTTTCTTTTCGTGCAATTTTACAAGGTAATTTTAAACACGGCAACTACGTTTTGCAAGTATCTGAAGCAGGGCAATTACGGGTTTACAAAACAACTCAACATGCAAATTACGAATTGGAGACACTAAAATCAAACAAGTACAACAATTGAGATATCTGGAAAGTGTTTAACAGAGGACAGAAAGCTTTCATAAAAACAAAAACAAAAAACAAAGAACAATGGGAAGAGTACTAATCTTTTACATAATACCAATCTTCTTATATAACAGTGAATACTCAACAATCAGGATGTGCGTTGTGGTTCAGTGGATATCGGCTCGGAACGAGAAACTGGGGAGCCGAGTTCGAATTCCAGTTGAATCCATTGTATTCACTTACGCGCAAATACTCTTGGGAAAGGTATTAATCCGTCTGCTTCCTTCCAGTTATGGGTTAAATAGCAGGACAGATTGGGTTCTATAGCCTTGGTCGGCAACCAGTCTACCGCAGAAAGCAATGGCAAACTACTGCGGGATAATCTTCTGCCCAGTCAGTCATGTCTCTTTCGAGACATGATCGCCCAAGCGTGTATCGCGTATGGCACTTAACTAACTGACTGACTCAACAATCTCCTTTACAAAAGAAGAGATTTGAAGCAATAGAAATGCAGTTCTACAGATTTTAGTTTTGTTTAACGGCCTCTCAACCTCTGTGGGTTATTTAATGGCAGAAGGTGGGGAGTTGAGATATTTTTTTTAATATTTGGTCATAGAAAGAAGGTTGATTTAGTCAGATTTTGATTAACTTTTTTTTATTTTAGAAAAATGAAGATGTCGTCTAGTTTTGTATCCAAAAATATATTACTGGTAAAATTTTTTTTATCTTCAGAAATGTGTTATGGTAATTTTTTCCTTCGAAAATGTATTGTTGATTACCAACAATACATTTTTGAAGGAATAAAATATTTCCCTCAAAAATGTATATTTTTCTATAAAAGTCTATTTTTATGTATATATTTCTATAAAAGTGTATTTTTATACTTTCACAGCGTTTTGACCCCAGTTTTGGTGTTAAATATTTGCCCATAGCTGGGACCCTAACAGGTGTTATCATTCCGGTTCAGTGTGGACATGGGAACAACAGCAATTAAAAGGTGGTTCCATGCTCTTCACAACCACCCAATCAGATGCCTTGCAGCCGGATGCAGTTTACCGTTATGCCTAGGACCGGCGGTTCTACAGAGGATGCTGATAATACTATACACAAGATATGTGAAGAACGTAGAAGTTTTAGAGAAACAAATAGAAACAAAATGGACACTTATGCTTATCATCATGAAGAGACAACTGAAAATTTATTGGGTACATTATGAGAAACAAGAGCGAAAAAACTTTGATAACCCAAAAAACAAAAGGAACAGAGGAAATTAACGCGTAACTTACGTAAAGAGCTTCAGTAAATGGATAGCAGAACAAGTTTTAGGGGAGATAACAAAAAGACAAGTTTTTTTAAGGGCTACAAACGACAGGAAAACGTGATAGACATGATCGCCAACGTCCTGAAGGGATAAGGTACATAAAACAAGAAAATTGATAAACTCATTTGAGATCAATTATCCAGAATATATTTAACAAAAATTAGCATTGGAACCTAGGAAGGATTTATTGTCATGTCGATGGACAAAGTCGAACCGGATTTGGCTGCAAACGAATTTAGAATTTAACTGATTTAGCAAAATGATTAGAAGTAATTGTACTATTAAGCTGAGGTAGTATTTACACTAGTTACATTGTTCGAACTATTGTCCTCATCTTTACTACCACGTTTACGATGTTTCGGCCGTTGTACACCCCAGTCTCCTTTAATAGTCTGAAACAATTTAACTGATTAGAAGTGTAGTGAATATTTGTCATTAGCTACCAGGTAAAAAAAATTCGTGATTTTTAGAGAAAATGGAATCAAAAAGGAGACTTATACTTAAGACCCGGAAGAGACGGCTTACCTTTCTAGAGCAAATAATGAGGAAAAAGGGTTTGGAAAATTTGACACTCATTGGACATATTGAAAACAAGAGGGAGAGAGGAAAACAAAGTATAAGGTACTTAGAGAGAGAGCACCTCGACGTGATGTAATGGTTAGCAAGTGTGCCTCGATAGAATACCTACAACTGAGTAGTGAGTTCGATCTTCATTTGGTATTTCATACTTTCGGTCTTGTGCCATCACTAAGAGAATCTCCATAACATACTTATTGAGATTAAGTAAATGGATGACGGATTAAGAATTAGGGGAGATATAAACAAACAAAATTTATTTAGAGCTACAAAGGACAGAAAATTGTGAAGAGCCATAACACGACGCAAAGAACAAGATTCTAGAAAACCGCTGTAAATCAGAACCTTATTCTTCTTCTTCTGAGTGCCCTGTCCCTTCAGGACGTAGGCGATCATGGTTCTCCACGTCTCCCTATCCCTTGTGGCTCTTAGTATGTTTGCTGCTGTTGCTCCTGGCAATCCCCGTTCCGTCATCCACCTGATCAGGCCCTGCAAATATGTTATCCGCTGCCTTCCTCTGTCTCTCCTTCCTTCTATCTGACCAGTCAGAATCAGGTTCTCCAGGCTCTCCTTCCTCATTGCATGTCCCAGGAACTTCAGTTGTCTTTTCCTGATGCTCAGCATCAATTTCCTTTTTGTTGCCATTCTTTCCAACTTTGTTGCCATTCTTTCCAACGGAAAGAATGGCAACAAAGGTGTTGTTCAGTCCACGATATCCGTAGCATCCTTCTGTAGAACCACATTTCGGCCGCTTCCAGTTTTGTTCTCATTTTCGATGATATTGTCCAGCATTCACTGCCGTATTGAAGAACTGACATCACGTAGCAATCCAGCACTCTTTTCTTATTACTTTGTATTAATGCCAACTGAACAAAAACGAAAAAAATATGTGCTTATTTTTAATACGTTCCTCTTTTTTTTTCATCTGGTCTAACGAGGCTTTATACTTTCGTAAAATAATGCAATCTGATGTTTAATTTACCAGAATAAATATAATCTATTATTCTAAACTAATAACATTGGGCCTATTGCGAATATCAGCTCGCCACCATCGATCGCTGAAAACAACATTGTTTCACATATATGTATTGCTTCACAAATATAAGTAATATTTCCACGTGGATAGAGAAAAAAACATTTGTTAGAAATGGATCCCATTAAATTATAGATTTCTATAAACACAAAATATTTTTTCTAAAAATAATCATGGCTTTATGATTATGTTATTAATCAGCGACTTCGTTTCGACCGTCGAAACGATAATGGATTTTAAGGGAACCTATGTAAATAAAAAGGAAATTGATTTTCTAATGTTACTGCTGTTGATAGATGTAGGGCGTTAAATATGTATAAAAATGAATCAACTATTACGGGACAATGGTAGCCGTATTTAATTAACATGCATAGATATATAGAGGTGAATATACTAACGCACAGATAGATAGATAGATAGATAGATAGATAGATAGATAGATAGATAGATAGATAACTGAGCGACTATGATAGATAGATAGATAGATAGATAGATAGATAGATAGATAGATAGATAGATAGATAGATAGTAACAATCAAAGTGAAAAAAGCTTAACCACGCTACCAAGATATTTATTCATATAACTTTGGTTACGTGTATGATTTATATTTGATAAGAGTACTTGTAAAATATGACGTCTATCATTTACAACGATAGAAAATTATCAGAAAAATCATGCGATATCTTCAATCCCTCCGACGACATTTAGACGCCAACGGATTCGATAATCTATCAATCTGTAAACTGTCCCCCTTCCCGATTTCTGGTCTTCGATTCGCCGATAAAAATGCTGACGCCGTGCGCAAGTCTCCTGGGGTGGACGGAAATAACATGCAATACAATTTGGACGTCAGATAAGCTTGTCATACGCGTCATAGTGGGAATGGTTGCTTTTCGAATCGGGACAGCGCATGCGTGAGCGACTCTATGCAATGCTTTGCAATTAAGCTAGAGAAGAAAGATACTCAACGTAAAATGATATCAATCAACAGACACTGTTGCTTCTCTTAAGAGCTGTCAAGATTTTAGAAGATTTTTTTTTCTTTTCATATAATCTTGCATCCGCTTTTACCATAACAGTACATCTAACGATGTTAGATGTACTGTTATGGTAAAAGCACAATGTTAATCCACAATGTCCACTACTGTATGTTATAATTTTAATTAAGAGGGTAACTGCTGCCATATCTAATCTGATCAGGCAGTCAGTTGAGTGCCATACTTGATAGACGCTTTGGGCGATCATGTCTCGAAAGAGACGTGACTGACTGGGTAGAAGATAATTCCAGTTGAATTCCTTGCATTCACTTACGCACAAATACCCTTGGGAAAGAAATTAATCCGGCCATAAGCCTTGACTTCAGTTCATCTACTGGCAAAACCACTCTCTCTCTCTGAGAGAGAGAGAGAGAGTGGTTTTGCCAGTATATATATATACTTTTTTGCCAGTATATATATAGTGGTTTTGCTAGTATATATATATATATATATAGCAAAGAGAGCCAACGAACCTACCGAAGTTTCACCAAATTGGATCTTCAGGGAAAGTTGAATTTCACCAAATTGGATCTTCAGGGAAAGTTGAATTTCACCAAATTGGATCTTCAGGGAAAGTTGAATTTCACCAGATTGGATCTTCAGGGAAAAAGCCAACTTTCCCTGAAGATCCAATTTAGTGAAACCTTGGTAGATTCGTTGGCTCTCTAGGTTAGTTATTTACTTTGTTTGATCTACTTGCGTATTGAGCGCTTTTTGTTTTAGGTTACTCGACTCGGGTTTTTTTCTTTGGGCTACGTACTTTGACTGATGTTCAAGTGCTTAGCTCGTTCTTTTTTTATTACCATTTTTTCCTTCCGCGTATGTACTCGGAGGGTTTTTCGAAACGAGTATAACGACAAGTTTACGTTTATATATATATATATATATATATATATATATATATATATATATATATATATGTGTGTGAGTGTGTGTGTGTGTGTGTGTATGTGTGTGTGTGTGTGTGTGTGTGTGCGCGCGCGCGCGCGTGTGTAATGCGATAGATAAATTGTCGTATAAATTATGCAAAAAATGAAAATAACACTGGTATATCATTTTCACAGATAGATAGATATAAAATATTAAAGGTTAATTTTATTTATTAAAATTGTCCTTAGCTTCCATCACAGACTCCAGACGTTCTCCTTGCTTATGTTGATGTTAATAAATGTTCCCATAAACTTTGCCTTTAGTTCATCTTTGATACTACAAAGAGTTTGTTAATGTCTTAACTGATCAAGTGGAGTTGATGTCTAGGGGAGATTGGGATCCAGATTTAAGAGGCGATGTCATTGCAGAAATCACCATAAGAAGTATCAAACTCTATTCGAATCCGCTGCACTGCCAATCGACACCCAAATACTCTGAAATGTTTATGTTGCAGCCTCTGGTGTGAATGCCAAACAGTACATCACCTATGAAGGGGAGAATTGCATCATAGTGCACTTTTTCTTAAAGACGCTGTCAACTGATCCTGCAAACAGTGCAGGAGATAAAGTTAAAAATATCAAAGTGCGAAAATTACCCATCGCATCCTATATATATATATATATATATATATAGGCTGATGAAAGAAATTCGCTGAGATAAAATACAGCAAAAACTAATAAATGTTTTAACAGAGGATCGAACGGGCGACACTGAGATCCGAAGGTGTATTGGCATTGCCTAGGATGCATTCCAGAAGCTGAGTAGAATATTGAGAGACAAAAAGTCTTCCTTTGAAACAAGCATCCCAATGATTACCTGAAGCTCAGATTAACATATTAATCGAGTGTTTATTGTGCTGGCTATAAATTTTCGATGTCTGTGTGTCATTTGAGTATAAGTTAGCAGATTGCATTTCAAGGCATGAACATAATATAGACAACTAATTGCTATTTAAGTGGGTGTGTTTTCCAAAAGACCGACTGAAGAAGTTGTGTAAATCCATTTTCTTGTTATTATAAAATAAACTTATAAGTTACCTGTTCAAATTAGATTGACGGTAATGCAGATATAATCACTTGTTATCTTATTGTCCATAAATATAAATATTGAATACACCGGATACGTGTTCGATATCAATTTAGAACGAGTAGAACAGAAAGTGCGACACTGAAATCCGAATGCGTATTGACATGACCAAGATGCATTCCAGAAGCTGAGTAGAGTATTGAGAAACAGGAAAATTTCATTGGAAACAAATCAAAGAGTACCAGATTGTTAGATGATGTCTGTCCTTCAATATGGCAGCGAATGCTGGACAATCACATCAAAGTTAAAGGAAACACTTAAAGCAACCAATAACTTCCTACAGAAGGATACTTAAGATAACATGGCTCGAACATGTTTGCAACGACAAGGTTTTGGAGAGGATGCATGCGAAAAAGAAATTAATACTTAATATCAAGAAAAGACAGCTGATGTTTCTGGAATATGTAATGAGGAAGGAGGGCTTAGAGAATTTAATACTCACAGGACAGAAAGAGGGAAAGAGAGACAAGGGAAAGCAAAGCATGAAGTACTTCATTGGCTTGAGCAAATGGATGGCGGAACAAGGATTCGGAAGTGTAACAAGAGAAAGGGTGTTAAGCGCTACAAGAGATAGGAAGATGTGGATGTCCATGATCGCTAAGTTCTGAAGAGACAGAGCACAATTACGGGCAGGTCTTTAATAATTAGGGTGTTTGGAGAAGTCGCGTTTCCGTATTAATTCTTTTCAATATATATTTTTTTTTTTTTAATCATTTCACCCCGAGCAAGGCAGAAACGCCACTGATGTGCAGGGGGTTACATAAATGTAGAAAGATTAATTAGAAAAGAGTGAGGAGTACAAGCTAGTTAGAAAGGAACAATAGAAAGCTGAGAAAGCAGGTGCAATGACAGATACATGGGCGGAGAGAACGTGAAGATTATACAGGGGAGGGGAGAGAGCTAGAGTCCAGTGGTTAGTAGGTGAGTATTAACTTTGCTTTTAAATTTCTGGATGTCGTAGCCGTCAGGAAAGCAAGAATACGGGAGCGAGTTCCACAGGCGGGAAGTGCGAGAGAGGAAGCTGCAGGAGTAGAATTGTCGTCTGCGTTTGGCTAACCTGACTGTGAATGGGTGGGACCCAGTTGCCAGTCTGGTTGCACGAGTAAACACCTGTTGAGGAGGCATCAGTGACTTAAGCTCATCCGAGCAGAAGCCATGAAAGTATTTATAGAAGAGACAGAGGGAGGCCACATTTCGACGATGGGAAAGTGGCTGCAGACGAGTCGCCAGATCAGTACCTATCACATTACAGACTCTCCTTTGGAGCTTGTCAAGAACACTGAGGAGAACGGCAGGAGCACCTGACCATAAATGGCAGCAGTACTCCATGCACGGACGGATGGTTGACTTGTATATATGCAGGATGGATTCAGGTGGAAAAAACATCCTGGATCGACATAGTGACCCGATCTTCTTAGCAGTAGATTTTGCTATGGATTCAATATAGTGCTTCCATTTGAGGTCTGAGGACAGGGTAAGTCCGAGGAGGCGTAAGGAAAAATTAAATTCTTTATTTTATGTTTTACTTGATATACACTGTAACAAATGTTTGAAACGTTTTAAGAGAATTTCAACAAAGAATATTTTGAATATTTGCATATAGACTTATTTACGCACGTATATGCCATTTTATTCCACTTTCTGTTGAAATCTTTCAGATAGTTTTTCGATTCCGTCCTCCCAGACCGTGACATCATTATGAGTGATGAACTGGCCCAAATGCATTTCAGTCCCGCCTGAAATATTCTCTTATGGATAACAGTATCTTAGGTCTTCAGTGCTTGTTAAACCAGACCCACTCTTCTTCCAGCATAAGTTCTATATTAATGCAGTGTGTTAAATAATTAACTCGTCAGGATTTATTTTGCATTAAACAGTAGCTACTCACGCATCTACGCATCGTTCATTCAGAAATTAATTTGAACACTCTCGGCTACTAGCGTGTGTTTACATTGTATATAACACGTTAAAGTCCGCCTTTTTTTACCGAGCGACCATAGCTCAGAGGTAGAATCGCCGACTGATGACAATTTGGTCAGGTTTCAATGCTGGCTGGAAGCAATCGGATGTCTAACCGTACGGATGAGATGTGATACAGCGAAACACATCTGTCTGCGGATGACTATATATATATATATGTGTGTGTAGAGAGAGATATATAGATAGATAGAGAGAGAGAGAGAGAAGATACGGTTAATGCAAAGTAGTTTGTCACTTAACTGAGCAGGTTCATGCCGACTTCGAATTTTCATGTCGTCACACGTCAGAGTTAAGATTTCGAAAAGCTAGCCCTGACGAGTGGTAACATTACAATGAGACCCTCCCGAAACTTCGAAGTCAGCATGAACTTGCTCGGTTAAGTGAAAACTCCTCCACAGTAATCCTATAAACGGTCAATCTTTCCTCAAATATTGAGCACTGTACTACTGAAAAACATCTTGACGCTATATATTATCACAATTCAACACTATATATAAACCATTGTAACAACCATTACAATATAACGCTCTACGTTGTATCGAGCACTCTTTATAAAAGTAAATGCATGAACAGCAGGTAAAAAAACCTACGAGTTCCACAACTTTGTTACAATATATATATATATATTTTAAAATAACTTTAATCCAAAAGGAAAAGCAGGAAGGTAAATCCCAAAGACCCGATCCTAATTAATATTAATATTTTAATATTAAAAAATGATACAGGTGGAGAGCTCAATGTAATTAAAATTACGGAGCCAATTATAAAATGAAATAAAATAAATTTCGATAAATAAAATAAATAAATTTCATGTTGAAATGATCATTCAACAGTTTTGAACATCGACATTTATTCTATTTTATATATATATATATATATATATATATATATATATATATATATATATATATATAGCTAGGAATAATTGAAATTTTGATGACGTACTAAAAACTAAAATAACAACCGGTTTCGCCCAGAAGAGCTTATCAAGTTTTTATTTCTGGGATTTTCTTAATCGTGAACTAAAAGATGAAATGAGAATTGAGTGGGGGAAAATTACAAAGGAAATAAGAGCCCAATCACACCCAGAATCAAAAGCATTCTCTTTACCTCCAAGAATTTTGGACTCAGCCGCAAGTAGTAGCCAACTTGTGAATACATCCGGGTCTTCACTAGCCCCGCATGTTATTAATAGCAGGAATTGTGTGGTTGGATTGAGTAGTGAGAACTTTACAATCCTTTCAAAGTCCCACTCACTGTTTCATTTAAAGGTGCTGGAATCCATATATATCAGATCCCGAAAACCATTTCTCTGTAAAATCCTTGAAATTTGTTCAGATGAGTCCCAAAAGAGACAAACTGCAAAGACAACTCAATGTTAAAATTTATTGTTAAATTTAAGAGAGTATTATAATCAGGAAACAACTTAGATATTTTTACAAATGCATTAGTAATAATATATTTCGCGGCTCCCACCGCTCGTCAGACCAAATTCATACATCAATGAATCTTTCAAATTTATCCAGACGAAGTCAAGTGAAATAGAAAAAACAAAAAAGGAAAAAATAAATTTAAAAAGAATAGAAAAGAGAAAGAAAAGAAGAAAAGAACAAGGGGTTTAACTTAACGTATTAGATCTTACGTATTAGATCTTAGGATGTGCGTGGTGGCGCAGCGGATATCGGATAGGAACGAGAAATCGGGGAACCGAGTTCGAATTCCAGTTGAATTCATTGCCTTCACTTACGCGCAAATACCCTTGGGAAAGGTATTAATCCGTCTCTTCCCTCCAGTTATGGGTTAAATAACAGGACAGATTGGGTTCTATAGCCTTGGTCGGCAACCAGTCTACCGCAGAAAGCAATGGCAACCTACTGTGGGATAATCTTCTGCCCAGTCAGTCATGTCTCTTTCGAGACATGATCGCCCAAGCGTGTATCGCGCATGGCACTTAACTGACTGACTGATTAGATCTTAGCTTCGCGCAGCGTCTTTAACCTAGATTCACAAAAGATCTTCGTTAATTTTGAAGAAAGGAATTTTGACATGAGCTGCCAGTTGTCTGCATTAGATGTATGACATTGAAATTTAAATTGAAAAATTAGGGGTTGAATTTACGTTCGAAAAATTAATTAATCCTCTGACTCGTATCAGGATATTTTCGTAACAAAATTTATCGTAAATAATGAGGCCGGTAGAAATAAATATATAATACTGATTGATCATAAACAGAATATCGACTTAAATACGAGTATCGATCAAAAATAATGTTCAACAAATCATTTCAAATTGTCGGTTGTTTAAAAAGACCATTTCGTTAATCTTCGTTAATTCCGTAATATATATATATATATATATATATATATATATATATATACTAGCAGTATAGCCCGGCGTTGCTCGGGTGTAATGAAAGCTTTAAAACTAACCCATGTCCCTGGAGCTCAGACTCTTTGGACGTTGGCACGAAAGATTAAAAGCAATAGTTGTTTCCAGTTAAAACGAAACCATAGACTGAAAGAAAAATGAATGGATGTAAGTCAAATTTTGGAGTTTGGTGGGAATCGGATAAAAATTGTGGATTTATATAAAAGACATACACACAGATAAACAGACACACACACAAACATCTTGCCTTTTATATATATATATATATATTTATTATCGATTTTCTGCACTATTGTAAGAACTGCAACCTTCAAACTTCTGAATATCGTTTCTTATGTCTTGGTCTATGAGTGTATCAAATTGGATTAAAATCGGACCACTACTTCTATAACCCGATTTTTTAGATTATCGATTTTCGATATTTATCGGGGCTACCTCGACACAAAACCTAGCTAAGATCACTCGCAGACGCTTATAGTGCAACTGTGTAAATTTTCAAGAAAATCGGTTCAGCCGTTTCGGAGTCTATAGGTAACGGAACCACACACACACACACACACACACACACACACACACACACACTCACACACATACACACACACAAAGTTCCATTTATAGAATAAGTTTATATATATTTATATATATATATATAAACAACATATTATGTCTCTGGTTATCGGATCCGATGATATAATTTAATTTATTTCCTGTCTTATTCTCAAAATCCAAACGCATTTTCTTTACCTATGTCTTTTCACAGGTCGGAAAAACACGTCGTTTAAGAGGTTCTCTACCTTGTCTTATTGTCTCCATTGTTTATGATACTATTCTATATTCTACTTACACATATGCATGTACGCGACTCATTGCCTTAGTCTCTATGAATTTCTCTGATTCCTTTCCTTACTATTGTAATCTTTCTTAAAACATATTCTGTAAGTGTAACGATGACACTATTAATAAGTGGATGTGTCCATATATATACAGTTTTACTATTGTCCTATTTGTTTATCTTAAAAGCACGCTCCGACGAATTTAGGTCACTGGTGCCCCCCTCCACAAGAATTTACTCGAGCAACCAGACTGGCAATAAGGTCCCACCCATTTACAGTTAAATCAACCAAACGCAACCGACAATTCTACTCCAACAGCTTCTTTTTCTCGCACTTCTCGCCTGTGGAACTCTCTTCCGTATACTTGCTTTCCTGACAGCTACAACCTCCAGGAATCTAAATGCCATGTCAATTACCATTTCTTATTCACTTGACTCCAGTCCTTCCCTCGTCCTTTCTACTTCACCCCCTGTATTTTGTTCTTTTCCGTTCGCTCTACCTTCACAACTGTCTTCACACCTGTATTTCCATCCTTCTCTTGCCCTTTTCTTTGACACTCTCTGCAACTGGTTCGTCTTTCTCGTCTGCTTAAAATTTTACTCTCTTAGAAGCCCCCTGCGCGTCAGTGGCGGTACCGCCTTGCTTGTGGTGAAACGATAAAAACAAAAAACATAGATAAAACAAATGAGTTTGAAAATTCTATTTGTTCCATAAATCAGAACATGAAATACTTTCATTTTACAATCTGGAATTATCAAATAATCCTAGTTACAGTAAGATGTCAGAGTTGCGATTTATCGTTCATTTCTTTTTTTTTTCTAAACCTTTTCAAATTTCACCCACTTCATTTTTGTTACTGCTTTAAAGCAGTGGTTGTTGAGATTGTTGTTTTCGTTGTTAATATTAAAATTGCAATGACCGTTGCTGTGACTACCTACCGAGTTTCCATTTAGCTAAAATGTTACATAATGTTAAATGTCAAATAAGCTATTTTTTATCGAACAATAACATTCACTCAGCACCTGTTCCATGAATCGACAATATTTAGAAAAAATATTTCATAAAAATACTTTATTCTTTCGCTAACAAAAAGAGAAAACAGGACAATAGCAATGAATAAAAGCACAAATACAGATTTGCACTGGTCGATAATCTGTAAAATCTTTTTAAAGTTCAATTTATTTCGATTGTTTTCTTTTCTTGTCTCATATTGCCTCCTTATTTTCTGATATTTTACTATAAAATATAAATGAATCCAATAGCCTCTTGTAAATTCAGAACCAGAGATATCTAACCAAAGGCGTTATAGTACGACACTTTATAAATATCTATGAGAAAATAAATAACACACGAAGGAAGAAATACTTCAGAAATTAAATTCATAACTAGGGATATATAACAAAAGACATCGAACCTTTTAGTCCCAATTATTCTACTAGAGCAACATAAAACATATGTCTGGGTTTTAAATGTGTGACGGATGCTTACAGAGAAATATTACTTTTATATTCTGACACCCTTTCTCATAGCAGTAGTGGACAGACATGCTAATTATAATCTGGAATTAAGGCAATCAGCAGCAACTAAAGCAGACCAACGGCTCAGAACACGATAGTTCAAAAACTATGACTAACACTGAACGACAACAGCCAATCAGAAGGCGGAACGGTGGCTCAAAAGAAGAGCGACCACAAAGGAATTAAAATCGAAAGAGACATGATCACCCAATTAAAGAGAGATATAAACTAAAATTGTCACGATTGCTTGTTTATCTAAACTTATTTTTAAATGGAACTTTTTCTGTGTGTGTGTGTGTGTGTGTGTGTGTGTCTGTGTCTGTGTGTGTTACCTATAAACTTCAAAACGGCTGAACCGATTTTCTTAAAAATTTACACAGTCATACTATAAGCGTCTGCGAGTGTTCTTAGCTAGGTTTTGTGTCGAGGTACCCCCGATAAATATCGAAATCGAGTGGTCGGATTTTAATCAAATGTGATACACTCATAGAGAAAGACATAAGAAACGATATTCAGAAGTTTCAAGGTTGCAGTCTTTACAATAGTGCAGACAACCGATTATATATATATATATATATATATATATATATATAAAGCAAGATGTTTGCGTGTGTGTCTGTTTGTCTGTCTGTATGTCTATTTTTTCAGCCCTTTTATTTTAGTTTTTGCTTCGGGTTTGGCTCTAAGTAGGTATCATTGTAGTTATTTATCTCAGCAATCATACCATTTACTCAGACGACTTATTTAGCCTTCAAAATTCAGTTTACGACGAAAAAACGTATTTGATATCGATACCCGGAAATCAAAATTTGACCTACATGCATTCATTTTTCTTTCAGTCTACGGTTTCGCTTTAACTGGAAACAACTATTGCTTTTTAGTCTTTCGTGCCAACGTCCAAAAAGTCTGAGCTCCAGGACCATGAATTAGTTTTAAAGCTTTCATTACACCCGAGCAACGCCGGGCTATACTGCTAGTATCAATATAAATACAACTTGAACATTTGACTATCATCGTCAATGCAATCTTATTGAAGAAACATCAAATACTAGTTTAAAATCTGATTATCGTCAAAGTTTAAGAAGAGATGCTCACTTCTATATTTTGATCTTCGGTTCTATCATCATCTTTTTAAATCTCTTCAACATAGGCAAGGCAATAAAACCACTAAAAAGAAATGGAATATTGAGTGTGAAATAATATGAGTAAAATCATTATGAAGGTGATGAAACAATAAAAGAACAGGAATTAAGACTAAGGATATCACGATTGACATAGCATCTATATTTTTGATGATCAAAGTTGAATGGAAAGCAAAAGGTCAGAAGAGATTTTTTACAAGAGTGGAGTATGAGAAAAAGACTGATAACATCTAAAAACTGCTACATCATTTGCATACCTTATGTTGTTAAAACTGTGTCCGCCATAATTAAGTCTAAGTGCGACACAGAGACTCGAAAGCAGACTGGCATGGCGAAGGACGCGTTCCAGATGCTGAATAAAGTATTAAGACACAGAAAACCTTCACCAGAAAAAATAGAGTACAAGATTTCCATCTGATGTCAGTTCTTCAATATGTTAGTGAATGTTGGATAACATCATCAAGATGAAGGAAAAACTTGAAGCAGCTGACATGTGGTTCTAAAGAAGGATGCTGCGAATATCATGGACCGAGCATGTGAGCAATTATGAGGTGCTGGAAAGAATGAAAACGGAAAGGAAATTAATATTCAGCATCATGAAGAGACAACTGAAGTTCCTGGGAGATGCAATGAGGAAGGAGGGCTTGGAGAACCAGAACCTGATAATAACAGGCCAGATAGAGGGAAAAGGGGACAAAGGAAAGCAGATAGAAACTAGAACGGGGGATTGCAAGATGTTACAGGAGAAATCGTATTAAGAGCCGCCAGTAATAGAGAGATGTGAAAGGACATGATCGCCAAAGCACAGAAGAAGAAAAAGTATTTCTAAATTAGCGAATGGTGTTTTAGCGCAGATGTGTAGTTTCGATATTCTTGAGACTGTTTCATTTGAATGAATGCAACTCACAAAACAAATCGATGAATAATTTCTAAAACTACTTTCAAAATATGGATCATAATTTTCTTATCAATATTGTAATCATAACTTAATAATTATTACAATCCGAAGGCACATTGCGATTGCGAAAGATGCCTTCCAAAAGCTCAGAAGCAGAATCATTCGTTAGAAACCAACAAAAACGTGTTGAGCAGTTACATAACATCAGTCCTCCTATATGGCAGTAAATTCTGGACAATCTCCTCACTGATAAAAAAGAGACCTGAAACAACAGAAATATGGTTCTACATAAGGATTCTAAAAATATAATGGACTACGACAAAGTTTTAGAGAAAAATAAAAACGAAAATGACATTTATACTAAACATCAGAAAGAAATAGTTGAAATTGCTCGGACACATAATGAGGAAAGAGGGATTGGAAATATGATGCTCCCATGTGTGATTGAAGGCAAGATATAACCTAAATCGTGAACTTGAGTAAATAGATGACGGAGATAATATGTTGTTCCCTATTACAATTTTTATAGTATGATATATAAAATATTGATTATGATACCTAGATTTCATATATATATATATATCGGAATGAAGTTAGGCAATAGAATGACAATGCAGAAAAATTCAATGTAAAATGTTACACCCTTACTTTAGTCCGAGAAAGTCTTTCTGAGAGTCGAAATGCTGTACACGGAATGTTTCCATTTCAATGCCTAACATTTGTTCTTATATATATATATATATATATATATATATATATATATATATATCCGCAGACAGAACTGTTTCGCAGCTCATCAATACGATTAGACATAAAATTGCTTTTAGCCAGGATTGAAACCCGGCCAAATTAACATCAGTCGGCGATTCTACATCTGAATTATGGGAGCTGGGTAGAAGAAGGCAGACTTTTAGCGTGCTCTATACCCATGTAAACATACGCCAGTAACTGGAGAGAGAGAAAGAGAGAAAGAGAAATATATATATATATAATTCCCTAAAAAAGAAAGAAAGAAAGAAAAAGAAAGAAAGAAAGAAAAGCACAGTGACGTAATAGATAGCGCCTCGGATTGAGAAATCGATGACCCAGTTTCCAGTCGATTTTGTTACAATCACTGACATGCAAATATCCATCAATTATCTGTGAGTAAATAGCAGCAGATACTGGGTTCTATATCCTTGGTTGGCAAATAGTTTAGGAGTACGACGACACGTATTCGCTCATGGCAAAGTCCATATTATGCAGCTAATGAAATGATAGTGGAGTCTATAATGAGTCTATAATCCCGACTGAGGATATATGTATGTATATAGCAAATGATATATATATATATATATATATATATATATATATATATATATATATATAATAGAATAGAATAATTAAAGAACAAGTAGGAAAAAGTGCCTTTAATCTAACATGTTTCACTTATAACGAGCTACTTCTTCGTCCTTAATAAATCTCTGAAGAAGCTTGTTATAAGTCAAATAAGTTATATTAAAGACACTTTATTTCTACTTGTTCTTTAATTGTTCTATTATATATATATATATATATATATATATATATATATATATATATAACAACATTATCAATCAAACGCGGTTTGATACGTCGAGTCTTCAACCTGGTTTACTAACGATTATTTTTAAATTATTGAAATAACTGTTAAGATATAAACGACATTTTTGACAAAAAATGAAAGCAGTTAAATTGTCAAAGAAACATTTTCTTTCTTTAGCGTTAAGAAATCAGAAGCAACGTAAGCAAAATGTCTTTTTTGCCAGCTTATTTATGAAATTTGTTGTGTTCTTATAAATATTTTAATCTTTTCAAACGCTTTGTAGGTATATTAAATACAATTGATTTCTTATATAGAATATGCGTTTAATTTGGCTTAAGTCTACTTTTTTATCTTCAGAATAAACTTGCAGTGGTTTATATGATTCTGACGTTTTGTAATTTTTTAATACTTAAATTTATTATGAAATCGTTTTGTATAGCAAAGACAATCAGTGGGCATGCGTATACTTTTAACTTTCTTTCATATTCATATTGATATCCTTTGTAAAAAGTTTTTAACAATAAAAGTTAATTATTCTTCCCTCTGTGTTGTACCTTATATATGGGCGACCATGGCTCTCAACAATTTCCTTTTCCTTGTAGCGCTTAGTAACGTTTGTCATTTTGCTATCGCCGGTGTCGTCATCCATTCACGCAATCTTGTTAGACAGGTGGCTCGCTGCACTGTTTTTGCCTTCTATTATACATATCCCGTGACTGTCAATTCCTTTTAGCCCCCTTCTGCATTATGTGTACTAAACTTTCAGTTTCATCATCTGATTCTTAGTGCTTTTATTTACGTTTCCATTTCCTTTGAGATTGCTTTGTGGCTTTCGCGTTCTTTGATATTCTTAGAGGAAACACTTTTCATAAATATTTAAACAAGGAAGGTAAGAGTTACAATCTTACAGTTCTCCTCAATATATATATATATATATATAGATAGATAGATAGATAGATAGATAGATAGATAGATAGATAGATAAGTGCTATACGTGATACACGCTTGGGAGATCATGTCTCGAAAGAGACATGACTGACTGGGCAGAAGATTATCCCACAGTAGGTTGGCATTGCTTTCTGCGGTAGACTGGTTGCCGACCAAGGTTATAGAACCCAATCTGTCCTGCCATTTAACCCATAACTGGAAGGAAGAGACGGATTAATACCTTTCCCAAGGCTATTTGCTCGTAAGTGAATACAATGGATTCAACTGGAATTCGAACTCGGCTACCCGGCTTCAGCCAAAGGGATTCGGACCGAGTCAGCACGTAGCCTAAAAACAAACCGAGACGAGTAATCAAATAACAAAAAAGCGCTCAATGCTTAAGCAGAGCAGAATAAGTAAAGTAAACCTAGTGAGCCAACAAACCTACCAAGGTTTCACCTAAGCGGATCGTCAGAGCATCAAAGCCTCTGATCGGGAGGTTGTGATGAGCATGGAACCACCTCTTAGTTACTGTTGTTCCCAGCTCCACCCTCACCCGGGTTGGTAGCACCTGTTAGGGTTCCAGCTTGGGTCAAAACACTATGAAAGTATAAAAACAGACTTTTATAAAAAAATATATTCATAAAAATAGACTTTTATAGAATTATATACATTGTTTAAAGAAAAACATGTTAACATGTGCGTTGTGGTGCAGTGGATATCGGTTCGGAACGAGAAATCGGGGTGCCGAGTTCAAAATCCGGTTGAATTCCCTGCGCCCACTTACGCGCAAATATCCTTGGGAAAGATATTATTCCATCTCTTCCCTCCAGTTATGGATTAAATGACAGGACAGATTGGGTTCTATAACTTTGGCTGGCAACCAGTCTACCGCAGAAAGGAATGGCAACCTAGTGTGGGATAATCTTCTGCCCAGTCAGTCATGTCCCCTTCGAGATATGATCGCCCAAGCGTGTATCACGTATGGCACTTAACTGACTGACTGACTCTTAACACAAATGCCTCACTTCACTCCTAAAACTGAGTATTCTGAGTGATATGCATATAACCGCTTCCATGGTTTCGTCTCTAACCTAGATCCCCACAAAGCATGTGAACCCGATGGTATCTCTGTCATGAAGACGTGTACTCCCGAACTGACTCCTGTTCTCTCTAAATGGTATAAAAAGTAACTCGCAGCGCCCATCTTTCCCGCCTGATGGAAATCATCATCTGTTGTTTCATTTTTTTTTAGAACATATTTGAGCCGTTCCATCCCTCAGATTCAGCCAATTACTTCTGTAAGGTTGCCGCTCTGAGACTTTTTTAATAAATAATTTCATGGTAATTGTTTGGATAAACTCTTCACGATAGTATCTAAACTTTATAAACCTATATCATCAATTTACATTTGAGCTGGATAGATGTAGCCGTAAGTTCTATGCTAACAGTTCCTTTTCTTGTATTTCTCACTTGTGTAAATCTCTTTCGGTTCCGTTTTTTCTAGCCAAACTCTTCACGATAGTATCTAAACTTTATAAACCTATATCATCAATTTACATTTGAGCTGGATAGATGTAGCCGTAAGTTCTATGCTAACAGTTCCTTTTCTTGTATTTCTCACTTGTGTAAATCTCTTTCGGTTCCGTTTTTTCTAGCCAAACTCTTCAGGATAGAATCTAAACTTTATAAACCTATATCATCAATTTACATTTGAGCTGGATAGATGTAGCCGTAAGTTCTATGCTAACAGTTCCTTTTCTTGCATTTCTCACTTGTGTAAATCTCTTTCCGTTCCGTTTTTTCTAGCCAAACTCTTCACGATAGTATCTAAACTTTATAAACCTATATCATCAATTTACATTTGAGCTGGATAGATGTAGCCGTAAGTTCTATGCTAACAGTTCCTTTTCTTGCATTTCTCACTTGTGTAAATCTCTTTCCGTTCCGTTTTTTCTAGCCAAACTCTTCACGATAGTATCTAAACTTTATATACCTATATAATCAATTTACATTTGAGCTGGATAGATGTAGCCGTAAGTTCTATGCTAACAGTTCCTTTTCTTGCATTTCTCACTTGTGTAAATCTCTTTCCGTTCCGTTTTTTCTAGCCAAACTCTTCACGATAGTATCTAAACTTTATAAACCTATATCATCAATTTACATTTGAGCTGGATAGATGTAGCCGTAAGTTCTATGCTAACAGTTCCTTTTCTTGCATTTCTCACTTGTGTAAATCTCTTTCCGTTCCGTTTTTTCTAGCCAAACTCTTCACGATAGTATCTAAACTTTATATACCTATATAATCAATTTACATTTGAGATGGATAGATGTAGCCGTAAGTTCTATGCTAACAGTTCCTCTTCTTGCATTTTTCACTTGTGTAAATCTCTTTCGGTTCCGTTTTTTCTAGCCAAACTCTTCACGATAGTATCTAAACTTTATATACCTATATAATCAATTTACATTTGAGCTGGATAGATGTAGCCGTAAGTTCTATGCTAACAGTTCCTTTTCTTGCATTTCTCACTTGTGTAAATCTCTTTCCGTTCCGTTTTTTCTAGCCAAACTCTTCACGATAGTATCTAAACTTTATATACCTATATCATCAATTTACATTTGAGCTGGATAGATGTAGCCGTAAGTTCTATGCTAACAGTTCCTTTTCTTGCATTTCTCACTTGTGTAAATCTCTTTCGGTTCCGTTTTTTCTAGCCAAACTCTTCACGATGTATCTAATCTTTATAAACCTATATCATCAATTTACATTTGAGCTGGATAGATGTAGCCGTAAGTTCTATGCTAACAGTTCCTTTTCTTGCATTTCTCACTTGTGTAAATCTCTTTCCGTTCCGTTTTTTCTAGCCAAACTCTTCACGATAGTATCTAAACTTTATAAACCTATATCATCAATTTACATTTGAGCTGGATAGATGTAGCCGTAAGTTCTATGCTAACAGTTCCTTTTCTTGCATTTCTCACTTGTGTAAATCTCTTTCCGTTCCGTTTTTTCTAGCCAAACTCTTCACGATAGTATCTAAACTTTATATACCTATATAATCAATTTACATTTGAGCTGGATAGATGTAGCCGTAAGTTCTATGCTAACAGTTCCTCTTCTTGCATTTTTCACTCGTGTAAATCTCTTTCGGTTCCGTTTTTTCTAGCCAAACTCTTCACGATAGTATCTAAACTTTATATACCTATATAATCAATTTACATTTGAGCTGGATAGATGTAGCCGTAAGTTCTATGCTAACAGTTCCTTTTCTTGCATTTCTCACTTGTGTAAATCTCTTTCGGTTCCGTTTTTTCTAGCCAAACTCTTCACGATAGTATCTAAACTTTATATACCTATATCATCAATTTACATTTGAGCTGGATAGATGTAGCCGTAAGTTCTATGCTAACAGTTCCTTTTCTTGCATTTCTCACTTGTGTAAATCTCTTTCGGTTCCGTTTTTTCTAGCCAAACTCTTCACGATGTATCTAATCTTTATAAACCTATATCATCAATTTACATTTGAGCTGGATAGATGTAGCCGTAAGTTCTATGCTAACAGTTCCTTTTCTTGCATTTCTCACTTGTGTAAATCTCTTTCCGTTCCGTTTTTTCTAGCCAAACTCTTCACGATAGTATCTAAACTTTATAAACCTATATCATCAATTTACATTTGAGCTGGATAGATGTAGCCGTAAGTTCTATGCTAACAGTTCCTTTTCTTGCATTTCTCACTTGTGTAAATCTCTTTCGGTTCCGTTTTTTCTAGCCAAACTCTTCACGATAGTATCTAAACTTTATAAACCTATATCATCAATTTACATTTGAGCTGGATAGATGTAGCCGTAAGTTCTATGCTAACAGTTCCTCTTCTTGCATTTTTCACTTGTGTAAATCTCTTTCGGTTCCCTTTTTTTCTAGCCAAACTCTTCACGATAGTATCTAAACTTTATATACCTATATCATCAATTTACATTTGAGCTGGATAGATGTAGCCGTAAGTTCTATGCTAACAGTTCCTTTTCTTGTATTTCTCACTTGTGTAAATCTCTTTCGGTTCCGTTTTTTCAAGCCAAACTCTTCACGATAGTATCTAAACTTTATAAACCTATATCATCAATTTACATTTTAGCTGGATAGATGTAGCCGTAAGTTCTATGCTAACAGTTCCTCTTCTTGCATTTTTCACTTGTGTAAATCTCTTTCGGTTCCGTTTTTTCTAGCCAAACTCTTCACGATAGTATCTAAACTTTATATACCTATATCATCAATTTACATTTGAGCTGGATAGATGTAGCCGTAAGTTCTATGCTAACAGTTCCTTTTCTTGTATTTCTCACTTGTGTAAATCTCTTTCGGTTCCGTTTTTTCTAGCCAAACTCTTCACGATAGTATCTAAACTTTATATACCTATATCATCAATTTACATTTGAGCTGGATAGATGTAGCCGTAAGTTCTATGCTAACAGTTCCTTTTCTTGCATTTCTCACTTGTGTAAATCTCTTTCGGTTCCGTTTTTTCTAGCCAAACTCTTCACGATAATATCTAAACTTTATATACCTATATCATCAATTTACATTTGAGCTGGATAGATGTAGCCGTAAGTTCTATGCTAACAGTTCCTTTTCTTGCATTTCTCACTTGTGTAAATCTCTTTCGGTTCCGTTTTTTCTAGCCAAACTCTTCACGATAGTATCTAAACTTCATAAACCTATATCATCAATTTACATTTGAGCTGGATAGATGTAGCCGTAAGTTCTATGCTAACAGTTCCTTTTCTTGCATTTCTCACTTGTGTAAATCTCTTTCGGTTCCGTTTTTTCTAGCCAAACTCTTCACGATAGTATCTAAACTTTATATACCTATATCATCAATTTACATTTGAGCTGGATAGATGTAGCCGTAAGTTCTATGCTAACAGTTCCTTTTCTTGCATTTCTCACTTGTGTAAATCTCTTTCGGTTCCGTTTTTTCTAGCCAAACTCTTCACGATAGTATCTAAACTTCATAAACCTATATCATCAATTTACATTTGAGCTGGATAGATGTAGCCGTAAGTTCTATGCTAACAGTTCCTTTTCTTGCATTTCTCACTTGTGTAAATCTCTTTCGGTTCCGTTTTTTCTAGCCAAACTCTTCACGATAGTATCTAAACTTTATATACCTATATCATCAATTTACATTTGAGCTGGATAGATGTAGCCGTAAGTTCTATGCTAACAGTTCCTTTTCTTGCATTTCTCACTTGTGTTAATCTCTTTCGGTTCCATTTTTTCTAGCCAAACTCTTCACGATAGTATCTAAACTTCATATACCTATATCATCAATTTACATTTGAGCTGGATAGATGTAGCCGTAAGTTCTATGCTAACAGTTCCTTTTCTTGCATTTCTCACTTGTGTAAATCTCTTTCGGTTCCGTTTTTTCTAGCCAAACTCTTCACGATAGTATCTACAAAATGTAAAATGCAATATCAATCGCAATCTACTATCCTCCTTATTACTCTTTTTTCTCATTAATATTGTTCCTATTCCTAATTCTTCCACATCCTGGAACTCCGTCTTAGTGTCTTTACTGACTTGCATGGCGTGATGCAGATTTAAAAAATAAAAATAAGTATTAGAATGGTTAGGCAGGTAGTTGTGATTCTCTGCTAGGAAATACCAGAGGGTCTGAATTGAATTCAATGTCAATGATGACCATTTGTTCGAAGTGGATTTGTTCTGTGGTGGCCCAGATATAACCGACCATACTACCTTGAATTGGTAATAAAAAATAAGACTGATAACTTTTCCATATTTTCAGTCTTGCCATTCAGACTTGTGGTTAGAATGTCACCATTCTTATCATGAGATCCGAGTTCAGTATGAATTAATTCGGCACTGAATAAAAATAATGTGCTTGAGCAAACATCTTCAAGTGGGATTAGTTTGAGACCAGTAGCCAAATATTTAATCTCCGTGGCTGCGTTCATCAATGTGCCATCTCTATATCTTATACTGTTAAGATTGTGGTCGCCAGAGTTGAGTCTTAACAGTATTTATAGTTCAATCAGAATTGCCTCTCTTCATAGGTTGAATAAATCTGGTGAGACGACACATCATTGTCTTACACGCCTTTCTACTTTTGTATACCTGCTGAAATTATTTTCTGTTTGTATTCAGGCAGTTAACTTCCAATATATATTTTTGATTATTCTAATGTTTTTCCCAAATACGTCAAGGTTACTGAGCACCTCTAACACATCTTTGTGGCGTATCTTGTCGAACGCCTTTGTGTAGTTTATAAAACACAAGTGCACGCACTTCTGCATTTGTATTGTGAATAAAGAAAACTCCTATTAAATCAATTCTTGAGGGACTATATTATATCAATTCCAGGAGGATTATATTAAATCAATTGCTGCTGCAAGAAAAGTTGTTCCGTGTGCAGTGATAAACATTTTTGCTTGCCAAATCTATCTTGCACATTTACGAATTTATCATTCACGCATTTTTTTTAATCATATCACCCCGGGCAAGGCGGTAAAGCCACTGGTGTGCAGGGGGCTACGTAATAGTGAAAAGATTGGAAAAGAGAAAAGCCGGAAACCACATCCTAAACAGGGAACAAGGGATGAGCCTCTTAACCTGTTCAATAGACGTGGGTGGAGTGTGAACCGGGCGATAGATAGATCTATCTACTCCAATTGAAAAAAAAACCAAAGTGAAAAGATTGGAAAAGAGAAAACCGGAAACCACATCCTAAACAGGGAACAAGGGATGAGTCTCTACACCTATTCAATGAATCTAATATTGCTGCTTTTGATATTCCTGCTATATATCTCGAGATCAAAATAGATAATAATTAGTTGTTACAAAAGTAATGGCAGATTACAGGAACATAACTTTATTCTTGAAAAAATAACTATAGAAATGTTGAAATTAGTCAAAATACTAGCCTTCAGTATCTACGCAGCTCAGCCATCGATTGACAAGATTATTTATTCTTCGTTGATAAACAGTTATTGGCTGTGATGCAACGAAATCTTTGACAGCTGATTCTACCTCTGGTTTAGACATAAAAGTTTTACCATTTAAAATGTGCTTAAGTGCTTAAAAATGATAATCAGTTAATGAAAGATAAGGATATTGAAGATGAGGTAAATTCTTGTATCCCAATTCTTTGAGTTTTTGCATCGTCATTCTTGCAACCTGTGAACGCGCATCATCGTGAAGTAGAATTGGACTACGTCGATTCACCAAAGCGGATCTCATATTTTGCAGGTGTGCATGCATTTCAGCAAGTTGATTGCAGTAAAGCTCTGCATTAATGCTCCGATTGGCTTCCAGAAAGTTGTAGCGAATTGCAGACGAACAGACAGTCACCATTTTTACTGATGAAATTTTGGCGTTGAGAAATGTTTGTGGGATACATCACCATCAAGCCATTGACCGGATCGTTTTCGGTTATTATAAAGGATCCAGTTTTCATCACAAGTGACTGTTCGGACAAGAAAGGACTCATTGGTGTTACGCAAAGGGAGCATCAAACACCTTTCAAAACGCCTAATTTTTTATTTCATTGAGGAACACATTTATCGAGTCTTTTCACCTGTGGTGCATAGATGTGTGTTGTGGTGCAGTGGATATCGACTCGGAACGACAAATCGGGGAGCCGAGTTCAAATTCCAGTTCAATTCCTTGCATTCATTTACGCACAAATATTATTGGGAAAGGTATTAATCCATCTCTTCCCTCCAGTTATGGGTTAAAAAATAGAACAGATTGGGTTCTATAGCCTTGGCTGGCAACCAGTCTACCGCAGAATACAATGCGAACCTACTACGGGATAATCTTCTGCCTAGTCAGTCATCTCTCTTTCGAGACATGATCGCCCAAAGTGTGTATCACGTATGGCACTCAACTGTATATTCTACAAATAGCGTGATACTGTTGCAGTTCTGATAGTAAACATCTGAGACATTTTTTTGACAATTTGGCGTAGGTTTTGCTCAACAATTGCTTACAATTTCACCTTGTCAAGACTGCACGACTGTCTTCTACCATCTTCATATTCAAGGCTGTCATCACCAGTAAAGAAATTCTGGAACCACCTTTGTACTGTTCAATCACTTGTGAACCCATTCTTCCATGCTCTGTTGATAGTTGCATAAGTTTGGGAGGTACTGTATCGTGCAAGAAAGGTAAACGTATATCATTTTTGTTGTGTTAAGAGCTCTATGCTTCAAGAATATTTCTGTCTTAAAATAATTAAAAATTATTAAAGATCACACATTAAGTATACCAAAATTCACTGAATATATACCTTGAAAACTATGTTAAAATGGCTTTTCAAAATATAACACTTCCAGTGGTCATTATTTTTGTAAGAGTTTTAGTTTTGTTTAATGCCATATCAACCTCACTGGGTTATTTAATGCCAAAGAGGTTGGATTTCAAGGTAATATTTTAATGTTCGGTTATAGTGAGAAGGTTGATTTAGTCAGATTTTGATGATTTTTTTATTTTTTATTTTAGAAAACTGAAGATGTCTTCTAGTTTTGTATTCAAAAATGTACAGCTGGTAATAATTTTTTTTCCTTCAAAAATATATTATTACAATAAAATTTTTGCCTTCAAAAATATGTTATGATAATAATTTTTGCTTTCAAAAATGTATATATTTCTATAAAGGTCTACTGTTATGCATATATTTCTATAAAAATTTATTTCTATACTTTCATAGTGTTTTGATCACAGTGTGGGGGTTTACTAATTGGCCATAACTGGGACCCAAACAGGTGCTACAAACCCGGATCAAGATGGACCTTGGTACAACAGCAATTAAGAGGTGGCTCCATGCTCTTCACAACCACCGAACTAGATTCCTTGCTGCCGGATGCAGTTTACCGTCACACCCAGGACCAATTTTTGTAAGAACCTAATATATATATATATATATATATATATATACATTCTCCTTATTGTTAATAACTTAAATGTTCTATGTTTACTGTGTGTTAATATTTACTCTTTGATAATGGCTTATGTGAGCCGAAAGCTTAGACCCGATAAAAAAATCAACAATTACTGTGATTTTTTGTTGTCTTTCAACGACATCACCATCAAGTATATCAGACGGTATGAACGGATCCTACACAAAATTAATAGACAAAACTTGTCTATATTATTCAATGAAACCTGCATATATATATATATATATATATATTCTTCTAAAATCCAAAGAATAATCAGTAATGTTATTAGTCCTGACATGGCATCTTGATTTTTAGTCAAATTCTCGCCATAGCCGTAACGTGGCTTCCCTGTGTCTTTTCCACAAATACTTTGATGGGAAATGTTATAATGTGTTTTCTTTTTGTTACCTCTACTACGTACTACTAGATTGGCAAAGAGGCCTCCTCATAATACTGCTGAAATATCGATATGTAACCGTAAGTTCTATCCTAATATTTTCTTTTTAGAAAATTCTCTCTTGTAGAATTTTTCTTGGGTTCTCGCTTTTCTGTTACTTACAATCTTCACAAAATTCGCCAATGTCTGTCTTCCTGAAACATGTACTTTCACTTACATTTTCCCCCGTTGTCCTTATCTCTATAGTTATATTCACAACGTTTCAGCCGTTGTACGTGCCGATCTTCTTCATGTGATGAAAATTTTGAACTGAACCCTTTCTCGAGTAGACTTAGGTGATCGTGTCTCGAAATAGACATGACTGATTGGGTAGAAGATTTTACAACGGTAGATTGCCATTACTTTCTGCGGTAGACTGGTTGCCAACCTAGACTACAAAACCCAGTCTGTCCTGCTATTTAATTCATAGGTGGAAGAAGTGACAGATTAACACCGTAAGTGAATACATCGAATTCAACTGGTATTCGAACTCGGCTCTCCGATTTCTCGTTCAGAGCCAAAATATACTGCATCGCAACGTACATATATCTACAATGTAATCGATCCTGACTTGTCATCTCATCTTTAGTCATTTTCCCACCGACGTGATGTGACTTCCCTCTGTATTTCCCACAAATCTTGTCATGGCAACTACGCTTATGAGATTTTTTCTCTGTTGTCACAACCACATGAATTTAAATGCGCTGCAAGAGTGGCATTCCGTTTACTTCCTTGCCCGATTGCTTGCCCGATTGCTACAATTTCCAAATCTTTTGTCTTTCTGTCATCTTGCTTCATGCGAATAACCTCTTTTTCACCAACCAGTCACTTAAAACAGAAACTCGTATTTTTTGACCGCCTTGCTTTTACCGTACGACGGAAGCTTGCACTGTCAGTATAACCATCATTCTTTCTTCTATGTGCCGCGTCCCTTCAGGACGTAGGTGATCATGTCTTTCCACATTTACCTATCCTTTGTAGCTTATAATGTCCCTTCTCCTGTTACTCCACCCAAACCCTCTTTCCTGAAGAAGCATGAGTGACGAACCCAACATTACCTATACATTACCTATCTGCAATGTAATCTAAACTTATTTGGAACTTTGTCTGTGTGTGTGTATCTGTGTGTGTATCCGTTACCTATAGACTCCGAAACGGCTGAACCGATTTTCTTGAAAATTTACACAGTTGTACTATAAGCGTCAGTAAGTGTTCTTCGCTAGCTTTTGTGTCGAGGTACCGCAGATAAATATCGAAAATCGATAATCAAAAAAATCGGGTTATAGAAGGAGTGGTCCGATTTTAATCAAATTTGATACACTCATAGATAAAGACATAAGAAACGATATTCAGGTTTCAGTTCTTACAATAGTGGAGAAAATCGATAATATATATAAAAAAAGCTTTCATTACACCCGAGCAACGCCGGGTTATACTGCTAGTCGGTCCTACCTTGGCATTTTAGCTTCAATGACTTTTTCACCAACGGTACATGGCTTCACTTCTCTGTTTTCTACAAATATTTTCATGATAACTGCTCTTACAAGATTTTTTTCCATGGTGCTTCGAGTGCATAAATTTAAGACACTTGATTGATATCAAGATCCCATCCTTTTACTGTTGAAATACTTAAATGTAACTGCCACTTTTACTCCAATATATTCTTTCCTCGCACTTTCCGCCTGGGGAATTCCTTGCTTCCCTGATAGTCACGACTTCAAAAATTTAAATGAAACGTAAATTGTCATCTTCTATCTTCTTGAACCCCGTTCTTTTTTATCCTTTCCTCAATATCCCTTGTATGCAGTCATTTATCTCACTTTAAACTTCTGTGCAATAGTGGCGATCCCACCTTGCTTGGGAAAAATATTTAAAAAATGCATTTTTTATTCTTCTATGTGCCCTGTCCTTTCAGGACATAGGCGATCATGGCTTTCCACGTCTCCCTATCCCTGGTGGCTCTTAGCACGCCTTCTCCTGTTGCACTATGCAACCTTCGTTCCATCATCCACCTGATTAGGTCCTTCAAATACGTTATCCGATGCTTTCCCCTGTCTCTTTTTCCCTCTATCTGGCCTGTTAGTATCAGGTTCTCCAAGCCCTCCTTCTTCATTGCATGTCCCAGGAATTTCAGCTGTCTCTTGTTGGTGCTCAATATTAATTTCCTTTTCGTTTCCATCCTTTCCAAAACCTCATCATTGCTCATATGCTTGATCCATGATATTCGCAGCATCCTTCTGTATAACCAGATTTCAGCTGCTTCAAGTTTTTCCATCATCTTTGATGATATTGTCCAGCATTCACTGCCATATTGAAGAACTGACAACACATAGCAACCCAGTACTCTCCTCTTGGTTTCTAGCGAAATTGTCCTGTTTTTTAATACTTTACTCAGCTTCTGGAATGCTTCCTTCGCCATACCAGTTTGCCTTCGCACTCTCTGTCTTCTGTTATAACACTTCCCACGTATTTAAATTTTTGTACCTGCTTGATTCTAGTATCTCCCAACTGTATTTGGCATATTGGGCTGCCCTTTTTACTGATGAACATGCGTTCGGTTTTCTTGCAGTTTATTTGTAGTCCTTTCTTGTCACTCTCTTCAGCTACCTTCTGTGGAAGGTCTTGTAGTTTCCTTTCTGTGTCTGCTATCGGCACTGTATCATCTGCGTACTTTATGACGTTTAAATTGTGGCCTCCAATGACAAATCTAGGCATAACTTCAAGCGTCCTCAAAATAACCCGTCTGAACAGATCCGGTGAAAAGTCACATCCTTGTTTACGCTCCTTTCTATATTTGTATATCTGCCGAATTCGTTACCTGTCCGGATACAAACGGTTTGCTGTCAGTAAAGATTCTTGATTACTTTTAAGTCTTTCTTTAATATATCAAGGCTGCCGAGCATCTCCATCAATTCTCTGTAGCGTATTTTGTCAAACGCCTTCGCATAAACAATAAAGCACAGATATAAGTCTTTCTTCATTTGTTTTGCCCTTCAGAGAGTATCCTAATCATAAATATGGCGTTACTTGTTCTAGTGTCTTTGACGAAACCGCAGTGTTCTTGTCCTATTTCTGGCCTGATTCTGCTTGGAGCTCTATTCATCAGGATTCGGACTATCAGTTTTGGCTCATTAAACTGATGGTTCTGTGAAGTTCGCTCTCGTTTGCTCCTAGCTTCTTATGTAGTGCTATGAATATAGACTTACTGAGGTCATCTGGTATTACACCACTATTATAAATTTCATTTATTATTTCTGTAATTTTCTCTATACTAAATTCTTCCAGGGCTGTCAGCAACTCTACGACTATACCGTCTGGTCCCGCTGCTTTGTTTCTATTCAGTTTGGCTACTGCAGATTCCACTTCAGACTTTAATATTTCCGGTCCGTCCTCATCTTTGTGTATTATTGGTTACTCTCACTTGTCGTGAAAATATCTTTTATATATTCTTTCCATCGTTGGAGTATTTCCTCTTTCTCCAAAATGATTGTTCCATCCTTGGATTTTATACATCCTGTTGAAGAGCAGGTTCTTTGTTCTGTCATTTCTTTTATTTCTTTATGCATGTCTGCTTTATTATTCCTGCTCAATCTCTCTACTTCTGCACATTTGTCATTGAGCCATTCCTCTTTAGCTTATCTGCATTTGTTTCTAATTTCCTTGTGTAGTTCCCTGTACTTCATTCCATGTCTTGATATCATTTTCTGCCTCCTTTGCATCATGTCCAGAATCTTTTCAGTCATCCACTCGTATATTTTTCTGTATCTAATTTCTTTTGTGGCAATGTTGTTTGCTAATGTCACTATTGTTTCCTTTAGCGAGTCTTATTCGAGTGTCCTTTTCCAATTTGTTCTTCGTATTTGATTTTCACGCTGTTAGTGTATTCTTTCTGTAGGTTGAGGTCATTCACGAGCGTGTTGTATTTCAGCTTTGGTGCTGCACTAGTTTACAGATGACTGGGACGTGGTCACTTTCACAGTCGGCGCCTGGATAGGCTTTGCTTTGAACCAGTGCATTTCTGAATCTCCTGTTTATAGTTATGTAGTCTGTTTGGTTTTTTGTGTGTCGCCTCTTGGGCTTCTCCATGTCCATAGACGTCGTGGGTGCACTGTTGGACCCATTTTTCTCCTCGTTTGTTCTGGATTCCTAGACCAAAGTTACCAGTTGTCATACCTTCCATCTCTTTGCCTACTTTGGCATTTAAATCTCCCATGATGATTCCGATTTCTTGGCGTTTACATTGAGCCTTGGCACTGTCCAGAGTGGAGTAAAAAGATTCTATTTCTTCCTCAGTGCTTTGTGTTGTTGGTGCATAGATGACTACAGTTGCTACGTTGAACAGTCTCTCTTTCAGTTTAACCAGGAGAACTCTTTCGGAGAATTGGCAGTATCCTAAAACACATTTTTTACCAGTATTAAGCCGACTCCTTTTTCATTATTTTTGCCTTCTGCGTATATTATCCTATGGTTGTAGCTGCTGAAGTTTCCATTATTTGGCCATCTGGTTTCGCATATTCCCAGAATATTGATGTTCAGTCTGTTCATCTCCTGTTTGACATTCTCTAGTTGTCCGCAGTTTAGCGTCCTGACGTTCCATGTCCCTAAGGTAATCCTTTCTTTGTTGCGCACAGTCGCAGGGTAACGGTCCAGAGACACCTGTTGCTCATGTCGTTCTTTCCCTTTGCGAGGGACAGATTTTGGGAAAAACTGTCCTCTTTACGCCGTTGTTGCTAACAGTCGCTGGATGACGGTCAGGTGATACTTGTTGCCCGTGTCGGTCCTTACCGAGCAAAGAACTGCTCTCTTTGGAAGCAACCCCCTTCACGCGGTTAGGTTTAATATATTTGGGTTGTACGGCCATGATTATATGCAGGATAGATAAATAGTGGACTGGTATCCTGTTGTCTTCTCCACGGTGATTTATTGAGACACCATTTCTAGTTAGCTGGCCGTTGACTCATCAAGAGTTCCTCCGCCCTTTGTAGATTTATTTTTTTTTTAATTACCGGATCGCTAACATCCCGTTAAAAAATGGGGTGGGTGGGAGAAAGAAAATAAATATTAAGTATAAACTTAGTATCAGTTCAAACATGTAGTCATGTTAACAAAAAGTCAATTCCCTTAATTACTCCTAACTAGAAAAAGGAAAAGCATTTCGTTTCCAGTAAACAGGAGATATTTTCTTTGAAATTTCGTAACTTTCTTAAAGAGACCTTCTGTTTCATTTGGATAATTCCGGCCAATGCACATTTTGCAACTATGAACCTAAACAGAACAGCATGTGGTCCAGGGGGAAGAAAGACTGAGAAATTATAACGCTATTAAATATTTTACATTACAAAACTCATTTTAAATTAAACATTAATATATTTCCAAACTTGAGGACAATTATTCTGAAAAAGAAAATATTTAAAAAATAAGCATTAGGTAAGTTGGAATGCAATGCTACTATCCTAATAATTTGCAGTGTCCCTAATTGTCTTTTTGTCATCGAAGATAAATTCAGAGTCAGTGTTACCGACATGGTTTTATTTTGTCACAAACGTGAATCAGGTATACTGTCACAAGTTGACGGGTATATTTTTACTTCTTTCCGCGTGTAGTAATTCAAATTATATTGGTGACAATGGGTTTACAGATTTGGTATCGGTAATTACGTCGAAGAATATTTTATCATTTCAGTGAGTAATGAAAGTAACATGAATGGCTGTTATCTGGTAAAGAATGGGGGTTTCTTTAATGCGTTAATAATTAGGGATATAATTCAGTAAGTTTCTTTTGAGGAAATAAGAAAAATAATTTATATTACGAGTGTATCCCTGGCGTAAAAAATAACAGAAAAGTATTTGAAAGGATTATTAGCTGTTTCCTTACATGTTATCCCCCCCGAACGTAACAGAAGTGAGTCCATATATATATATATATATATATATATATATATATATATATATATATATATATAAACAAATGTTTTGAGGTACAAAATTGGTATACTATTTCAAGAACAAGAAGTTTATTATTAGTCTCAAAGGCCTTTTCGTTCAACATCTCATCAGGAGAAAATCGTTGTAAAAGGAATTAGACGAAAAGAAAAGTAACGACGAAAATGAAGAGCAAAAAAAGAGGGAAACTCGATAGAATAAATAAATAAATATATATATATAAATATAATATATATATATATATATATATATTATATCGAAATTAAAGCCAAAATACGACGTTTAGAACGGCTCATGATTAAACATAATAGACATTCATTGTCTCTTATATTTAACAGCATATGTTTAGAAATATATATATATATATATATATATATATATATATATATATATATATATATATATATCACGTGTAAATCATTAGCGAGGTACCATTAAAATAAAATATACGATCAAAGTATTGTTGGTTCTTGGAATGAGTCCATTAACATCTGCTGGATTAGAAATTTAACCCAATTATAAAAGAAAGCATTATTCAACATCCAACACTGACGAATACTATGAAACACATTATTCTATCACATGATCTACCAAGGTTATCTGCCATGATTTATGTAAGCAACTCCTGACGAGCTTGCTATAATGACACAGCAGAGAAAACGCCTCAATGCCGGATTTAATGACAGAGAATTAATGTAGATTTCTTCATAACTTTCAGGAATACCATGACCAACTGTAACTTTCTCTCTGTGTGTGTGTGTGTGTGTGTGTGTGTGTGTGTGTGTGTGTGTGTGTGTGTGTGTGTGTGTGTGTGAATATGAGCGTTTTATACCCCGTTGATTAGCTCAAGATGCTAAAACTAAGGTAGTTTATGTATATATGATATGCACACTCCAAATAAACTCTCTGGGAGATGAATGACTGACGCCTTTGATAAAACAATTAGTAATCTGAAGAAGTTCTTTCTTGGGACGAAACGTGTTAAATGTTACATTTTTTTTTTCATTTTGTTAATTAATTACTAACTATTAATGTGATAGATTTGTCTCTCATATATTCAATGTGTATATCTATGTGTCTGTGTGCGCGTGTGTGTGTCTATCTACCCGTATGTACGCATGCATTTATCGACTTTTCCAATACAGAGTTTGTTTACATCGCCTGACGTGCTTCGAAATTACAGTAATTTGTTTCGGCGGTGATACCTTCCTCTTCTTGCTATCTTTCCCTCGACTCTAAATGAAGTGTTTAGACATAATAACGTGAGACATCGTGAAATGTTACATTATCCAAAAACGCTCCACATTCGGAAATCTGACAAGAAATTCCTTAGATGCTAAATAACATTAGACAATTATTGCAATATAAACCAGGGCAATCAGCCAATTGCTTATCTGCCCGACGAAATCGAGACATTTCCTTTTTTGACGTCAGCAGATGAATAATTACCATTGTTCCATTGTTTGTCTGTATTTGTTATTATTTGTTTTGTATACATTCATTTTCTTCGTTTTTTCAATGTTTCTGATAACATTATTCAATGAATTTGTTAGTGTTAGTATTCCTATCTTAGATATCGTCAAATTGTTTTTACGAAGTCATATGGTTGTTGAGTCATTGCCATTATTCCAGACGTTTTTCAAACAAGTATCCTTATCTTTGTCGTGTTTATCACTACTTTGTTTGTTTTTTGTTTTTGTTTTTTTTGTTTTTTTGTTTTGTTTTTTTTGTTTTCTTTAGATTTTTGCTTTTCATCAGCAACGTTCGAAAAGATATTATAACTTGGACAAATTTGTACCCACGTATTAGACATCCAAAGATGTATTATTATTTATTTTTATTTTTTTAAGCATTTCACCCCAAGCAAGGCATTTCACTGCCACTATTGCGCAGGGGGTTACATAGGGGAAATTGATGAGAAAGAGTGATTAGTTATAGGAAATGTCGGAAGGAGGGTGATAAACGGATGAGGATACCGAGGATGGGGGTTGGGTAGATGGGAAGAGTGTTTGAGAGAATGGATGCGAGTTAGTGGGATAAGAGGTGTCTATTGACCTTACATTTAAATTCCTGGAGATTGCAGTTGTCGGGGAAGCAAGTATATGGAAAGGAATTCCACAGGCGGGAAGTGCGAGAAAAGAAGCTATTAGAGTAGAAATTGCGGTTACATTTTATCTGTTTCACTGTAAAAGAGTGGAACCTAGTTGCTAATCTAGTATCTCGTGCAAATTCATACCTAGGGGGCACCAGTGATCTGAGTTCATCGGAGCAGAAGCCGTGAAAGTTTTTATAGAAGAGGCTCAGGGAAGCCACATCACGCCGGTGAGAGAGTGACTGCAGCTGGGCTGCCAAGTCGGTATCGATCACATTACAGATTATGAGTACACTTTTTCATGTTTTTTTTTAAAATAATTTCACTACAAACAAGGCAGAACCGCCACTGGTGCTCAGGGAGTTACAGTAAGAGAAAAAACACAGTACAGAGGATGTCGAAGAGATGGATGAGAATCAAGGAGATGGACATGGCAATTGACGTTAACGATTTGGGGATTGTAGCTATAAGAGAAGCAAGTAAACGGAAGTGAGTTCCACAAACAGAAAATGCGAGAGAAGAAACTGTTAGAGTAGAAGGAGAGGTTACATTTATGGTGGGACATTGATGTCAATCTAGTCGAACAACATGCGGCCGGGGAACAAGGGGGAATTTCCATTAGAGCAGTTGCCATGAAAATACTTGTAGAAAAGATAGAGAGAAGCCACATCACGTTGATACGAAAGTGACTAAAGGCGGCTGCCAAGTCAGAATCGATTATATTGTAGGATGGATTGTTGTCAAGAATCTCAAGATAAGTAGCAGGGGTACCGAGCAGGTATATCAAGAATATGAAATGCACGGACGAATGGGAGATTTATAAATGTGCAAAATAACGCATCACTCAATAAACCCCGGGCCTAACTAATACAACAACAACTTTTAGGCAAAATGAATTCTTTATTTATCAACATAATCTCCTTCTTAGGTGATACACTGATCCCAACGTTTCTCTAACAATTCGATGCCTTTTTTTTTTTTTTGACCTCAAAATACGCCTCAGTTTTCTATATCACTTCTCCATTAGAGCCAAATCTCTTTCCCTGGAGCATTCCAGGTCTGCAAACAGGTCTGCAAACAGGCAGAAGTCGCTTGGGGCCAGATCTGGAGAATAGGGTAGATGCGTAAGCAATTCGAAACGCAATTGATGTAGTTTTGGAATTATTGCGATCGACTTGTGACACGATCTGTTGTCTTCATAAAAGATCACTTTTTTCTTCTTCATTTGTGGCTGTTTTTGCGATTTCTTCCTTCAAACACACCAATAATGCTATCTTCTTCTTCTTCTTCTTCTTCTTCTTCTTCTTCTTCTTCTTCTTCTATGTACCCTGTCTCTTCAGGACGTAGGCGATCCTGGTTCTCCACGTCTCCCTATCTCTTGTGGCTATGTTTGCTCCTGTTACACCTTGCAACCTCCGTTCCGTTATCCAGGCCCTGCAAATATGTTATCCGCTGCCTTCCTCTGTCTCTCTTTCCTTCTATCTGGCCAGTCAGTATCAGGTTCTCCAAGCTCTCCTTCCTTATTGCATGTCCCAGGAACTTCAGTTGTCTCTTCCTGATGCTCAGTATTAATTTCCTTTTTGTTGTCATTCTTTCAAACACCTCATCTTTGCTTGCATGCTCAGTCCACGATAGCCGCAGCATCCTTTGGTAGAACCACATTTCCGCTGCTTCAAGTTTTATCCTCATTTTCGATGATATTGTTCAGCATTCACTGCCGTATTGAAGAACTGATATCACCTAGCAATTCAGCACTCTTTTCTTTGTTTCTAGTTCAATTTTCCTGTGTTAATACTTTACTCAGCTTCTGAAACGCGTCCTTTGCCATGCCAGCTCGCCTTCGGATCTCTGTGTCGCACTTTCTATCTACTGTTAGAACACTTCCTAGGTATTTAAATTTTTGTACTTGCTTGATTCTGTTATCCCCCACCTGTATTTGGCATTTTGGGTTGCACCTTAATTTTCGTTATTGATGGTTCTTCATTTCTCAAGATAATTGATGATAAAATACATTGCTCATCCCAAAATACTGAGGCCAAAACCTTGCCTGATGATGTTTGCCTCTTTGGTCGCTTTGGACGGCTTTCACCTGGCTACTCCGGAGTGAAGTGGTGGATCCATCTTTTATCAATTGCCACATATTTACGCAAAAACGCCTTCTTGTTTCGTTGAAAAAAGTTGCAAACAACGCTCTGAATCGTCGACGTGTTGTTGTTTTTGATCGACTGTGAGCAAACGCAACACCCACTTTGAGCACAGTTTTTTCATTGACAAATATTCATGCAAAATAGTGAATACACTCCCTTCTGATATGTTCTATATCTGTATCTCACACAACTTCAATTTACGATCGGCCAAAACTAGTTTGTTTCTTGGGGGGTTTTGTTGTTGTTGTTTTTGGGATTGTTTTTAGGTACTGGAACAACATCCGATTTTGTTTCTGTACTCCCCTGTTTAAAGTCAGCATACCATCTCATAACCGTTATTTCCGACAAATACCCTTGTGTAAAGTATGAAACCTTCACTTCTCTCTCCAGCTATGAGTTAAATAGCAGAACATATTGGGTTCTATTACTTTCGTTTGCAACCAGTCAACCTGCGGAAAACATCTTCTGTCCGATCATGTCTCTTTTGAGACATGATCGTCTAAGCGTGTATCACATATGCCATTTAACTGACAGAGCCTACAGATATACTGGAGTATATAAATTGGAGTAGATAGATCTATCTATCGCCCGGTTCACACTTCACCCACGTCTATTGAACAGGTTAAGAGGCTCATCCCTTGTTCCCTGTTTAGGATGTAGTTTCCGGCGTTCTCTTTTCCAATTTTCTCACTTTGGTTTCTTTTTTTTTTTCAATTAGAGTAGATAGATCTATCTACCACCCGGTTCACACTCCACGCACGTCTATTGAACAGGTTAAGAGGCTCATCCCCTGTTTCCTGTTTAGGATGTAGTTTCCGGCGTTCTCTTTTCCAATCTTCTCACTTTTTTTTTCAATTGGAGTAGATAGATCTATCTATCGCCCGGTTCACACTTCACCCACGTCTATTGAACAAGTTAAGAGGTTCATCTCTTGTTCCCTGTTTAGGATGTAGTTTCCGGCGTTCTCTTTTCCAATCTTCTCACTTAGTTTTTTTTTTTTTCAATTGGAGTAGATAGATCTATCTATCGCTCGGTTCACACTCCACCCACGTATATTGAACAGGTTAAGAGGCTCATCCCTTGTTCCCTGTTTAGGATGTAGTTTCCGGCGTTCTCTTTTCCAATTTTCTCACTTTGGTTTCTTTTTTTTTTTTCAATTAGAGTAGATAGATCTATCTACCACCCGGTTCACACTCCACGCACGTCTATTGAACAGGTTAAGAGGCTCATCCCCTGTTTCCTGTTTAGGATGTAGTTTCCGGCGTTCTCTTTTCCAATCTTCTCACTTTTTTTTTCAATTGGAGTAGATAGATCTATCTATCGCCCGGTTCACACTTCACCCACGTCTATTGAACAAGTTAAGAGGTTCATCTCTTGTTCCCTGTTTAGGATGTAGTTTCCGGCGTTCTCTTTTCCAATCTTCTCACTTAGTTTTTTTTTTTTCAATTGGAGTAGATAGATCTATCTATCGCTCGGTTCACACTCCACCCACGTATATTGAACAGGTTAAGAGGCTCATCCCTTGTTCCCTGTTTAGGATGTAGTTTCCGGCGTTCTCTTTTCCAATTTTCTCACTTTGGTTTCTTTTTTTTTTTCAATTAGAGTAGATAGATCTATCTACCACCCGGTTCACACTCCACGCACGTCTATTGAACAGGTTAAGAGGCTCATCCCCTGTTTCCTGTTTAGGATGTAGTTTCCGGCGTTCTCTTTTCCAATCTTCTCACTTTTTTTTCAATTGGAGTAGATAGATCTATCTATCGCCCGGTTCACACTTCACCCACGTCTATTGAACAGGTTAAGAGGTTCATCTCTTGTTCCCTGTTTAGGATGTAGTTTCCGGCGTTCTCTTTTCCAATCTTCTCACTTAGTTTTTTTTTTTTCAATTGAAGTAGATAGATCGATCTATCGTTCGGTTCACACTCCACCCACGTCTATTGAATAGGTTAAGAGGCTCATCTCTTGTTTCCTGTTTAGGATGTGGTTTCCGGCTTTCTCTTTTCCAATCTTTTCACTATTACGTAGCCCCCTGCACATCAGTGGCGTTACCGCCTTGCTCGGGGTGATATGTTTAAAAAAAATATTATATATACGAGAGAATATATGTCCTTTTTTTAAATTACAGCTGTTTTATCGTAGTCTTTCTAATTCTTTTAATCATCTTTCATTTCCAGAGATGAAATGAATGTGAATGTTTATCAAAAATATTTGCTTATTCTCTATTTATTTGTCAATATACATTTGTGACATATATCGATAAGACAAATAGAAAAATTCGTTGTATGTCAGAAATGCAAAGTTTCACAAAAAAATTAATGAATAATCAAAATAATTCTAATCTTTCTTTTGTTAACTGTACGCTCTTTTTAGGTAATCCTTTAGTGAAAAGGCAATATATGTTCTATAAAAAAATCTATATTTTGATCTTCGAGAAAGGCAGATATATATTTATAGAAGCCATTTTTTCTGGGTATGGCCAGTTCGTTGCAAGATCTGTCATATCTGAATTGTTTTCCAGATTAGAAACAACTGCGAGTGCTTTCAGGAAGCAACACTTGAAATCGAGAGGTCTTTTGAAAAAGTATCTTTCGAAAATACAATGTATACTTTAAAAAAACGAATAATAATGCAAAAATAAGGAAACGAAAAAAATAATAAAGACGAAAAGAAAATGAAGAAAAAAGACTAAAAAGTGAATAAAAAATAAAAAATATAAAGACGAAAATAAAAAGAAGAAAAAAGGAAAGTAAAACGAAAATAAAGAGAAGAAAAAGAAAAGAAAAATAAAGATGAAAATATAAAGAAAAAAAGAAAAATAACGACGAAAATAAAATGAAGGAAAAAGAAAAAAGACTAAAAAAGAGAAGAAAAAGAAAAGAAAAATAAAGATGAAAATATAAAGAAAAAAAGAAAAATAACGACGAAAATAAAATGAAGGATAAAGAAAAAAAGACTAAAAAAGAGAAGAAAAAGAAAAGAAAAATAAAGATGAAAATATAAAGAAAAAAAGAAAAATAACGACGAAAATAAAATGAAGGATAAAGAAAAAAGACTAAAAAAGAGAAGAAAAAGAAAATAAAAATAAAAACGAAAATAAAGAGAAGAAAAGGGAAATGAAAAATAAAGACGAAAATATAGAAACAAAAAAGTAAACCAAAATAACGACGAAAATAAAATGAAGATAAAAGATAGTAAAATAACAAAAAGGAATAAAGAAAGGAAAAGAAATGGAGACGAAAATAGAAATAAAATGAGATAAATATGAAGAGACCGATGAAAGAAATTAAGAATAGAAATAAAGAAAATGGTTAAAAGTAAAATAGAAAGCAAATGAGTAGCGAAAATAAAGAATGAAATTGAAGAAAAGGAAACAAGAGACGAAAATAAACTATAAAGATTGGAATGTGTGAATTGCGTAGTTCCTTCTCAGATATGGCAGCAATATTGCATTTTTTGGTCTTATCTTGTAATAATAAAAGCAACCCAGAAAGAAGTCGGGACTTTCTGGAATTATAGAATGTTCTTTATCATTCGATTTGACTTAGATACAACAAGCACGGGTAAAACACTCCTGCCACTTGCCACAATAATTGGACTCATTTTACTGTAAAGTTGTTTTTATTGCTATAATGATTATTTTAATGACAACTGAAATTAAGGTTTGTTACAGTTGAATGGCGTTTTATTACCTCTCGAAAAAATACATTACTTTGCGAACAACCTAATAAAAACGAAAATCGAAGAAAGCAAATTGCTTACACTTTTATGTATATCAATTTAGGTCGGACTAATGTGAACAAATATAATAATAAATAAAGCGTAGAGAAATAGAATGAAAACTACTAACGTTTTGACAAAGACAAATAATCCCAAAACTGAATGATAAATCCTAAATGGGAGTAAAGAACGACAGGCAAAGGCTTTCAGCGCTCATCACACGACTTTCTCGCCGAAATCCGTCAATGATGTCTTCTTGGTGATGGCCTTCAATCTTGTTAACGCAATAGGCCTACTGAATTGTTCTTCTATCTGAAGAAGAAAAATAAAAAATGATTTTTTTCCAAGAGCGGTAGCATCATTAACCTCGTTTTGACAGATCAGCAGATCCGGGCTTAATGGCCGAAGTGATCGATTCAATCTTGCTTCATTTTTTTTATCCGAGCAAAGGCGGGATTGTCTTCGCGCCTGCGCACATCAACTCCCAAGTAACCGTTTGCCCGACATTGGTTTTCATCGATGCGAATATACTCCCTCCCTGAAGGAAATCTGTGTGGATCTTTCCACAGAAGCAAAGTAACATATTTATGTGCCACATCTATCTATCTATCTATCTATCTATCTATCTATCTATCTATCTATCTATCTATCTATCTATCTATCTATTCAAACTGTTCATTATCTATCTATCTATCTATCTATCTATCTATCTATCTATCTATCTATCTATCTATCTGTCTATCTTCCACTCTCTCTATCATACTCTCTTTCGCTCTCTTTTTCTTCGCTAGCAAGACATTTTTAAGCTTCCTTTTTTTTTTGTAAAAGATGTCCTTTTCATATATTTTCTTAATTTGAAACGTATTTTGTTTCTTTCTTGTTTTATATTTTCCATCCTTGTTTTTTTTTTTTCATCTTTGTGAATTGTTATCATTTTTTCTTCCTACCTTTTCTGTTTGAGAGTTTCAATCAATTTGTCCTTTTCAAAATTATTATACACTACAACCTAAAAAATCTACAGTAGGTGCGTCTTCATCGTAGATGATATTCGTCCTGGGTACGACGATAAATTTACACCCGGCAACAAGGCCTCTGACTGAGAGTTTGAAGATTGTAAAATGCCTGGAATCACCTCCTAATTGCTTTTGTTACAATGTCTACTTGTTAGGGTCCCAACTATGGGAAAATAGTGAGCTCCTAAACTAAAAGCAAAACTCTGTGAAAGTTAAAATTACATTTTTATAATAAAATCCCCAGGAATATTTGTTTAATATAAAATATCGCCAACAATACTTACTTAAATTTACAAACAATACATCGAAGGGACACCTCGAGGCGGTGCAATGGTTAGCAAGCTTGTCTCGCTAGAATCATTATAATTGAGTAGTGAGTTTTGATCCTCTCTGGGTGCCCCATACATTCGGCCTTGTGCCACATCTAAGCTACGCTTAGAAAATTGCCATATTTATAGTAAAATTACCAATAGTACCTATTGAATTATCAACAATAAATCTCATAGTAATATGACCAATAATACATTTACCTGTATTTGAAGGTATACAATTGGGTTCAAAATATATTTAGTTGAATCCATAAAGTTATGTTCAAAATATTTTGATGCCTTAAATATTTAGGCATTAAATAACCTTTACATATTGATGCTGCTAAACAAAATCAACCAACCAACAATACTAATTTATGGTAATAAATATTTATAACAAAATGGTCAAAATATATACTTAAAGCAAATTGACGAGCAATACATTTTTTACAGTTGAAGGCGTAGAATTTCGTCTAAAATATATTCAGTTGAAACTATAAAATTATGTACAAAATATTTAAATTTCGGCATTAAATAACCCACAAAGTTTTGATCCGGCGTCAAACAAGATCAACCAGTCATGGCGTAAATAGTGGCATATTTTTCAAGGATACGAGATGTTGATATTCGTATACCAGCCCGTTAGCAGAATCCGATAAGAAATCTAATAAAAATACGATACGAAACTATTATTTAATCACCCGTAGACACCATAACATTAAAGTCAGTTATGTTTTTTCGTGGACTACAAACGGACATTCGATCTTCACGCGAGGATGCAAGTTAATCGACTTTTCCCCTCGTAGAATGTGCGTTTTATAACTTCCTGTCATCCGGTTATCTTATGCGTGTTTGTGTATGTTTATTAACTTTATCTAGATTCACTTCCTGTTATATGTCGGCGCAGATTTTTTAAGATGCGATACTGCATCTGGGTTTAAGTATGAGTTTGAATATTGTTTAACGACATATCAACCTCTGTGGGTTTTAAAGTATTTTTTTTAATATTCGCTTATAATGAGACGGTTGATTTAGTCAGATTTTAATGAACAAAACTTTTATTTTGTTTTATTTCAGAAAACTGAAAATGTCTTTTGTATTCAAAAATGTTTTGCTGAGAATAATTTTTTCCTTCAAAAATCTGTTATGGTAATATTTTTTTTTCCAAAATATATTGTAATTTTTTTCGTTCAAAAATGTGTATTTTTCTATAAAAATCTTTTTCTATGTATATATGTCTATAAAAGTCTTTTTTACACTTTCATAATGTTTTAGTTTGGGGGTTAACTATTTGTCCATAGATGGAACCCTAACAAGTGCTACCAGGAGTGGTCAGGGTGGACCTGAGAACAACAGCAATTAAGAGGTGGTTCCTCACAACCTCCCAATCAGAGGCCTTGCTACTGGATGCAGTTTACCGTCATGCCCAGAACTAGATTCTACATCTGGTGTTTATGAGTTAACTTCGAGGTAAACTCTATGAGGCACCTAACTTTTTCGATGTCACGTAACAAAAATATTTGTTAATTTATCTGTAAAAGTTTTTCCATGTCTTTAGATGGCACGGAAATTGATTAATTTTAATCGCATTTCTTTATTTTATGTTTTTTTTCCCATTCCATGAAGAAGGCGTTGTGGATGATCGAACGGAGCAAAAATGGTCTGAGAAATTTAACTCCTGGTATATATTACTGAATAAATTACTATAAAAAACCATTGTGTTTTGTATAGCAAACCGTATCTTTCTCTAGATCGTGGTAGAAGAGATTTACATTTTCACTACCCTTCAAAGAAGACAATTATAGAGTTTCCATGAAATGTTCTCCTGGCCGCCGATCAAGTGATAGACTCAGCTGTAACTAGAATGAACGCGTTGGAAAGAACCGTATGACAGATTTATATATATATATATATATATATATACTCATTCCAGAGAGAAGAAGCGGAAACACTCACACATATTAGAAATAATGTATTTGCTCTAGATTAGTTATCCATGTGGGCTACATAATGCGTGACTTCAGCATCTTACAAATAAGGCCATGTCCCTATAAGAAAAGTAAACGATTATGACTACCCATCGAGGAAGCGTTTCTGCGGTTTTATTTTTCAACCCTACAGCTTCTTTTCCCAGAGACGAAACATTGCAAGCCTATCGATATTCTGTCACTATTTCTATGGCAAATGTTACCACGGGCTGCATTTGTTAGTTATATCCTTTCAGACTTTTATAGCTAAGACCTGTCATGCCACGTACACAGAGTAGCATCATCTTCATTCCCCTCGTATTCTATTGCTGAGAAGAAAAATCTACGAAATCAAACTTCTACTTTGTGGAATAGATTACCGAAAAGATTATTCAACGATCGCTACAAAGTTAACTATTTAAAGTTTAGGGTCAGCGGTTATCTATCCAACTTATCCTCTCAGTTTTCACTTATGTCCTCTTTTTTCTTACCATACAACAACTTCATTCGATACTCTACCTTAAGTGTCTCTCATGCTTTTTATTGGGTGATAATTTAGCAAAAAAAAAAAAAAAAAAGATTACTTCACTTTGTTATCAATGCACTGTTATTCCTTCTTGGAAACGATAATGCATTTATTTCCCGTTACATTCTCTACAATCTGAAGTTTTTACTTCTCATAGACTGGTTGCAAGCCATGACTAGATAAACCAGCATACATTTTCTATTTGATCTGATTGGGGAAAAATGAACATTTTGTGCGAATGCGAATGCAACAGGCTAGGCCGGGATTTGAATTCGATACACCAATTTCACTTTCCACGCCTTTATCAATTACGATACATGGATACCCTCCATATGCGTTAATTAAAAGAACATATTGGATCGTAATTCCGCTTAAGATGTTTTCAAACACATTGTGAGAGTGATGAAAAATGGCCAATGCATGAAATCATCGCAGGGCAAATTAAATGAATAAATAACCATTACAGAAAAAACATGTCATAACTGAGTTTTTTGTACTATGAGTTCTAAAAAAACAATCGACTGATTTGAACACGTCAGTCAGTTATGTGCCATACGTGATACACGCTTGGGCGATCATGTCTCGAAAGAGACATGACTGACTGGGCAGAAGATTATCCCGCAGTAGGTTGCCATTGCTTTCTTCGGTAGACTGGTTGCCGACTAAGGCTATAGAATCTGTCCTGCTATTTAACCCATAACTGGAAGGAAGAGACGGATTAATACCTTTCCTAAGAGTATTTGCGCGTAAGTGAATACAATGGATTCGACTGGAATTCGCACTCGGCTCCCCGGTTTCTCGTTCCGAGCCGATATCCACAGTACCACAACGCACATCCACTTTGAACACGAACTGTTTCAAATTATACGAATCGAAAGCAATTAATTAAAATCTTCTGGAACTAGTGTAAAGAAAGCGCTTGCCATCACATAATTCCGAGCCGTCACAATACTTTCCATCATCTATCATATTTCCAAAAACTGTACATTTTTTCGGGTCTAATTAAAATTAAAAAATAAAATAATGGAAAAATGGAAAAGTGCCTGAAGCAGTTTTGTGTCCAAAAACTGGAACAATCCTGCGTTGAGAGGATTATGAAGATGTCTGAAAGAAAATTGAAGATAGTCGAAAAACTGGCAAATGCTTTGTTCAATAACACGAATGACGAAACTAATATCTTGAAAAATATTTTAATAAATAAAACGAAAGAATTTTTCATCAAACAAATATTTTATAACGAAGACAAAGGTCAATGGTTGAAGCCTAGAATTTCGAACCATATTAAAATTTATATGGACACGTCGTCACTTCTTGAAATCCGAAAATTATACAAACGTAAAGAGTCAAATGCACGTTGATCATGATCGTCCAATGAAAATCAAACAACACAAAAGTAAAAATGACACATCACTCAATAAGTCCCGGGCCTGACATACAGATAGCTTTAATAATAAAAAGATCCATATGATTTTTATGAAGTACTGGTCTTCAAATGGCACATGTCAAAACTTGGGTCCAATCGAATTATTAGTTTACAAATTACTGTTATTTAAGTGAAGCTACTGTTACAAATTTTCAAAAAAATCGATTGAAAAATCTGAATTCCGTGTGATAAAGCATTGCTTTCTGATCGGGAAAAATACTGTTCAAGAAAGCAATGGCTGGATAAGTGTTATTCGAACTCTGCTTTATCATAAACAACGGTTAAGATGTGATATGCTGACTTTAAATGCGGCCGTAGATACACAAATTTTACTGTACACTCAAGTCGCCCAAAATTGGCAGTTGTTCCAGAAAACACCCCCTACAAACAAAAACAAACTAGTTTTGGCCGATCGTAAATTGAAGTTGTGTGAAATGGTAGAGGAGTTGAACATATCAGAAGGCAGTGTGTTCACCCTTTCACAGTCGATCAAAAACAACAACGCGTCGACGATTCAGAGCGTTGTTTGCAACTGTTTCAATGACGATACACTACATGCGGCAACAATCGGAACAATTTGAGTAGCGCAAAAACACCTCCTAATTGCTGTTGTTCTACTTCTAACCTAACCTGGGGTGGTAGCACCCGTTAAGGTCTAAATATTGACAAATAATTTAAAAAATCTATGAAAGCATAAAACTACATTTTTATAGTAAAAATACTAGCTATACATATTCATAGTAATATATTTTAAAAAATATTACGAGCAATACACTGCTACTTGGTATAGTCTCAGCAATAAATTAAAATAAAATTGGAAAAAAAGAAACATTTTACCAGGAATACATAAAAAATATCAGCAGCAATACATTTTTGAAAAAAAGATATTTCCATCAATACATTACTGTTAAAAAATTTAAAATTTCAAGCCATACTTTTTTTTATGAAAAATAGCATCAATACAGTTTTCTAAAAGAAATTACTAATATTCCCTACAAAGTTTAATTTAAATGACCCATAAGGAATTGATATGCCACAAAACAAATACACTGTGATACTCTGGATAACGTTAATATTTGAAATGCAGGCAATTACTGTTATCATTAGTTATAGACTGATTAAGTTATACATCTAAATGTTAAACTGGGAAAGGACAACGAAAAGAAATAGCTAGCAAATACGGACTAGGATACGTTCCGGATCATAGAGAAAATGGATTCAATTGTGTATAGCTAAGGATCAAATGAAAACCAACACTTGCTTTCGAGAGAAACCCAAGACACTTGTAGATTTTGAAAATCACTGGAGGATATATATACAAAGAACCATATCGTCTATATAACAATCAATAAAAGATTGACAATTTTGGTTCCACACTCTAAAACCTACTCAAGGGCTCTTTGTCGCTATGTAATGGTGAGCAAGTTTGTCTTGCTAGAACTATTACAATTGAGTAGTGAGTTCGATCCTCGCTGAGTGTCATATACTTTAGGTCTTGTGCCACAAAAATTACAATATTTAAGGAAATCAAAACCATCATCTCAACACGTGGTGTGGTTTTCAGGCACTTTCAAATACGCTGGGGTTGCCTCCCGACTTGACTTGACAAAATGATTATGATGAAGTTCGAACCTGAATACCATTTACCGAAAAGTGAACGTTTCAACCACTTTGCCACGAATCCGTCAATTGTAAGCAACGTACATAGTAATGATATTTAAAATGACACATGAATGAAATTAAAAATTACATAAAATGTACGACACAAAACATCGAAAACAGATATTTATTTTGATCCGCTTAAATATTTTCAAATTTAATTGTTATTTTAAAATCAGTTTCCCATTTGTTTCATGGCCATGTAAATATTTATGTCTAAAAAGGTCAAATGTGCTCTACTATAAAAACAGAACTTCCGGTGTAAGTCCTTCCGTTAATAGGAAATCTCTTCTGCCATTTTCATCATTTCAAACGAATACTGAAAGTGTCCGTGTTAATTCTCTCTTCATACCAAGTACGATACTCTATTTCAGAACCTGGTAAGGCATCAATGCGATATCTGGGTAACAGGGGATGGGAGAGAAAGAAAAACAAAACCGAAGAAGGAATGGAAAATCAAGGCACAAAAGTTTAATAGTGTCAAGGAAACTTGCTTTCATCCAGAAGTTGCAGACAGCAGCTAATCGCAGAGTCGATTTTGGTCGCAGAATGAGTCTATTGTCCGAGCAGCGTCGGTTATGTGACTGAATAAATTCAGTCATCCATCGGGACAAAGTGTTGGTGGGGTTAGTGAATTGATAGTGAGTAGACATGATGACGCTTCTATCGCGAGTGCAAAAAAATCACGTAGAACGCGAGAAGTGGTGAAAAGATTCAGAAGACACATGTAATTCTGCCACATTAAAGTATTGCGTTGATTTATGCGATTTGTGTCGTGCAATATGAGAAGAAAGAAAGAAAGAAAGAAAGAAAGAAAGAAAGAAAGAAAGAAAGAAAGAAAGAAAAAGGACAGGAAAAGAAAGAAAGAAAGAAAGAAAGAAAGGGACAGGAAAAAGAAAAAGAAAAATAGAAAGAAAAAAGAAGGGGCTGAGAGAGAAAGAAAAAGAAAGAAAGAAAGAAAGAAAGAAAGAAAGAAAGAAAGAAAGAAAGAAAGAAAGAAAGAAAAAGAAACGAAAGAAAGAAAGAAAGAAAGAAAGAAAGAAAGAGGACAGGAAAAGAAAGAAAGAAAGAAAGAAAGAAAGAAAGAAAGAAAGAAAGAAAGAAAAAGGACAGGAAAAGAAAGAAAGAAATAAAGAAAAAAGAAAGGGACAGGAAAAAGAAAAAGAAAAATAGAAAGAAAAAAGAAGGGGCTTAGAGAGAAAGAAAAAGAAAGAAAGAAAGAAAGAAAGAAAAAAGAAAGAAAGAAAGAAAAGGACAGGAAAAGAAAGAAAGAAAGAAAGAAAGAAAGAAAGAGGACAGGAAAAGAAAGAAAGAAAGAAAGAAAGAAAGAAAGGGACAGGAAAAAGAAAAAGAAAAATAGAAAGAAAAAAGAAGGGGCTGAGAGAGAAAGAAAGAAAGAAAGAAAGAAAGAAAGAAAGAAAGAAAGAAAAAGAACGGGAAAAGAAAGAAAGAAAGAAAGAAAAAAAAAAGAAAAAGGACAGGAAAAGAAAAGAAAGAAAGAAAGAAAGAAAGAAAGGGACAGGAAAAAGAAAAAGAAAAATAGAAAGAAAAAAGAAGGGGCTGAGAGAGAAAGAAAAAGAAAAACAGAAAGAAAGAAAGAAAGAAAGAAAAAGAACGGGAAAAGAAAGAAAAAAAGCGAATCAGTAAAATAAACAAAGAAAGAATTAAAAAGGATGAGATAAAAGAAAGTAGGAAGAAAAAGAAAAAAGAAGAAGCATGAAAAAAGGAAGAAAATAAAAGTCGAAGACAAATGAAAGAAAGAGAGAAATAAAGATAGTAAAAAGCTGAGAAAAAAGAAAGAATGAAAAAGACAGAAAAGGCTAAAAAGAAAGAAAGAAAGAAAGAAAGAAAGAAAGAAGGAAAGAAAGAAAGAGAAAGAAAGTATAAATGAAAGCTGATAAGGTAGTGAAAAATAAAGTTTAAAGGCAAGGGATGATGCATTTCCAGTCATAACGAAATTTGAATTTTGTGATGAAAGTATTTAAAAACACATTGTAATGAAGACATGAAAACTCGAAATGGAAAGCAATTAATTTACAGACACACACACGCACAGAAAAAGGAGGAGGAGGAGGAGGAGGAGGAGGAGGAGGAGGAAAAATAAGACGATTAAAAGAATTCACGAATGAATAAGAAGGAAATTCTAGCATCAGTTCTCCGTGAAACTTTTTCACCTACTTCTATTTTTTAATGTGCCGTCTTCCTTCAGGGCGTAGGAAATCATGGTCCTTCACATCTTCCTGTCCCTTATAGCTCTTAATAAGTTTTGACTTTCTATAATTCCACACAAACCCATCAAGTATGTCGCGTTCTGCTTTACCTTGTCTCTCTTTTCCTCTACCCTCCCCATGTGTGTGCAACCCCGCAGGAATTTCAACTGCCTCTACCTGATGTTAAGTATAAGTTTGCTTTTCGTTTCCATTCTCACCACAATATTATTATTGCTCACATGTTCGGTCCATGTATCCTCAACATCCTTCTGTAGAACCAAATTTCGGTTTCTTTGGGTTTCTCCATCTTTGAGGAAATTGTCCAGCATTTACTGCCAAAGAAGGACAGATATCACAATAATCTAGTACTCTCTTCTTTGTTTCCAACGAAAAAATACTGTCTCTAAATGCTCTTCTTAGCCTTGGGAATGCATCTTAGATTATGCCAATACACCTTCGGATCTCAGTGTCGCACATTTTGCCCTCTGTTAGGTATGTTTAAGTTCTATACTTGCTTGATTTTAGTATCCCCCACATGTAATTATAATTTTTGGTTCCTGTTTTTGCTGATTCAGTCTTCTTGTAGTTTAGGCTTAATGCATTATTCTCGTTTGCGTTTGCTACATTCTTTATTCATCGGATGTGCGTTGTGGTGCAGTGGGTATCGGCTCGGAACGAGGAATCAGGAAATTACTTTATATTCACTTACGCGCAAACACCCTTCGGAAAGGTATTAATCCGTGTCTTCCCTCCAGCTTTGGGTTAAATAACAGTACAGATTGGGTTCTATAGCCTTTGTAACACTATTTTTGCACGCGAAAAAATATAGCACTATTTTAGCATGACGGAGCCAAAAAAATTATTATTAGTTGTATTAGAGAAAAATAAGCCTAATAGGTAGTAAAATTGTTTATTCGGTTGCAATATGAACGCAACTAATAAATTATGAGCAGAGAGAAAATATTGCAAAATAAAAATCCTGGAAATTGGCTGAGTGAATTAAAAATACATTTTGCATGTCCGTGCTGCGGGTTAGACGGGGTCATCACATTGGCAGCCATTATGTGACAAAGCGGAAACAAGTGACTAAGAGAAATACCATTGAAAGCCTTATAGCCAATAAAAGTGAAACATTAGCAGTAATCAAAATATTGTTTCGAGATTGTCAAAAATTTTTTATAAGGGCACGAAAAGTTAAATTCTGAAATTTGCGAATTCGCTGAGAACAGATTTTAAAACCGGAAAAATAAATGAGTAATCATTTGGCTAATGGAAGAAGACGAAAAGAAATGATGTCACTGGGAATATTGCTACTTCATTGGTTAAACCAAAAGGAAGAAGTAGCTCCGCCTCCAAATGCGAAGGTGGAAGTATTTCATTTGCTAAAGATTTGATTTGCATGGATATCCCATACCCACCATGCCTCCCCTAAGAGAATTTGAGACAATCATAAAAATAGAGCCCCGGAGAGCCAAAATCAGTTGGAGTTAGATCGGGACCAGTCGAAATGTAACGACCAGGCAGTGAATGTCCCCAACCGGGAGCCATGACCGTAGAGACAGAGACGGTCGCCTCCGATATAGTTTCAGTTGCCGTTGGATCGGGACCAGTCGAGATGTAACGACCAAGGAGTCCTGGCTGAAGATGTAAAGAAACAGAAAGAGTCTAGCAGAACGACCGACCGAAAAGAGTTAAAGTCAAACAACGCGCCTCCAATAGAGTCGTGGCTGAAGGTGTAAGGAAACAGAAAGAGCCAAGAAAAAGTTAAAGTCAAACAACGAACCGACCAGTTGCTGCGCCGAACTAAGAAAGATAAGACGAATTTACCGCCGCCGCCATCCACCACACACTTTAAAACCAATCTTCGGCAGTTTTTGTAAAGCTTCGGTGAAAAACACGAATAAGACATTTTGAATCAATCTTTAAATTAATGTAGTGTCGAAAACACTATTCTGCCAATCCGTTCCGCTCCGTAGCCGTCGTCACGTCTGGTGCCGTGTTGACCAAGATAGACTCTGATTAACCGTGTTATAGCCTTGGCTTGCAACAAGTCTACCGCAGAAAGCAATGACAACTTATTGCGGGATAATATTCTGCCCAGTCAGTCTTGTCTCGAAAGAGACATGATCAATCAAGTGTGCATCACGTTTGGCATTTAACAGACTGACATTCTTTAGGATTGTTGGTAGCTTGCTTTCTGTGTCTGCTATTAACACAGTGTCATCTGCATATACTATACTGTTAAAATTTTAGCCGCCAATGACAGAATTTATAATTCTCACAGAATTGCCTCGTTGTACAGGTTGAATAAATACGGTGAGAAGATACATCGTTGTGTTAAACCTGTTTCTATTTTTGTATATCTATTAAACTCACTTCCGTTCCGTATACAAACGGGTTGCTGCTAATATAGATTCTTTATTATTCTACTGTCTTTCCCGAATATGTAAAGGTTTCTGAGCAGTTTTAACTGATCTTTGTGGCGTTCTTTGTGTAGTCTATAAAGCACAGATAAAAGTCCTGCATTTGTATTGTTCGTTCTTATATTATTCTGAGCATAAATATCCTTTTTCCTGTTTCGGTGTCTGCCGTGGACCCAATTAAAGGTCCAGCAAGAATAACGCAAAAACAATCAAATAGCAAAATACGAATAAGAATACAATACTTTGACTTTGGTTAGTAGGAACGCTTATACGAATTAGTGTGGAATACTATGATTCGACCCTCGGCCTTAGAACTGGGACTCGTAATGGTTGTCAAGGTAGCAGTGTTCGTAGACTCACTCTCGGCTGATTTCGGGTCGCTCTGAGGGCGTTCTCCTCAGGCTACTACCTCTCACTTCTTGTGAAGAGAGGTATAAGTAATGGTTGTCGGTGATGCCGCCATGACGATGTCTTTGACGAACCTGCACTGTTCTTGTCCTATCTATGGCCTGATTCTGCAGTGCGTGCTATTCATCAGAATTCAGATGATGAGTTTTCCTTAGTGGTTCCTGAGGGTGAATTCTTGGTGGAGTTCACATTCGTTTGCGCTGGTATCTTAGGCAGTACTAAAAAAAAAGATCTGCTCAAGTCTTCCGGTATGTCACCACTGTTGTAGATTTGTAGATTTCATTTAATTTTTATGCAATTTAGTCTATGTTGAAATCATCTAAGGTTGACAGCATCTTTATTAAAATTTTGTATGACCCTACCGCTTTGTTTCTGTTCAATTTGGACAGTTCAGCTTCCACTTCGGTTTTTAATATGTCCAACCCTTCGATATTTCTGTCAATTGCCAGTTTTTCTCTTTTGACGGAAAAGAGATCCACTATTGCCGAAGATTGTTTTCCTTCTCTAATGAGTGCTCTTCTTAGGATTTAATTTTACTGCATATGATAAAAATTTGTGATATTCATTCTCTTTATTTTTCTGCACATTTTTCGTTGAGACATTCTTCTTTATTCTGTCTGCATTTGTTCTATATAGTCTTGCGTAGGTTTTGTATTCTGTTCCATATCTTAGCACTGATTTTAGTCGGCTTTGCATCATGTCAAGAATCCCATTTTAAACCCATTTTTTCTTCGTCCATTTTTCTTTGGAATGATGTCGTTTGCTGATGCCATCAAAACCTCTTTTAGTGTGTGCTATTTCTAGTTTTCATAACCATTTTGTCTCTCCTATCTTCTCATCACACTGTCCATATCGTTTTTCTTCAGGTTCGGGTCGTTCAAGAATCTGTTGTATTGAAGTTTGGGTGCAGCGTTAGGCTTCTTCAGTTTCCGTAGTTTCATTCTTAGTTTTTCATTCGACTGCGGAAGTGACCACCTCAGCAGAGAGGTAGTCACGTCCGCAGTTAGTACTTGCATAGGTTTTGAATTGAACAACTGCATTCCTGAGTCTCTTGTTGATAGTTATGTAATCGATTTTGTTTTTACTTATTCCTCATGGGCTGTTCCATGAGCATAATTGTCTTGGATGTTTTTGGGCCCAGGTGTTGGATATAACATTCTCATTCGCCGTGCACCGTTGGGACCATTTTTATCCTCGTTTTTTTTTTTCTCCGAATATTCCTGTGCGCTGACGTAAAAAAAAAGTTTTTGCCCCCATCCCTTTATCATTTACGAGGAAAATGTTTATGGATCGGGGTTAGTAGGGTAGAGGGAAGAGGGAAATGAAATAATTATTAATTTGTTCCTCTTTTTCCCTTTTTTTTTTTGTCTTAATTTAGTATAAGTCTTAATACCCACGCTTTGTAACTATGTTTTCATATTCTCCAAGCCAGTCTCCAGCAAATAACTTCATTAAACACTAACTCCCAACTATTCTCACAACACTCTCATCTACCCAACCCTCATTCTCGGTATCCTCACCCGCCTATCACCCACCCTCTGTTATGTCCTATATTTAACCAGCCTTTCTCCTCTCTACGTAGCCCCCTGCACAGTAGTGGCAGTGACATGCCTTGCTCGGGGTGAAACGCTTATAAAAAAAAAAAAAAAAATGCCTAATATAGTTGTCAATTCATCGGTTATTTTCATGGATATTTTGTGCAGGTTTCACTATCCTGTCTGCTCCTATTTCTTAAACATTTTTAATACTTTATCTAAAAACTCTATCAATATGTAAACCTTTTTTTAATAATTGCAAATTTATTTCACTAAAAAAGATGATATTGACAGTTCCCCATTTTGTAAGGTTACAGTGTCTTTTTTCGTCATCGGTATGGCAATAGTTGTTGCATGAATGAGAAGCAAAATTGTATTAACAGCAAATTTTCTTTCTTTTCAGAGTTTGGCCTAGGATTCTCTCAAATAGAATTTTTTGGCGTTGTTTATCAATAACATTTTTATAAACACATCAATATGTGTTTTAAATATTTTATTTAGATTTATTATTTTTTGCATTTTTCATTTGGGTTTTACTTGAATAATTTTTACAGATTTGTAAAAGACGCAACGCATTTAAATTTATCAAAATATTGCTATTTCTTTACATTAACCATTTGCAAATTTAATCATACTCATAAAACTTCCATTTTTATTGAACCATGCCAATAATTATTCGAGGTTACTTCAACTATTATGAGATACGAAAAAGGAATGAAACAGAGATAATTTTAGTTTTCAAACCATTAGTCGGCCAGCAGAGATGGAAGCTTTTGCGAGCCTCCTGCAAACGGAAGTAAAACACGTCAATTGGGAAAATTGTTTGTTGTTATCTTTATTAAAAAGTATATAAAAGTCACATAAAATTCAAAATAAATTAAAATATCCTGACTAATACTAAAAGAACAATACTCTGATAATGGAAACTTCAGGAAAATGAGAAATGTCTTCGTAAGATGGTAAAATCCTTCTTAACTGATAGTTAAAATACGGTTTTAAAAAATCAGCTTAAAAAATATTGAGAATTGACAAATATGAACATATATTTACTAAATTGTTTCTACCCTATTTCTGTTTCAGTTTCAAAGCGCAGAGCAATTTTCCTTATAAATTAAGAGTTTTAGGAAAAGTTAGAGTAAAATGCATTCTTAATAGAAATAAATATATTATAATTACATTCAAAGGTCCCTTTAAATTAGATCAAAATATAAAAATGTTTGTTTTAGAAAATGATGAGATACAGAGAAAATTAAGAGAATAATTTTTAAATAATTATGGATACATAAACGAAAATAGAGTCTACACAAGGGTTTTGGTCGAATGACACATTTGCTGTCAAGATTGAAAGAAGAAACCCTGTATTCCTCAAAAGTACAAACTTTTTTCAAATTTAAAGTGGATCTCTATTCTTATTAGTTAACACGCATAATTTTTTTCTGTTTTCTCACATCGATAAATAGCAAACGTATATTCAAATGAAAATCATTTTCACAATAATGTTATAACATTGCCTGATGACGAGGTAAAAATGTCGAAACATAGAAATTTGCGTGTTGCAATGTAAACTATATTGAATTTTAAATAATAAAAAATTAATTATATATGTATATATATATATATATACAGTGGGGTGCAAAAGTACTTGAACAGTGGTGAATTAGAAAAAATACCTATGTTTCGTTTAACATTCTTTAATATTCATTTCATATTGAAGCTTTTGAGATACGTAGAACCATTTTTTTATTGCTTTTGCCCCCAGGTTCAACCTGATGAGAGCTGGAAGCACATGTTCGATCCTAGCTATGAGCAAATAATTAAAACAAAACATCATGAAAGAATAAGAAAAAACTTTAGCAATATATAAATAGAAAAGAAATATTACTAGCAATAAATATTAGAAAAAAATTACCAGCAAAATATTTGACTCCCGACAAAAAAATTCTTTACAAAAATACATCATTGAAACCTGATCTACAAACTGGTTTTTTAGAAAGAATACATATTCAAATACATATAAATCTATTGCAAAAATATTGTTGGTATTAAATAACCAATTGAGGTTGATATCCCGTAAAACCAAATGAATAGAACTGATAGTCATAAATGGACCAGCGGAAAGAAAAATGAAAGAAAAGAAAGTAAAAAATATAAAAATTCTTACTGATTTCAGTGTCAATAGACTATGGAGTCTACAAGAATGGGTTAGTATAGTTTTTGCTCATATTCTCTAACACTCACTAACCCCTTTCGTCTTATTCGTGTTATTGCCTTGCTTAGAGTGTGATTATATATATATATATATATATATATATATATATATATATATATATATATATATATATATATATATATATAAAACAGAAATAGGTGTTGTTCCAACGAGAGAAATTGGTATAGAAGAAAAAAGTGAAAGAAACCGTGAACGTTTTGTTTAAAGTGTAGATTTATTATTGTTATTATTATATAATAATATAATGTAATCCTTTTTGCATGATATATTAAGTGTCCATAATGGTATTTGTGTTGCTCCACGTGTTTCAAGTCTAAAGTTCAGGCGAGTAAACTTGTGACTTCATATATCGCGATCCGTTTGTTTTTCTGATGACTAAGGTATATAATTTGAAACATGTTTTATTGGATACCCGTATTTGAGTAGAAGTTCCGTTTTTTAAACAGTTTATTTTGTCTACTGGCGTTCGCACTCGATAAAACTTACGTAAGCAGATAAATATGGCTGAATAAATATATTATAATAATCCTAAGAAAATTTCTCCTTGTAAACCTGTGAAAAATTTGTGTTCTAAGCCTTGTTTTAAATTAAATAACCGTAACTTTTTTTAATTCAAACTACAATACGTTCATGTTTTTTTTTCCTTTTCAATTTATCATTATTTTATATCTGTATTTTTATGTCTTATTTTTCTTTAGTCTTTATACATGTTTAATTTTTTTTTTTCCTTTTTGCTTTAATTTCCGGTTAGTGTTATTGGTTAAAAAAGAAAGAAAACAGCTCGATTTCTGCCTATCGAAGGTTTAAAAGGTGAGATAAAATGATTTTATACATCAACTTGTGTGACTACTAAACAAAAAAAATCTGTTCGAGTTTGCTTATTTGTCGTCTGCATGCCTGACTGAGCGCGGGAACAGACACGCAACGCTTATCGCAGTCATGGTGGAAACGGTGTTTGATATATATATATATAAACAGAAAGAAAAACAAGCAATATGGGCAGCAACTGAATAACAAAACATAATTAGCCAAACAGTGGAAATGTATATTCTAATTTGCGTCTCATGGCTACAGTTAATTGTATCTTTTACATTGTCTCGACATTTTCTCCTTTTTGAATCACAGGTTTATATGTGGATGTACTGCGAAGCTCTCGGTAAGACGAACAACCTAATCAAAATATATTCTGATGAATCGGGCAGATAAATTTTCAGCACCTCTTTATAATTACAGACAATTATTTCTTTATATTTTGTCTAAAGAGACCTGTTACTTACTTTAAACAAAATATTCTTATAGAAGACAGAATTGTTTTCAATTAAAGGTAGAAAGATAACTTTTTATTTACAGAAATTCGTCCAATAAAATGCTCAGGAGCCACTCAAGGTAGTGCTTAATGAATCAGGTACTTGATAAGAATGGAAAAGTAGATTAAAGGAATTGATGATTATGCGGATAAAGAGGACAGCAATTGACCTTTGACATGAAATGGTTAAGATTCTAGAGTTTAGAAAAGCATCCATGTTCAAGTCTCTTTCACAAGGTAGCGGTTCTTGAGAAAAATCTGTTTTAGTGGAACTTTCACGCTACCAATGGAATACAGAGGAAATGAGTATGATTCGAACCTGTGGATGTGTTTAACTATATAGTTCTAAAATTATGGAACTAAAAATGAATGTAAAGAACTGTGAAACTTCTTTTTATCAATGGGATACAAGGGTGAACGAGGATGATTCAACCATATAGACGTATCTTAACTTTAAAAGTTTGCACTGATGGAATTATAGAATGGAGTTCATCTACGGAAATAGCGATCTAGAAGTGAGGTTGCAGAGTTGGAAATAACTCTTCAACCACTATGACTGCGTAAAACATTTCGAACTCTGTCAAGGCTGATAAAGGAGAACTTAGCGGCTACAGCTCAGATATTGTCAATTTGGATACTAAACTTTTTAAAATCTGCGTTGATCACGAAGATAATATTGTCTAAAAGGATTCTTGTTTCCACAAGGAGTGAGTTAACTGTTACCAAAGATGAATTGGTGTAGGTTGATATATAACTTTTTTTCATTTGTTAGTTCGTTCGTTCTTTCTTTTTGGAGGGGGTATCCAAATATCCACAGTAGTGAAAAATGGAAAGCTATGGGCAAATGTAAAATAATTGGCCGACGTCTAAGTATTTTCCATCGAGGCTGGAGGCCGTAGCTACCGTCAAACTCAAAATATTTAAGGCTTCTAGAGTGTAACTTGGTAGGAAATATAAAAGTCTAGAAGCAGATAGAAACTGTCATTAGCTGTACGTGTAAAGTATATGTTAAATCACATGATTTACAGCCATATCACGTTGAAACATCGGTTCCCGTACGATAATCGAGGTTAAGCAACGTCGAGCCTGGTCAGTATTAGAAATATAGATGGAAGAAGGTCTTTGAGAACCTGATGATCATGGGACGTATAGAGGGGAAGCAACGCATTGCATACTTGATGGATTTGAGCAGAAGGATGGTGGATTGGGTACTTAGAATAACAGGAGAAGAGGTATGAAGAGCGACAAGGGATAGGGAAATGTGGAAGGCCATGATCGCCTACGTTTAGCAGGGACACAGAACAAAGAAGAAGAAGCTTGAATGTGCGGGTGATATAATGAATAATTGCTCGGAAATGATAATCGAAAAGCTAAGTTTTAATTCCAGTTAGGTTTGTTGTATTCATTTACACGCAAGAAAAGTTGGGAAAAGTATGACTCCACCTCTTCTTCCTCACAAGTATGGGTTAATTAGTAAGACTTGTATCGCTAAATGATTATCACAAAAAAAAGTTCCTACAGTCTAAATGTATTTTCTAGCTTTAAAGAAGCGTAGTGGGTTGATAAGTCGTAAAAACAATTCAGTCATTACAACTTTTAGACCACCTAATTTTGATAGTACTTTTCTTTTTTAAAAAATTCACCCATACAGTGCTCAGGATCCACTCAAGGTAGATGCTTAATGAATCAGGTGCTTGATAAGAACGGAAAAATAGATTTAAATAATTGAAGATTATGCGGAAAAAGAGGACAGCAATTGACCTTTGACATGAAATGGTTAAGATTCTATAGTTTAGAAAAGCATCCATGTGCAAGTCTCTTTCACAAAGTAGCGGTTCTTGAGAAAAATCTGTTTTTAGTGGAGCATTCACATTACCAGTGGAATGCAAGGGAAATGAGTGTGATTCGAACCTGTGGACGTGCCCTAACTATAAAGTTCTAAAATTATGGAACTAAAAAATGGAGTTAATCTAAAGAACTGTGAAACTTCTTCTTCTCAATGGAATACAGGGGGAGAATGAAAATGATTCGATTCTGTATATATTTAACCAAGGATTAACAACTATATTTAGTTGTCCCTCTCAGTAAGGGCAACATATGACACATGGTCAGTTATGACTGCTATATGTCCCGGCCAAAAAATATCTGTCTATTTTTGCCCAGTCGTGATTCTACCCTTCGGCGGAACCACGACTGGGTTATTGCTCTCTGCTCGGAAGCAGAGAGCGCCCTCTACCCGAAGGCAGAGAGCTGACAGTGTTATAGTTGAAGAGTCTCAGCAACTCTAACAACCAAGGATTAACAACTCTGTCCATCACATCGTGATAGACAACACTTTTCCCCGAGGAAAGTGTAAGAAGGCATAGCAGCTTCTCACATGGCTGATAATTCTAATATCACCCCAAATGCTAGGAAAATGATATACAAGATCCTGTAAGTTAGGGATAACAACATTCCGGCTCTAAAATTCTATTTCATTTAATAGAATTAACGGATGTCAGACCCTATTTCTCCAGACATTAATCCAATAGAAAACCTTTGATTAACAATAAGTCATTCTTTATTCGGCTGTGTCCCTTCAGAACGTCGGCGATCATAGTTCTCCACATCTTTCTACCCTTTGTAGCTCTTTTTAACTTCTGTTTTTTAATGTCCCTCCTTCTCACTGTTCCGCTATTTATTTTGACATGTTCAGGTGAGTGGAGCTGCTGCTCCCTCACCTTGTTCTCTATTGCTCTTGATATGTTCTATGAAGAGAATAGAAGGCTCTGGGTTGAATAGAAATTTCAGTTTCTTCCACTTGACTAAATAAGTCCGTCACCTGATGGAAATAAACTGAAGAAATAATTGGTAATTGACGGAAATCACCTTCGAAAGAGCGTAATATTCCTTCGGGATACGGCTACTCCAACAGTTTTTTTTCTCGCATCTCCCACCTGTGGAATTACCTTCCATTTTACTTACTTCCTACAAGAGTCAAAAATCTAAATGCAACTTCAATCGTCATCTTTTGTCAACTTTACTTCCGTTTATCTTTCGTTCTTTCCGGAATCCTTCCTGGACTTATCTTTCACTTTTACATTTACTCCTTGCAATAATCTGTGTACTAATAATGTCTCTGCCTTGCTTAGGGCGAAATGATCACACACACACACACACACGCACACACACATTTGCATCAAATTGAAAAGGAGGCATTTCTCATGAAGGAAAACTTTTTGGCGTAGCTCATCTAGAGAATCCTTCATCCCATCCCTTCAGTGAATCCGCCATTAACCCACATGTCTGCTTCGATACGGGTCCAGAAGCTATGACATGCACCAATCAGATGATCTTTATCAATCCTAGGTATAGTCCTTGTTATAGATGACTTGAAAATTTTTCAATATTTGTCTATATTTCGGAGATGAGGAAGTATTTACACTATTTACATTATTCGGACTATTGTCCTAATCATTGTTGCTATTTATACGACGTTTCGGCCGTTGTACACTCCGGTCTTCTTCAGGTGCTATGAATTTCGAAACGAACTCTTTTTCTTACAATCATTGGGGTATATCATTCTCATTCCTTGCATGAAGCCTCTTTTGGTAATAGAAGACGTACGCTCTCCTACTCCATTCGAATTTTGATTTCAAAAGATCGAACATCTTGGAGAAAAAGAGCAGTTTTTGTATCAACCATATCGTTTTAAAGAAATAATTAGAAGGTGACTTTTCACTTTTTAAGTGAACTTCATACCTGACATGGTTATCTGAAAAGAGAAAGTAACAAAAAGTCTTAGAAAACGTGTAGATGGCTGCTTCGTTACGGGAGGCCAGAAGCTATGACCTTTATCAATCCTAGCTATGAAGATGAGCCCATATATGTATTACATTTAACTGAGATCATATATTTATTATTCTGAACTGATTAAATTGAACATGTTTAATATACGATAGTCAAAGCTGAAAGATGTTTTATCTAATGCAGCTTTTTTCTGTCTTATGTCTTCAAGTTTTTTGTTTCAATTTTTCCGTTTGTATATATGAAAAAACTGTTATCTTTTTAAACGTTTTTGGAAATTCCACTAGCTATTTTGAACTAAGACACAAAGAAATTAATTTATGTTGAAAAATCTTGGAATATAAAAACACTTCTCAACGTTGTAAACAATGAGTTATCGTTAAAGAAGAGAAAAATCTTAAAAATTACTTTGCTATGCTCTTTAATAAAGTCTTATTCAATAGAAATTGATGCTAAAATATACTTGCATCTACGTGGGTGTTTGTGTGCAAATTTACAGGGTGTCCCTAAAGTCTGGACACATGGAAAATCTTGTTAACTATTTATATTTTTTACATAAACAGATTAAACATGTTTTTTTAAAAAAGGAAAGGAATGAGTACTTTTTTCGGGGTAGGCTAAAAGTGTAGGTGTACTCAATGAAAGAGTACATATACAACACACTTGAATAGACCCTTAAAAAGTGAATGTGCTAAAACTAACGGCAATGTAGAGCTGTTGTATCGAGTTCACGAGAATCTTGAAGGCGCATTACTATTTGCATTACAAACGATGGAAATCGTATTGAAGATGTTTGTTGAAATTCCAATTCAATAAAATATTCTTGAAATTTGAATTTCTTGAAAATATGCAATTTTCTTGTGTTCAGACTTTAGGGACAACCTGTATATTTATATAATTACTTGAGTTTCAGTTTGCCCACAATTATGAGGGTGTGTAAAAATGTTTTTGGTCCAACACTTTTTTCAAAAAAACGTTTTCTAAGAAGACATCAGATTACTAAGTGCAAACCTTCTTATCCTGATCGAAAACTTTCCAGCACAACATCTTATATGCACCTGGCCCTGGGCTCACTGCAACACCGGTTTTCGTACGATCATCGAAGTTAAGCAACGTCGAGCCTAGCCAGTACATAGATAGGTGACCGCTTGCAAATATCGGGTGTGGTAAGCTTGGATATGTGGGTGATGTAATGGGCTTACGGTTATATTTCGATTAAAAACCAGTTCCTATACGATCATCAAAGTTAAGCAACGTCGAACCCATTCAGTCCCTAGATAAGTGACCGCTTGGGTATACCAGGTGTGGTAAGCTTGGATGTGCGGCTGATATAATAGATGAAAATCTATAATAGATATAATAGATGAAAATATATCGATGAAAAACAGTTCGTATATGATCACTGAAGTTAAGCAACGTCGAGCGCAATCAGTCCTTAAATAAGGGACCGCTTGATGCTTTAAGCTTGGATGTACGGGTGATGTAATGGGCTTAAGGCTATATCTCGATTAAAAACCGGTTGCTATACGATCACTGAAGTTAAGCAACGTCGATCCTAGTCAATCTCTTTGATGAGTGACCGCTTGGGTATACCAGGTGCTTTAATCTTAGGTGTGTGGATGATGTAATGGGCTTACGGTTATATGACGATGAAAAACCGATTCCTATACGATCACCGAAATTAAGCAACCTCCAGTGTAGATGGGTAACCGTTTGAGAATATGAGGTCCTGCAAGCTTGGATGTAAAGGTTGGGTTAATAGATAACTGCATGTACGTAACTGAATATATATTCAGCAATTTTAATAACTGGGGGTCAGCTTTTCTGTCCTTTCAAGTGGGTTAGCTTCAGTAATGTGTTTCTATCCCATTCACAACGAATATGTATCATGATTTGCTTAAAAGTCGGAGATAATTCCGCTTAAAATTTCGAATGATTATCGTTGCTAATACAAAGAGATATAAAGTCCTCAATGTGTGAACGCGACAATCAAGGGAAATCAACTATAGATAGTGGGAGGATAAACAAATCGGTGGATCCCACGGACGATCCAGATAATATGCGACCATTTTGTATTTATCGACTGCCATTTCTTCTAAGCTTAAGCAGATATTTTTTCACAACCTCGCTCACCCAGGTCTGTCAGCAGCGGAACTACTGACTCAATTTGGCTCCCTGCAACTTCTGACTTTTTTTCACAATATAAATTATTTATTGGATAGGAAGATATTTAAAATCATTTAAGGCCATGAATAAAGGCTTAAATGATGAGGACCAGATATCTCGTGAATCAAAAAGACGTGGAATATTTTTTGAGTACTTGGATAGAATCATTGCCCAAGGTAGACTATTTGCTTTTAGGTATTTTTATATTAAACGGTGATCTGATATATACCTTTAGATCCTAGATAAAATCCAAAGAAGAATAAGCGATATTATTAATCCTGATCTTGCATCTCATTTTCAGTTACTTTCCCAGTGCTGAAAATTTGCTTCCCTCTAACTTTTTATAAATCCATTCATGGTAATTGTTCGGATGGGGTCCTTACTATGGTAACTAGACTTTATGAATTTAAGCGGAGTACTATATTGGCAGCCAGGTTTCATCGATATAACTGTGATTTCTACACTAACAATTTATTTTCACGCATTTATTGCTTGCAAAACACCATTTTGGCTCTTTTTCTTTCCATCTAACTTGATCTTCAAAAGTTTCAGTGGAATATCAGTCTACTTTTCTTCTGTTTATTTCTCTTCTAAACTAGCTCTTTAGTGGTGTTTCTGTTTTCTAATTTTTTAACACACTGTAACCCCCTCCAGGGCACCTCGACGTAGTGTAATGGTTTTAAGCTTGTCTCCCTAAAACCTGTTAAAACTTAGTAGTGAGTTCAATTCTCACTAGGTACCCCCAAAATCTCGACCTTGTGCCACATATAAGCAGCCCTTAGAAAATCAGCACCCTGTAACTTTGTGTCTCAGTGGATTTAATGCCTTGCGTTTGAATTTGATTTTTAAAAAATGAACATATAAAATGATGGGAGACAAAACCTAGACTGATTTTTTATTTTCAATCATATTGTTTAGTAATTTTTCTTGGGTTATTATTTTATATTGACTCTCTATCTCAAGAAGATACCAAACATATAAATGTACTAAGAAAAATGAAAAGAAAGGTGCCAAAATACTTGTACCATATTGCAGCTAGGCCTCTTCATTCGACAGTTGAAATTGCTAACCGTATGCTCTCTTCAACAATAAATCATAGTACTTACAGATATGTGATATACTCTAAAAGACCACTACCTTTAAGTTAAGGTAAAGTCGTGCGTTACCTTCTAGGGATATATTTTATTCCCCATTGATGTGAGTCTGGACGTTGGTCATGGCATGTCTAGTTCCAAGCATTTCTCAGGTCCGGACTAATTCTCTAACTGCGCAAAGGGCCTACGTACAACCTTACATCATCTTCGAATTGCGATTAAGAAATATGCAACTAACATTAAATAAATCTTAGTGAAAAATTATTAAACAAAACTATTTAATAATAATTTTCAGGAGACAAATTTGTTTTTCTGGTGCATGACTGTTTATTCCGCGTCGTCGTTCAGTTATTATTGTTCGATTCCTGATCATTTAGGTGTCATACGCTTGGGCGATCATGTCTTGGAAGAGACATGAGTGACTGGGCAGAAATTCTTCCTGCAGTTGGTTGTCATTTGTTTCTGTGGTATACTGATTGCCAGCCAAGGCTATCAAACCCAACCTGTCCTGTTATTTAACCCATAGCTGGAGAAGTCAGTCAGTTAAGTACCATACGTGATACACGCTTGGGTGATCATGTCTCGAAAGAGACATGACTGAGTGGCAAGAAGATTATCCCGCACTAGGTTGCCATTGCTTTCTGCGGTAGACTGGTTGCCAGCTAAGGCTATGGAACCCACTCTTTCTTGTTATTTAACCCATAACTGGAGAAAAGAGGCGGTTTAATACCTTTCCCAACGATATTTGCGCGTAAGTGAAGGCAAGAAATTCAACTGGAATCCGAACTCGACTCACCGATTTCTCATTCCGAGCCGATATCCACTGCACCACAAAGCTAGAGAAGAAGAAACGAATTTATACCTTTTTCGAGGGTATTTGCGCTTATGTGAAAGCAACGAATTCAACTGGAACTCGGCTCTGCGATTTCAAGTTATGATACAGGTTATAAAATTGGCATATTTTTTTTTTTTAATCATTTCACCCCGAGCAAGGCAGAAACGCCACTGATGTGCAGGGGGTTACACAAATGTAGAAAGATTAATTAGAAAAGAGTGAGGAGTACAAGCTAGTTAGAAAGGAACAATAGAAAGCTGAGAAAGCAGGTGCAATGACAGATACATGGGCGGAGAGAACGTGAAGATTATACAGGGGAGGGGAGAGAGCTAGAGTCCAGTGGTTAGTAGGTGAGTATTAACTTTGCTTTTAAATTTCTGGAGGTCGTAGCCGTCAGGAAAGCAAGAATACGGGAGTGAGTTCCACAGGCGGGAAGTGCGAGAGAGGAAGCTGCAGGAGTAGAATTGTCGTCTGCGTTTGGCTAACCTGACTGTGAATGGGTGGGACCCAGTTGCCAGTCTGGTTGCACGGGTAAACACCTGTTGAGGAGGCATCAGTGACTTAAGCTCATCCGAGCAGAAGCCATGAAAGTATTTATAGAAGAGACAGAGGGAGGCCACATTTCGACGATGGGAAAGTGGCTGCAGACGAGTCGCCAGATCAGTACCTATCACATTACAGACTCTCCTTTGGAGCTTGTCAAGAACACTGAGGAGAACGGCAGGGGCACCTGACCATAAATGGCAGCAGTACTCCATGCACGGACGGATGGTTGACTTGTATATATGCAGGATGGATTCAGGTGGAAAAAACATCCTGGATCGACATAGTGACCCAATCTTCTTAGCAGTAGATTTTGCTATGGATTCAATATAGTGGTTCCATTTGAGGTCTGAGGACAGGGTAAGTCCGAGGAGTCGTAGTGTATTACTCTCCGGGAGAATCACCTGGTCCATGCTTATGGGAGGCAGAAGAGGTTGCCTGTAATGGTTGACAGACAACAGCTTGGTCTTAGAGGAATTGAAGTTGACAAGCCACTTCTTGCCCCAGTTCACCACAGAGTGTAGATCCCGCTCAAGGTCAGCAGCGAGATTATGTCTGTCCGAGTTTGCTAAAAATGAAAATGCCGAAGTAGAAAGAAGAATACGCAATGTTGTACGTTCAGACATTACATCTCAGTTTTCTTCGTTAGTAATTCGACTTTATGAACTTAAGCATAGTAATAAACCTGAAGCTCGGTCTCATCATTCGACAGTTGAAATTGCTAAGCGTATGCTCTCTTCTAATGATGTCTTCGCTCGCATTTGTCAACTTCCGGTTTTTAATTTTCATGTCAAATAAGATATTCAAAAATTTAAATACCATGTCAATTGCCATCTTTTGTCTCATTGAATCCTGAATTCTGTTGCGCCGGGGGTTTCTTTGGAACTACGATAGCCGGGACGCAACGAGAAAGTAAAAAAAAATATATCCCAAGGTTCAATCATGAGTTGTTAAAAGAACAATAAGAGGGGAATTTTCCAATTCTAGTCGTCGGTAAACACAATGAAAAATGAACAATAAGCAGACACAGAACAACATAAGACGAAACGATAATATCTTATAAAAATACTTTATTTACAAACTGTACAAATATTCAATTAACGGAAATAAAACAAAACTAATTCAAAAGGTATGAGGAAAAAACATATATCTAGACGACGAAATATATAAAATAGTAAAGACAGCAGATTATAGAATATATAGAAACATACAAAAAGACTTAAAATATGTAGGAATCGACGTCCATCAGTTGTTATATAAAGTACTAGAAAAAGAACTCAAAAAGAAAAATGTTCTTTAGTAATTATTTGAAGAACAGTTTAATTCCTCGATTATGGTGAATATTTCAGGCGGACGAATCACAGGAAATAGAGATGACCTGGACTTAAGAATACCACTCAGTATTTTTCTTCAGTTGTTTGAGTTTCGCTGACATTCAATTTTTTTGTCAGCAAAAGAGTCGAATCTAGTGTATTGACGTCCGACTTCTTCAAAAACAAACATCCAAGTGCCGACGCTATGTGCCGGCGCGCACGAAGAAACTAAAAACTGTTGTAAATTATGTCACGTGAGGAAAAAAAAAGAAGTAGGTGTTTGTGTTTTGAATATTATCAATGTCACTTGCACTTTAGACAGGCAGTGTTCGTATGGCCTGCAATCAAGGACCAGATAGAAGATGGAGAAGGGAAGGTTCTTTTCCAAGAACTGGATTTAGCCGGTTACAAAGAAACTATTCTATAATCTGCAGATTGATAAATAATAAAAAAAATTATTGTTCTTATATTTCGTCGCAAATCTTTAAGATACTAAAAATGTACTTGTAAAATATATGGTGAGAATAAGATATTGTTCTAACGTAACAATATTATATTTCTGAGCAGTCAGTGTTTAGAAAGTCAAACACGAATGAGACTTTATTGCTTTGCTAAACAACACTGCAAACACGAGTTTGAAAAATTGCGTGTGACAACATAGAAAATGTTGCCTGTATCGTTTTGTTAGGCTTCATGGAGCGAAATAAATAAATAAATGCTCGTTGGAAGCAGAGAACGAATTATTCACTTTGTTATTTATGTACGAGAAGATTTTTATTACTTTACCAAGAAGAGCTCAGAGCGGCGTAGAGATTCGCTTAAGAAAATGGAGTCGAATGAAAAGAAAATATATTAAAACAAAAGCAGAAAGAGACAGATACATTAAAAATATCGGGCTGATCAGAAATCAGGTAAAATTTTATTACCCGGAGTTGATTATTATTTAACTTACTTGTTCTGCTTAGTTATTCATCTATTATTTGTTTTGGCGATATCTAGGGAAATCTTTTTTTTTCTGATTTTTAATCATTTGTTTTGTGACGCTTATTGCAATGTATATATCTCTGCCCACCAGAGAATGATTATTATAACAAAAGTGATTTCCTGCATTGGAAATTTACAGAAATTTAAATGCCGGTAATAAAATGATGACACCAAATGAACAGAGAAAACATTCAAAACACGTTCTGTTTTTCTGAGAGATTTTTTCGCCCTAGTAAAACTGCCGAAGTTATTTAAACGAAGAATTTGGTGCCTTTATTTCTTCAACTCTTCGTGTTATTATTTCGTATTTTTGCTTTTCCTGATAATTTTTCCCTTTCAATTTAGTCTTTATAATTTTATTTTATTATTAAATAGCTTAAAAGCAGTACTCTGCGAAATCTTTTAAACTAGCTCTTGAGTAGTTATAATTGAGCCTCGGGCCAAAAACTAAAGGAGCATCTGGTCCAGCTCAGTAAACGGTTATGGTCATTTTCAAGTAATAACTTAGAATTATTCAGTTCACTCCATGGAACTTCAAAACTTCATTTTAACTCGGTTATAAGTAAAATTCAGTCGCAAAAACGGATTTGGCCCGAAACTCCGATTTGGTCCGAAACTCCAATTTAGGCCGAAACTCCAATTTGCCTGAAATTCCGATTTTGCCCGAAATTTTAATTCAGGCCCAAAATTGAGTTCTTCAAGTCAAAAACTCCGCGAAACTTCGAAACCTCACGTCACGAAAGCACTGACTTTATCTTAAATTTCTTATCGCCCGGTTCACACTCCACCCACATCTATTGAACAGGTGAAGAGGCTCATCCCTTGTTTCCTGTTTAGGATATGGTTTCCGGCTTTCTCTTTTCCAATCTTTTTACTGTTATGTAGCCCCCTGCGCATCAGTGGCGTTATCGCCTTGCTTGGGGTGAAATGATTAAAAAAAAAAATTTAATGAAATAAGATTGATTTTCTCAATTCACAATGTGAAGATATTTTAACTGAATTAAAAAAAAATAGGTTTAATTCACAATTTTTTCTGTTAGTTTAAACTCAATATCAAATGAAAATTTTTAAAATCACTAATCTTTTTAAGTTATTTTAAAATTTGAAATTTTAACTGTTCCCCCCTCATCCAGACACAAATATCAATGCTGGATGTTCGAGCCACAGATTTTCAATTCTGGGATTATGCTGATTCCAAAAACGTATAATACGTCTATGGAGAGCAAGTGTGGCCCGAGTTAGAAAGTTTTCAGTCACATGGATGGACAGACAGATTTTGTAATTTATTTAGATGTTTATTACATTAAAACCGCCATCAATACTGGAAAAAACGACAACAGTTTCGGAACTTGAGAAACATATTTTATTTTTTAAAAATTGTTTCAAGAGAAAGATTTTATAAACTCTAATCGAAAACAGTACTAGTTGCTCAGTCGCTCAATGCTAGATGTTTCCTTGTAGGAAAACAGCTAATCCTACTATTACCAATATAGTACACGTCCAGGACAGTTCAACTATTTAACTTTGTTTATACAGTTGTATACTGTTGTATACCAAATACAAGTGACATTCAACAGAGGCAACAACTAAAATTAACATCACTTTTAACTAAAAAAAAGAGAAAATAATGAAATAATTAAGATCTTGATATTCCACACTACTTCAAATAAAAGGTTAGGAAGGAAAACCCCATCAATACTGGAAAGAGCGATAACAGCTACTGGACTTGAGAAACCTGTTTTCCTGAAAATTGTTTTAAAATAGCAATATTAAAATTTTTAACGAACTGGCTGCACGGTCAATGAATGCTAAATATTTCCTTATACGGAATCAGCTAATAGCATCATTATCCTAACCGTCTTCATTCCCTCCTCCCCCCTTCATTCCCTCTCCATTATTTTTTATATCTGTTTCTAATTCTCTTTTATTCGTCGTTTCCGTTTCTTTTTCTCGTCATTTACGCCATTTTCCATTCTCAATTTTTTTCTTCCAGTTCCATTCTACTCTTTCATTATTCTTCTTTTATTTCTAACCGAATACAATGACGGCCCACCAACTTTACGCCATCAGATAATCAAATTACTGATGTTTCAGGAACCCGACAAATCTTTTTCTTAGATGACTTCTCTTCAGACTACGTTCGAATTTTTACACAATACGCCACCTGGGTGTAATAGACAGAACGCTGCCAGGAGCAAGAAAACATAACCGAAAAGGAAAGAGTTTTTTTTTTCCTAAATATTAATCTTACATGGATGTTCGTTGTGGTGCAGTGGTTATCGGCTCGGAACGAGAAATCGGAAAGCCGATTTCGAATTCCAGTTGAATTCTTTGCACTCATTTATGTACAAATACCCTTAGTAAAGGTATTAATCAATCTATTCCCTCCAGTTATGAGTTAAATAACAGGACAGATTGGGTTCTATAGCCTTAACTGGCCACCAGTATACCGCAGAAAGTAATAACAGCCTACTGCGAGATAACCTTATGCCCAGTCCGTCATGTCTCTTTCGCGACATAATCACTCGAGCGTGTATCACGTTTGACACTGATCTGGCTGACTGAATCTTACCTTAAACACAATTATTACACGTTGCCAAATCCAATAGTTAAGTTAACTTGACATTCTCAGATGGTAAAAATATGGTTAAAATATTTAAATTACAAAATGGAGTACATTTGAACTCAAAAACTTCTCTAAAAACATCTGTCCATATTTCTGAGATGAGGTACTTTAATTATTTACACTATTTACATTTTTCGGACTGTTGTCTTCATCTTTGTTGTCTTGTTCATGAGGTTTCGGATGGCGTTCTTCAGGTGATTGAAATTTCGAACAGAACTGTATATTTTGTTCACCAGGATAAATTATTGTAGTTACACGTGCCATACCAGGAGATACAATAACCTTACACAACTTGTGAAGTAGACTGGTATATAAAACCCTGTCAAATGTTTTCGAGATGTCCAAAGCAAGAGGGCATTACTACCTGTTCTTATCTAAAGATTGATGGACTATCTCATCAATAACTGTAGTTAATCTAGAGAAGTGAAAGTCATATTGCTTGTCTGAAAGAAGGCCTTGCAATATAAGACGCTTAACCAATTCAGAAATGATTAGTTCCTCGAGTAGTTTCCACCAAAAAATGTAAAAACTAATAAACTGATAGCTGGGAGGGTCTTAAAGCCTGGAAATACGAAAAAGAATTTTCAGTAAACAGGAAGGAAAGAAGCAATTGTACGGTTTAGAGTGGACGCGAGCCGATCAGGGAGTTCATTTATTTAGGACTATTCCAACGATACAATCAGGTCCACACGCTTTGTAGGATCCAGATAACAGGTGATGAACTGATATCATAAAATATGGAAGGAGTTATATGCATATTACTCAACAGGTATGTTTTCCAAGGTTTCCTGTGTGTGACGCCTTTCGTCGCTGGTCCTTGATGGCGTTGACTCAGTAGCCGGTCTTCGAGTTGACTTTTCCAACGGGGATCTCCTTTGGCCCCCGTTGTGAAATTTGATTTCAAGGAAGTCACGTGGAATTCTCGCTAGATGTCTTTCCGCCAAGTCAAATCAGGCTGGATGCGCGTGCACTATTGGATAAACGTTAATGGCACTAAATGACGCCTGAATAAATTGTGGAAATGTCTGTATATACAAAAAGAAAATAGAATAAAAAAAAATCACCAAAGTCTCTTTCCCAAAGCCTGTTCCTATCAAGCTTGCAACGGAACGAAAGTTTCGACCAATTTCTCGAAGTAATAATATGCAAAGCGTTGTTCTTATCATTAATTCAAGTTTCTGGTTGGCAATATCACTTCACTACAATCGGAGTTGTAAGTTTGTGGCGATTCGAAATGTCATTGTTTCACTTCACACCGAAGCTTTACGGAAACTGTCGAAGAATTGTCTTTGAGCGTGGTGGGTAAGACTGGCAACGGCGGTAAGACGTCTTCGTTTCCAGACGGTGTTGGTACTTCGGACTGGCTCTTCGATCCGAACTGGCATTCAACTGGAACTGCTTGCGGTCTCCTCGGAGCTCTGTATTTATACCTGTCTTTACTAGTGTGGTGAGTGACACACACAGGAGGGTGCTAAAACTAATCTCTGGCTCTCGCAACCAATGACATCACTCTTGCCCCCACCATGGGAGCGAAGTCACTACTTTCTCTCTTCTTTCCCTTTGTTCAACTAATGAGATCATTTTCTCTTTACCCGTTTTATGCGGGACCTTTATGCCTCCAATTCCTTTCTCAGGGAAATCTCAATTTAGTCATTTATCATAATTAATCAATTCTCCTTTTCTCTCCGGCAACAAATCAACTCAACCTTTGAAGTTGTCAGAGACACATGAATATACAAAATTCCACTCTCTTCGTTTGTGATAACTTTTTCTGACATACAGATGTGTTTTGGCTTTCCATTGCTGGATTATATTCCGCACGAGTTTGTTAGAAAAATACAAAAAATCAATAAAATTATCATTTTTCACTTGTCACTTCCAGTTAGATATAAGCTGTGTCGTTGAGAATAACAATTGAATCTCTTTTAGTCATCCTATTTCCGCTGTCAACAATAGCCGACGGATCCTATGACCGATTATGGGTAAAACAATTACACCTGTAATCTTTTAATTCATATTTATTTTTAGTTCGTTTGCAATCTGCCTTTTTTCCTCTTTTCATATTGGAACAGAATAAATTTTCCAGTTGGTTCTTTTCGACATATAAAAATTAATAATACAAACTAATATAATGTCTTCCATGGCCATGCAAAATGGTGTTCCATGTGAATATCACATTCTCTTCAAGCTGTGAACGGACACGGACAGACACGCAAATATATATATATATATATATATATATATATATATAAAGATAGACAGAGAGAGAGGCAGACAGGGAGAGGGAGAGATAAACAGATAGATATAGTTAGTTTGTTTTTTGTTGTTGTTTTTTTTTTCTTTTTTGTCATAATTAAATTAGACCTGTATCCAGTTATCAACACATTTATATTAAAGAGCTTTTGAATATTTTTCGTTTAGAAACGACTTATTTCTACAACCTACGTTTCAACCTTTCCGGATCATCAGGCGATTTACAATAACTGATTTTCCAACATTTTTCAAACATACAACAGGGATTTTTACGAACGCGCGACTGGAATTTTTAAACAACCGAAAATTTTCAAAATTAGGGAGGAGTTACTCAAGGAGCGTAAAACACTTTCATCCACGTTTGGATGATATATATTACTTCTGAACTTTCATTTAGTAATTTTTTTTTGTTCTAGAAACAACATAATGGCTGACTTTTCTAATATATATATATATATATATATATATATATATATATATATAATAAAAAAAGTCAGCCATTATATTGTTTCCGGAACGAAAAAACATTACTAAATGACAGATCAGAGGTAATATCCCGATGTAATCACACATATAGATGCATTTTCGGATCATATATATATATATGTGTGTGTGTGTGTGTGTGTGTGTGTGTGTGTGTGTGTGTGTGTGTGTGTGTGTGTATATATATATATATATATAATACTATTTTTACTTACACGCTATTCTTTGTGGAAACCCGCATACGCTCCGTTTATTTATTTATTTATTAAACAATAATTTATTTATTTATTTACGTTTTTGTCAGTTAAGTGTTATACGTGATACACGCTTGGGTAATCATGTCTCGAAAGAGACATACATAATTGGACAGAAGATTTTCCCGCCTTACTTTCTGCGATAGACTATTTACCAACCAAGTCTACAGAACCCAATCTGTTCCGCTATTTAACCCATAACTGGAAGGAATAGACGGAATAATACCTTTCCCAAGGGTGTTTGCGCTTAAGGGAATGCCAGGAATTTAGCTAAAATTCGAACACCACTCCTCGATTTCTCGTTTCGAGACGATATCCACTGCACCACAATGCACATCCGAATCTCCATTTAATCACCTTAATATTCGAGAGATCTTATTTAAGAAAAATATGCGTTCTCCAGTAGGATTTGAACTTGCGTTCTTATGAATTCTGTCTAAAGCACGTCGGTGTTAATGACAGTTTCCTCTACCCAAAGAAAAACAGGTTCGAATCTTGAAGAAGAGTGCATATTTTTTTCTTTAATATGGTTTTTCGAATCTGAATATCATCCACTATTCAACTTTGCTTGGACACCTCGAGGTGGTGTAATAGTTAGCAAGCATGTCTAGAATCATTATAATTGAGTAGTGAGTTTGATTCTTACTGAGTGTCCCATACTTTCGGCCTTGTGCTGCATCTAAGCCATGCTTAGAAAATCACCACGAATCACTGATTAGAAAGTGCCAGAAAATTTTTCTCTTCAGAATTTGTTTTGCACATTTATAAATCTATCATTAGTCTGTGCATTGTGTTGTGAATCTCGTCATCAATTTGTTGTGTCAAATCTTAACGCTAATCTTCATCGCCAATTTGTTGTGGAATTGTTGTGGAATTGTTGTGGCAAAACTTCGCCGCAAAGTGGAGTAACCGGTTTAGTCGGAAGTAAGACACGGGACTCAGAAGGTAGGCCCAAAACAGTGTATTAGTATAACAAGAACATATATACTAAGTGAGTGTTACTAATTAGTAAATAGAAATACGTAAGTCAGAACGGTACAATTATGCTGCTTATTGCTTGAATCGTAGTTGGCTTTAACTGCACTTGCTTAACTTAAATGCCGTTAACTGCCTACAGAAAATCACGCAGGTGATTATATATAACAAGAGGAACAATCCATCCCTCGTATGTGGGCAACACAACACATTGAATACTATTGCCATATCTGGTCGGGTGCTTCAGCTATTTATCACGAGGCTCTGATGAAATCAAAACAAGTATCCAAAACAAGTGTCTTTTCTACATATATTGTTATGTCAACTTCACTGACGAGCTTTTTTTCATGTACTCCGACCAGATGAATTTAAGCCTGCTACTTGATTGACACCCATCTTGTTTCCTTGATAGCTACAATAACCTCTCTCTCTCTCTCTCTCTCTCTCTCTCTCTCTCTCTCTCTCTCTCTCTCTGGAGGGCTTCTACAATTCCAGTTAACCACTTGTCGCATTGCACGCTAAATAACTTCACTTCACACTTCACCGTTTGTACGAATAAAGAGATTTCTTTATACACACTTATCTGTTTTTTTATATTCCTTCTATTTAGACATTAAATGGAACATACTGTTTGTAATTTCATTCCTGCCTACTCTTCGAGATCTGCATTGTGGAGCAACGCATATCGGCTCTGAACAAGAAATCGGTAGAGCCGAGTTCGAATTCCAGTTGAATTCGTTGCATTCACATATGCACAAATACATTAGGAAAAGTATTCATCCGTTGCTTCTCCCTCCAGATATGAGTTAAATAACAGGACAAATTGGGTTCTATAGCCTTGATTAGCAACCAGTCTACCGCAGGAAATAATGGTAACCTACTGTGAAAACTTTTCTGCCCAGTCACTCATGTCTCTTTCGAGACATGATCGCCCAAGCGTGTATCATGTATGGCACTTAACTGACTCTTCGAGAATATATTCCATATTTCTATAGTACTGTTTCAACTAATTCTCTCATTTAAAAACACATATCATCACTAACTTTTTCCTCCAACAAACAATAGTACAACAAATTTTTGATCGACGATAAATTTGTGAGCCCACTACACGCTAAAAGTTTTGCATCTTTACATTTATATATATAAAGAGAGGTTTATTTATATATAGAGAGAGAGGTTTATTTATATATAGAGAGAGAGGTTTATTTATATATATAGAGAGAGGTTTATTTATATATATAGAAAGAGGTTTATTTATATATATAGAGAGAGGTTTATTTATATATATAAAGAGGTTTATTTATATATAGAGAGAGGTTTATTTATATATATAGAAAGAGGTTTATTTATATATAGAGAGAGAGGTTTATTTATATATAGAGAGAGAGGTTTATTTATATATAGAGAGAGAGGTTTATTTATATATATAGAGAGAGGGATTTATATATATATAGAGAGAGGTTTATTTATATATAGAGAGAGAGGTTTATTTATATATAGAGAGAGAGGTTTATTTATATATAGAGAGAGAGGTTTATTTATATATATAGAGAGAGAGGTTTATTTATATATATAGAGAGAGGTTTATTTATATATATAGAGAGAGAGGTTTATTTATATATAGAGAGAGAGGTTTATTTATAGAGAGAGAGAGAGGTTTATTTATATATATAGAGAAAGGTTTATTTATATACAGAGAGAGAGGTTTATTTATATATAGAGAGAGAGGTTTATTTCTATAGAGAGAGAGAGAGGTTTATTTATATATAGAGAGAGAGTTTGTAAATCATGGTGAAAATACATAAACACCCCCACCAATAATAAACAAAACAATTTTCGCAGCCAGTTAAATAAAAGCAGATAATTTAACAAAGAATTTATATAGAAAATACCGTCTTGACGATTGTCAACGATGACTGAAAGTGCTTGGAAACCAAATTTAGTTTTTATTTTCCACAGACTGCAATCTGACACACTAAAGATCGCATGACAAGTGGAAAGATTCATAAGAGATTATTATCAAAAGAAGAATTTCTGTGCTATTTAACTGCACATGACGAAACAGTATCACAATATGCATTTGGAGTTTTCGTCTTCTTTATCGCTAACCACTAATTTAACCATCACTCTTTCATATCCCTGTGAAACCTATTCAATGGCTACCCCAAGAAATTAGATCTTTCACGTGGCGAGAAAACAATTTTGATAATTAAATATTGAATGTTAATATTACTCGATTATTTCGAGACTGAAGCTTCAAAATCAGTGCATTGAAACAGTGAAAAGCTTTTCAGAAACTAAGCAAACTATTAAGAGTTTTCTTTCAAAGTGATGTTTATCTATTCGCAACGAGAAATTCCAGTTTAATTCCTTGCATTCACATTCGCACAAATACCCTTGAGAAAGGTATAATCTGTCTCTTCCCTCCAGTTATGGGTTAAATAATAGAATAAATTGGATTCTATAGTCTTGGATGGCAACCAGTCTACCGCAGACAGTGATGGCAACCTACTGCGGGATAATCTTCTTACGAGACATGATCGCCAAAGCGTATAGCACTTAACTGACTGACTGACCTGTTTTATATTATGGAGACGTCTATCTTTAAAAAAATCGTTTGACACAAGTGTTTCAAATTTCAACCTGCTCGAGTAACCACTAGTTAAAAAACACTACTAACAAAACAATTTATTATAGTAGGAAAACACTTCTGTTTTTGTCTTCCGTTTTTTTTTCTTCAATTTACCCCCTTAACTTTTTTCTTCAATTGACCCCCCCCCCACCAACTTATTGATCAAGGAGATTTGCATGCAGGTTGACAGGGTTCAGGTTTCAGCAAATTATTTTATTATAGTAGGAAAACACTTCTGTTTTTGTCTTCCGTTTTTTTTTTTTCAATTTACCCCCTTAACTTTTTTCTTCAATTGACCCCCCCCCCCCCCACCAACTTATTGATCAAGGAGATTTGCATGCAGGTTGACAGGGTTCAGGTTTCAGCAAATTATTTTATTCGCTTCATACCTTCCTCTAAACTACCGAGGATCGAAATATACGGAGATGGGGGAAAATTAACAATGTAGTTACTGGAACAGTACAGGAAACTGACCATTTTTCGTGTATCTTTAGAGATGAAATCGCTCCACTTGTGGCATGTGTTGGCAAGTTAGGAGCTCAAGACACGGGGTCTCTTCCATTGTGATTGGTGATAGTTTGGGGTCCAATCGACGATGAGATTAAGATATCGGACACAATAAAAGTAAGTGCTGAACTGCTATAAAAGTCAAGCTAACAATTATTGATCTACACTCGTTTTGGAAGTTTGTCAAGCGAAGAACTCCCAATATCGGAAATCACTTTTCTTCCAAAAAGAGAACTCATACATACCATCAGGAAGAGACAGCTAAGGTTCCCGCGACACGGACTGAAGAAGAAGGCTTTTTGGAAAATCTGGTACTCCCAGGACGAATGTATAGAAAGAATGACATAGGAAGGTAGTGTAAGACATACTTGACGGGAGTGAATGAGTGGAAGGCGGAGAGGGATACTAAAAGGATAAGTATTGATAGTGACATGGGATAGGGGCAGGTGAAAGGACACGACACAAAGAAGATATGAATTGATACTCACAAGACAGATTAAAAGCAATAGGAACAGAGGAAAGTAACGCAAAACATTCATGGCAAGCTTGAGTGAATGGATGGTGGGACAGGTTTTGCCAGAGATGAGAAAAGATATTAAGGGCTACAAAGGATAGAAAATTGTGGAGAGCCTGGAAACGGTCTTAGGCATTCACCTGACTGCTCCATGACACTGTCAGCTCTCTGCTTCCGAGCAGAGAGCACAAACCCAGTCGTGGTTCCGCCGAAGGGTAGATCCACGACTGGGAAAAAATAGACAGAGATTTTTTGGCCCGGCTATATGGCCGGGAATACCCACTATAAAATGACCATGTGTCACATCTGGCCTTGCGTTGGATGGCTAGTAAATACAAACGGTCTTAGGCATTTGAATTGATACGATACATAGAAGAAGAAGAAGAAGAAGAAGAAGAAGAAGAAGAAGAAGAAGAAGAATGAAGAGAACAAGACTTCAATACCCCCACTAATCAATGAATTTGAAGTTCTCACCTCCCCAGCCGACAAGGCTGAATGCTTTGCCCGTAGATTCTCAACCAATTCGACACTGGACTCGTTAGGAATACCTACACCAGACTTCCCACCCAGAACTAAGGCTCAACTAAATAACATCCACATTTCACCCTCGCTGGTCGCCAAGATAATTGCGCAACTTGACCCACACAAAGCGAGCGGCGGTGACGGAATCCCAGTCATAGTACTGAAGAAATGTGCCCCAGAACTCTCCTCTGTCCTCTCTAAACTCTATAACCTCTGCCTATCTGCTTCCTGCTTTCCTGCCTGTTGGAAGTCCTCCTGCGTAGTACCTATATTTAAGAATTCTGGCGAACCCTCAGACCCCGCCAATTACCGTCCTATTAGTCTCCTTCCAATCTTTGGCAAAGTTTTCGAAGCCATTATCAACGCCGAGGTGATTCAGCACCTTATGACCAACGGGCTTCTCTCTGACAAACAGTATGGGTTTCGCTTCACCAGGTCTACTGCTGATATGCTAACGACCATTACCGAGTACATATACCAGGCACTCGACAAGAATGGTGAAGCCCGAACCGTTGCCTTGGATATCTCCAAAGCATTCGACAGGGTCTGGCATGCTGGCCTCTTGTGCAAACTGCGGAGCTAAGGGATAACTGGACATCTGTTTGACCTCATCCAGTCCTTCCTCTCTAACCGCACATTAAAGGTGGTATTAAATGGGCATGCCTCCCAAAACTACCAGACGAAAGCGGGCGTCCCTCAAGGTTCTATCCTAGGTCCCACGCTCTTTCTGATCTACATTAATGATCTCCCCGACACCATTAGATCCCAAGTTGGCATGTATGCCGACGACACAACAATCTACTCCCGCATCGATCAGAAACCAGGTCTGGACGACAAAGTGAACCTCGCTGCCGTACTTGAAAGGGACCTCCAATCCGTAGTGACCTGGGGTAGGAAATGGTTGGTAAATTTCAATGCCTCCAAAACAAAGCTGTTATCAACTAACCACCATAGACAATCACATCTACCTCCCATTAGCATGGGACAGGCTAGCCTCCCAGAGAGTAAAATACTACGCCTCCTTGGCCTTACACTCTCGGCGGACCTCAAATGGAATGACTATATTGAATCCATTGCCAAATCTGCTGCTATGAAAGTGGGCTCCCTGTGCAGGGCCCGGAAATTTTTCCCACCTGAAACTATTCTGCACATATACAAATCTACCATCCGCCCGTGTATTGAATATTGCTGCCATATCTGGTCGGGTGCCCCTGCTGCTCTCCTTGGGCTTCTTGACAAAATACAAAGGAGGATCTGTAACGTGGTTGATACTGACTTGGCAGACCGGCTGCAGCCGCTCTCACATCGGCGTGATGTAGCTTCCCTGTGCCTCTTCTACAAGTACTTTCATGGCTTCTGCTCCGATGAGCTTAGATCACTGGTGCCGCCTAAGCACGAATTTACACGAGATACTAGATTAGCAACTAGGTCCCACCCTTTTACAGTTAAACAAATAAGATGTAACCGTAAATTCTACTCCAACAGCTTCTTTTCTCGCGCTTCCCGCCTGTGGAACTCCCTTCCACAAGTCTGCTTTCCCGACAGTTACAATCTCCAGGTGTTTAAATGTAGGGTCAATAGACATCTCCTATCACACTAACTCCCAACTATTCTCACAACACTCTCATCTACCCAACCCTCATTCTCGGTATCCTCACCTGCCTATCACCCACCCTCTGTTATTTCCTATATTTAATCAGCCTTTCTCCACTCTACGTAGCCCCCTGCACAGTAGTGGCAGTGACATGCCTTGCTCGGGGTGAAACGCTTATAAAAAAAAAAAAAAAAACAATCTTGCACTGACTGATTCTACACAACATCGCAAATAAATGATACAGAATTCAATTTCACGCCAATTGGCTGTGATCCCATTCCGATCTCAGTCAGTTAAGTGCCATACAAGAAACACTGACTGGGGAAAAGTTTATCCCACAGTATATTACCATTGCTTTCTGCTATAGAAACCAATCTGTCCTGTTATTTAACCCATAACTGGAGGGAAGTGACAGATTAATAACTTTCCCAAGAGTATCTGCGCTTAAGTGAATGCAATGAATTCATTCCGATCTTAACGCCCATCTGGAGATCTTAACGCCCATCATGCTGAGTGGCTGGAGATCTTAACGCCCATCATGCTGAGTGGCTTAAAACTTTGTTACTGATTCAGCTGGCATCCACTCCATGAACTTTGCCATTTCCCAATCCCTTACGCAAGGAGTGAACTTCCTTACACGTTTTCCAAGCCCTCCGTCTGGACACGTCTCTGCTAGATATATGCTTTACCTCTGCACCTGAGACTGCCAAGTTTCGCAGCTTTGCCCTCTCGGCAACTCCGACCATACTGTTGTCTCTCTTAATATTTCTCTCCACTCTCACTCCCCGCAGGAGCCTCCTACCTATAAGAACTCCAACTGCTACCAAAGAAGAGACTGAGACTCCTTTCGCAACTTCCTATGCGACATCCCTTGGAGAAAAATGTTCGATCACCTAGTGGATGACTGTGCTTCTGGGTGAAAGCTGGAATCGATGCCTTCATACCTACCAGGAAGTTTTGTCTCAAACCTCATTCCTCCTCTTGGTTCTCTCCTGCCTGCTCAGCCGCCATTTCCCACAAGAACCACTACTTCCGACTATTTCGGAGACAGCCATCTGACCACAATAGGTGCCTATTCACGTCTGCTCGTAATGAGTGGAAGAGAAACCTGAAGGACGCCAAGCGGTTGTTTGCTGAGAGAATGAGACAGCGCAGAGCTGACCGCAAGTTCGGCTCCAAAGACCATTGGCGGTTATGCAAACGGGTGCTGAACAATAGTAAATCCACTATCCCTCCTTTAATTAATGAATCTGAGGTCCTCGCATCATCAACGGACAAGGCTGGGTGCTTTGCTCGCAGATTCTCATCCAACTCCACATTTGACTTATCCGGAGTACACCCACCCGATTTCCCGAGTAGAACTGAGGCTAAACTGTACGATATACACATTATCCCGACAGTAGTATCCCGCGTAATATCAAAACTTGATCCCTATGGAATTCCGGTGATAGTCCTTAAGAAATGTACCCCTAAACTTTCCTCTGTCTTCTCTAAACTGTATAACTACTGCCTTTCTGCTTCCTGTTTTCCTGCATGCTGAAAGTCCTTTTCTGTCGTTCCTGTATTTAAGAACTCTGGTGAACCCTCGGACCCATCCAACTATCGCCCTATCAGCCTTCTACCAATTTTCAGAAAGGTGTTCGAGGCCATTATTAATGCTGAATTAGTGCACCATCTTACTGCCAACAAACTCTTCTCTGACAGGCAGTATGACTTCCGCTTTGCCAGGTCCACGGCCGACATGCTAAAGGCCATTACGGAGTACATGTTCCAGGCCCTTGATGAGTCAGGCGAGGCTCATTCTGTTGCTCTGGACATCTCCAACGCTTTTGACAGGGTTTGGCACGCTGGCCTACTATGCAAGCCACGGGGTTACTGTATTACCGGACGATTGCTAAATCTGATCCAATCTTTCCTAAATAACCGCATAATGAAGGTCGTCTTGAATGGGCGTACCTCCACATCTTACTGTACAAACTCTGGTGTCCCACAGGGTTTTATCCTAGGCCCGACCTAGGCATCTACGCAGATGACACCACAATTTACTCCCGCATCAGTAAGAAACACGGCGTGGCGGGCAAACATAATCTCGCTGCTGATCTTGAGAGTGATCTACATTCTGTGGTGAATTGGGTTAAAAACTGGCTTGTAAATTCCAATGCGTCTAAGACCAAGCTGCTGTCTGTCAATCATTACAAGCAACCTCTCCTGGCCCCCATAAGCATGGACAAAGCGAGTTTCCCCGAAAGCAATTCACTACGCCACCTCGGCCTTACCCTCACTTCTGATCTCAAGTGGAACCACTACATTGAGTCAATGGCTAAATCCATTGCTAGGAAGGTTGGGTCACTCTGTCAGGCCAGGATGTTTTTCCCGCCTGAATCCATCCTGCATATATACAAATCAACCATTCGTCCGCGCATGGAGTACTGCTGCCATATATGGTCAGGCGCCCCAACTGTTCATCTCGGTGTTCTTGACACGCTCCAAAGGAGAATTAGTAATGTGATAGGTACCGACTTGGCGGCTCGACTCCAGCCACTTCCCCACCGACGTGATGTGGCTTCCTTTTGTCTGTTCTATAAATACTTTCATGGCTTCTGCTCTAACGAACTTAAGTCACTGATGCCTCTGCAACAGGTGTTTACTCGTGCAACCAGATTGGCAACTGGGTCTCACCCATTCACAGTTAGATTAACCAAATGCAGACCACAGTTCTACTTCTGCAGCTTTTTTCTCGCACTTCCCACCTGTGGAACTCTCTTCTATATTCTTGATTTCCTGACAGCTACAACCTCCAGGAATTTAAATGCAAGGTCAATACTCATCTCTTAACCACTTGACCCTAGTTCTTTCTTCACCACCCTGTATATTCTTTACTTTCTCTACACCTCTGCAACTGTCATCATACCTGTATTCCCTTCCTTCTCTTGCTTCTTTCTAACTGGTTCGTCCTTCTCTTCTCTCTCTTCTATCTAATTGTTTTACTCTTATGTAGCCCACTGCACATCAGTGGCGCTACCGCCTTGCTCGGGGTGATATGATTAATAAAAAAAAGACACAAATTGACTTGTTTCTCAAGGAAGTGTAAAAAACTGAATCCCTTACACTGAGAGCCTGGATCTCCAACTCCCTGAATGGATACGATACATAGAAGAAGAAGAAGAAGAAGAATAAAAGAAGAAGAAGAAGAAGAAAAAGAAAAGAAGAAGAAGAAAAGAAGAAGAAGAAGAAGAAAAGAAGAAGAAAAGAAGAAAAAGAAAAGAAGAAGAAGAAGAAGAAAAGAAGAAGAAAAGAAGAAGAAGAAGAAGAAGAAAAAGAAAAGAAGAAGAAGAAGAAGAAGAAGAAGAAGAAGAAGAAGAAGAAGAAGAAGAAGAAGAAGAAGAAGAAAAGAAGAAGAAGAAGAAGAAGAAGAAGAAGAAGAAGAAGAAGAAGAAGAAGAAAAGAAGAAGAAGAAGAAGAATATTTGCCAGTTCTTAATTTTCTTTAAACCGAATTTTAAATATCAGTTAGGAACGATTTTGCTATCTTACGAAAACATTTCTACTTTTCCTGAAGCTTCCGTTTTTAAGGGTGTTGTTCTTTTAGTATAAGTCAAGAGATTTTAATTTATTTTGAATTTTATGTGACTTTTATACTCTTTTTAATAACGACAACAACAGGCACTTTTCCCAATTGACGCGTTTTAGCTCTGTTTGCGAAGTCCAGCAAAATGTCCCATCTCTGCTGGCCAACCAATAATTTCAAAACTAAACATTATCACTGTTTCATTCTTTTTTCCGTATCTCATAATTGTGGAAGTTATCTCGAACAGTTATTGGCACAGTTCAATAAAAAGGTAATTGTATGGGTATAATTAAATTTGCAAATGGTTAATGTAAAGAAATGGCAATATTTTGATAAAATTAAATGCATGTCGTCCTATTAAAATCTGTAAAACTTATTTAAATAAAACCCAAATAAAAAACGAACAAAGTAGTAAAAGAATATATAGACGTTGGTTAGTTCTAGTGACTTCATCATAAGAGTTGTGAGTTCAATACCAGGCTACAGTAGTGGTGAACAAGTAACTTATAGAGTCGGGTTAGAGGGAGATAACTCATGACAACCAAAAGTGACTTTACACAAGGAATGAGAATGATATACCCCAGGGATGGTAATAAAGAGTTTGGTTCGAAACTCTTAACACCTGAAGAAGGCCGAAGCGTACAACGGCTGAAACGTTGTACAAATGGCAAGCAAGATGAGGACAATAGTCTAAATAATGTAAATAGTGTAAATACTACCTCATTTCAGAAATATAGACAAATACTAAACAATGATTGGCCCGTTTACGATTTTAAAACACATATTGATGTATTTATCAAAAGTTCATTTATATACATCTTCAAAAACTTTCTATTTTGGAAAATCCTATACCAAACTACAATACGTGTCTGAATCCTGCAACAGCTATCGCAATAACAAAAAGGAAAGAAAACAATGTAGCCTTAAAAAATGACGTCGTTAAATATCAAAAATTTTGAAGGGTATAAAAAAACTTTCAGTATCACATCAGTTTTCAATGTATTGTTTTTTAGCATTAGTCAGGACAGTTTTAACTATATTTATTGTAAATATTTTATTTTTTAAGTCAGTCAGTTAAGTGGCATACGTGAGACACGCTTAAGTGATCATATATCTTTTGAGATTGCCTAGACAGAGCAAAAGCTTTACAGCGTTAATTTCTGTTAAAGAATGGTCCTAGTCGTAACATGAGTATCAGGCTCGCGCGATTTTCAAACAACAAGAATTCCTTGTTAATCTGTAGTGTATCCAGGCAGGAGATAATTTTCTAATCATATACTGTTAAATATAACAGACAATGAATGTCTATTATGTTTAATATACATATATTATGTTCTAAACATCGTATTCTGTCTTTAATTTCATGCGAAAATAAAGACAAAAATTGTCCAACATTTGGATTTTTTTTATTATACTGGTTCTAAGCTTGAAATCCGTCTCATCTTCTGTACCAATATAAGGAAAAAATAAATTTAGTCTTAAGTTTAAAAATGTAATACAAATTTCGCTTATTCTTCGCTATTGTAAAGTTTTGTACTACTAAAAATATGTTCAAATATATATATATATATATATATATATATATATATATATATATATATATATATTAAGAAATTATAACATAAATATGTTACAATATTACTACAAAAGCAGCTATTCTGTTTCGACACTACTTGTGTATTATCTTGATAAGACACAAGTAGTGTCGAAACAAAATAGCTACTTTTGTAGTAATATTATAACATATTTATGTTATAATTTCTAAATAAATATTATTAGCTCTACTTTGTATTGAGCACTTTTTAAGGGTAGTGTTTCTTTGGATACAGAATACTATTTTATCCATACCTACCCTATCCTTATATATATATATATACACGAGTGGGGTCTTTAAATATCTCAGCCTCACCATGCTATGGAAGATTAAATAAAAGTTTTCCTATATCGTGGCGCAATCTTTCTTGAAAGTAAAATAATTCAAGATAAAAAAAAAGACGCAGAAATCTGCATTCATTAATGTCAACGTTTTGCGAAAAAAACAGGTACCATTTTCGCGCGTCTCGAATGAACACTATTTAGATTGCATCAATGTCTTCCTACTTGCGCTGAAGTCAAACATTAAAAAGCAAAAACTGCACAAATTGTTCTATTTTATAAAAAAAAAACAACCAATAAGTTCCTTACTTAATGTTCATTTTAAATCAGAACAAAATAGCTACTTTTGTAGTAATATTATAACATATTTATGTTATAATTTCTAAATAATTATTATTAGCTCTACTTTGTATTGAGCACTTTTTAAGGGTAGTGTTTCTTTGGATACAGAATACTATTTTATCCATACCTACCCTATCCTTATATATATATATATATATATATATATATATATATATATATACATGAGTGGGGTCTTTAAATATCTCAGCCTCACCATGCTATGGAAGATTAAATAAAAGTTTTCCTATATCGTGGCGCAATCTTTCTTGAAAGTAAAATAATTCAAGATAAAAAAAAGACGCAGAAATCTGCATTCATTAATGTCAACGTTTTGCGAAAAAAACAGGTACCATTTTCGCGCGTCTCGAATGAACACTATTTAGATTGCATCAATGTCTTCCTACTTGCGCTGAAGTCAAACATTAAAAAGCAAAAACTGCACAAATTGTTCTATTTTATAAAAAAAAAACAACCAATAAGTTCCTTACTTAATGTTCATTTTAAATCAGAACATTGTTTAATCTTTTTATTCACACGTGAGTTAATATATATATATATATATATATATATATATATATATATATATATATATATAAGGAATGAGAGAAACATGTATACACACATTAGGAAAAGAAAAACTTGTAATAGAAAAAAAAAGAAAAAATATTGTAATAGAAAATTTAATCAGACATCACGAGATTAATACAATTACAATTTTGACTCTGCAATCATAAGTGATGCACAAAATTATGGCTTAAGCTGCCAGACATTTATTAGTCCGGCGAACTACTGTTTGGCCAACATTGACCAAAGTGTCTAATAGGACTGGTTCACATGCATTTTCAGTTTCTTGTACAAGGGACTCCAGTTTTGTTTGTTTCCTGCGATATAGAACATTTTTAGGGTACTCCATCCTCCATATATACAAATCAACCATTCGTCCGTGCATGGAATACTGCTGCCATATATGGTCAGGCGCCCCTGCTGTTCATCTCAGTGTTCTTGACACGCTCCAAAGGAGAATCAGTAATGTGATAGGTACCGATTTGGCGGCTCGACTCCAGCCACTTCCCCACCGACGATATGTGGCCTCCCTTTGTCTGTTCTATAAATACTTTCATGGCTTCTGCTCTAACGAACTTAAGTCACTGATGCCTCTGCAACAGGTGTTTACTCGTGCAACCAGATTGGCAACTGGGTCTCACCCATTCACAGTTAGATTAACCAAATGCAGACCACAGTTCTACTTCTGCAGTTTTTTCTCGCACTTCCCACCTGTGGAACTCGCTTCCTTATTCTTGCTTTCCTGACAGCTACAACCTCCAGGAATTTAAATGCAATGTCAATACTCATCTCTTAACCACTTGACTCTAGTACTTTCACCACCCCGTATATCCTTTCCTTTCTCTCCACCTTTGCAATTGTCATCACACCTGTATTCTCATCTTTCTCTTGCTCCTTTCTAACTGGTTCGTCTTCCTCTTCACTCTCTTTTAATTAATCTTTTTACTCTTATGTAGCCACCTGCACATCAGTGGCATTACCACCTTGCTAGGGGTGATACGATTTTAAAAAACTCCATAATTAAAATTCTAAAAACTACGAAAGACAAGTTTTCCCTTTCATGAAGTGTGTATCCATTTTTGGGGGGCAGAAAAAAACTAAAATGTTACCTTCGTTAAACCCCAAGCTTAGCAGTTATGGCCTCTTGCACTTTTTTTTCAAATTTAGTTGATTTCAAAATTGCACAACTTGCCACATTTAGAACTTAGGAACTTTGCATTCTAAGAAGATATCAAGTTGGTATTTGGTAGTTCTATAGCCTAACATATGGAGAAACACCCCCAATTTATTTAATTTCACTTCTGTTTTCTATAGTTTAATAGCTATAGCTTCTAAACGTTTACCGTTTTGGGTTTATTTTGCCAACCACAGAACCATTAACAATAGAATAAAGTTTATTATGATTATCTGATTACGCACATTGTGAAAAACGTTAAAATGTGTTTTTTACACGAGTTAAATGAATTCTTGTTGACAAAGATTTCCGCTCTCAGTCTAAAAATATAAAATTTTAGACTTTTTCGAAAATTTCGCAATTAACCTCATCCATAGATGAATTCAGGATCTATTACTCAATTACAGATCCTCCACTTATCATGCACTCATACATGTTATTGTTGTATACTGTTCGTCGTATACCAAAGCAATATATGATGTATAACCTGCAGACCAATGTTGATGATCGCCTTGGAATATAACGACGGACAACGTGTGTATAAAAAAATATATATTCACTTATTTTATTCTCTGCAATGTGACGATTGTGTGTAGAGGAGTCGTCAGAGGGACACGCACACACAGTACATTGCCCATCGTGTCGTAGAGTAAACGATATGTTCGGAGATGACATCACACACGCATCGAGGGGCCAGATGCCGCGCTCATCCGCGATTTTCCCTGTGTATTTCTCGGTCTCTGTTTCGATCTTAACTGCCGACCAGTTTCTTACTACTAATTTCTGATTTTTATACCAGCAATTACGTCATAGCCTGACACACGTTATCTGACCTTGGCTACACTGGTTTCAAAACCATCAAATATTTTCCTAACCTGGAGAATGTTGCCTGCATTCTTAATTTAGACAATAATCAAATATTTATCAAAACAATGACTATTATTCTTTTGCTATCAGTTTGCATATTTTTTGCTGTTTCATAAAAATACACTTCTTCAGGAAATTATTCCACAGCTCAGACAATCTACAACATTATAACCCTTATTTTGTTACATTCGTAAATGATAGACACAGTAAAAAAAAATGTCAAAATATTTTAGTATATTTTGTTCCTTAAACAGTGAAATTAATATATTCTATACTCTTCGAATTGGAGATTCGTTGTGGTGTAGTGGATATCGGCTCAAAACGAGAAATCCGAGAATTAAGTTCGAATTCCAATTGAATTCGTTGCATTCGCTTATGTACAAAAAAAAATATTAATCAGTCGCTTTATCCTCTAGTTATGGGTAAAATAGCAGGACATTGGCAACCAGGCAACCAGACTACAGTAAGTAGAAACTAATGAATACAGCAGAATGTAATGGCAATCTACTGAGGAAAAATCTTCTGCCTAGTCATTAATATCTATTTCGAGACATGATCGTCCAAGCGTGTATCACGTATGGCACTTAACTGACTGACTCTTAGTATATTACAACTCACGATTTTATCGTCAGACTGATTTCAAAACTCTTACGTATCTGGCTCTATATCTTAACCAAATATTGGAGTAGGCTTCTTTTAACTTACTCCCCCATCTCTCTCTCTCTCTCTCTCTCTCTCTCTCTCTCTCTCTCTCTCTTTCATTCTCTTTCTCACTTTATGTACAGTCTTCTCACTCTCCACAACATCCTGCTGCACTAAATAAATGTTTCTTTTGCTATTTCTCTTAAATCCTGTCCCGCCATCCATTGACTAAAGCTCATCAAGTATATTTTTCTTTTGTTAATCTGCAATGTGAATATCACATTTTCCAAGCCCTCTTTCCTCATTACGGAAAATTTTAACTGTCTCTTCCTGGTGTTAAGTATAAATTTTCTGTTTGTTTCTATTTTCTCTAAACTCTCGCCGTTGCTCACATGTTCGGTCCAGGGTATCCTCAGCATCTTTTTATAGGATCACATTTCTAATGCTTCCAATCTCTGCTTCATCTTTGAGGACATTGTTCTGTATTTACTGACATGAAGGAGAATATACATCACTTAACAGTTCAGTAGACTTTTCTTTATTTCTAACGAAGTTTTTGAATTGTTAGCGTGAGAATCAGAGTCTCAGACCAACTCAGTCGAGGAATAAATATATACAGCGAGTAAATAATTTATGGAGACTAGGAAGAGCCAATATGGTAATGGTTATTACTGCATTTATTTATCAGGTTTTAGATAAGTTCGGTGAAACCCCGGTTTTGACTTTAGATATGAAGACATCTGACTGGCCTTCTCCTCAAGCTTAAGGACTATGGTGTCAAAGACCGAATATTTGATAATCCAGCTGTTCTTTTAAGAAATCGTTTTAAAGTTTATTTCACTTTAATGCAGGTGTTCTAGCTTTGGGCCTTCACTGTTCCAACGACTTTCACGATCTCGTCAATTCCTAAGTATCTGATAACAAAACTATTGAATCTTTGTCTCGATAATTCCGAAAAGGTAAAATTAACCACTGTCGTAAAGGAAGACATATATCACTTAACAGTTCAGTAGTTATTTCTTCAACAGGATTTTTCATTTCATTTATCATACATAGTCAGTTAAGTGCCATACGCTTAGGCTACAATGTCTCTAAATAGACATAACTAACTGGGCATAAGATTATCCCGCAGTAGGTTGCCATTGCTTTCTGCGGTAGACTAGTTGCCTACCAAGGCTATAGAACCCAAACGGTCCTATTATTTAACCGAGGTATTTGTGCGTAAGTGAATACAAGAAATTCAACTGGAATTCGAACTCGACTCCCTGATTTGTCTTTCCGGGTCGATATCCACTGCACCACAATGCACATCCAGACTTAAATTCTCAGATTCTGTGTCACATTTTCTTTATCACATGATGTCACATGGAAACATTATGCGAATATAGTATTTGTTTTTATTATTATGAGTTGAATAGGATCACAATCTTTGTTTTTATAAAATTAATTTTCTTGATTGATTGATTGGTTTTAACGGCATGTCAACTCGTCTGGGGTTATTTTATGTCAAGGGGTAAATTGTAAGAGGATGATAAAATGTATTGTTTTTTCAAGGATCTTTCTGGATTTTGACAAAAAGCTTTCTTCAGTTGTTTGTAGCTGAATGGATTGGGAATCCTTTTAATTTTCTTGGGTAATGTTCAAGTTAATTTTTTATATAATTTTTCTTATTTCAGAAAGAACAAAATTCCATCTGTACTGACATCGGCTTTCTCTTTTCCAATCTTTTCACTCTTTTCTTTTTTCCAATTGATGTAGATAGACTAAACTATCGCCTGGTTCACACTCTACCCACGTCTATTGAACAGGTGAAAAGGCTCATCCCTTGTTCCCTGTTTAGGATGTGGTTTCCGGATTTCTCTTTTCTAATCTTTTCACTCTTGCGTAGCCCCCTGCACATCAGTGGCGTTACTGCCTTGCTCGGGGTGATATGATTAAAAAATAATATCTCTCTTTAAAATATATGTTAATGGTATTTACATTACTTATTTTGCTCAAACTTTTGTCTTCACCTTTATTGCCTTATTCAGGTTTTGGCCGTTGTATGCTCCGGTCTTCTTCAAGTGATTGGAATTTTGAACCAAACCCTTTATTTCGATCACTGGTGTATATTATTCTCGTTCCATAATTCATGCCAATTCCGGATGTTTTAGTTATCTTCTTTTAACTCAACTCTTAAAGTTATTTGTTCACCACTGCTGTAGCCAACTGTTTGGGTCAAGTCACTGGATCTAACAACGCATTTATCCAGTGAGTCATGTGTCCTTCAGGATAATTATGGACAAATATGTTATTGGTTTCTAAAACCGATGTCTGATAACGGCAAAGTTACCAACTTATATTAATATGTGTTTAACAGTATAGGGTGCCTAACATGTTATGCATTCTGGATAGTTTTCTTGTTTAAGTAAAAAAGAGTGGATTGTTTTCTGTGACCAGTTAAGTAACTTGTTCCTCTGTGGACTTTCTGAAGCCTGTTTTTCATTCTTCTCTATTTGGCTTTATTGAGAAGAGGTTGTTATGTATGCTGTTACTTTAATTTTGTTGACATTTTCTATGGAAAAATGCATTGATTTTGGTCTTCAGATCTGTAAACAGGATTCTGAATCTATCGGGAGACATTTCTAAGGTTTATTTAGCTGCAGAGTCGTCTTTGTTATTCCTTTTTATTTCTACGTGGTTTGGGATCAAGTATAGAAGGATTTCATTTTTAGCTATATATCGTGCTGAGCCTGTTTACTGTTTCATTTATTAAAGGTTTATCATTTTTTAGAAAATATAAGACAAACAATATATAATGTAAATAAAAAAACAAATCAAATTTAAGACATTAATATAGGGAAATGTTTACAAAATAGGAACAGTGTTTTTATACAAAAGTCAAGGGGTTATAGTATTAAAAGTGCATCTATACTAGTATTTTTAGGATGTATCTTGTATTATTTGTGTTGTAAAAGCGTTGTCTGAGTATCTTTCACTTTTAAAAGGTCAGTTAATTTCACAAAATATATTATGGTGTCGTATTTATTATGGTGTCGTGATGGATATTAGCAAAAAATGAGAAATCGGAGAACCGAGTTCGAATTTCGATCAGTATTGTTATATACAGCTTCGCACAAATATCCTTTTGAATGGTATGAATTTATCTTTTTTCACCCAGTTATTGGATAAATAGCAAGAGAGACTGGCTCCTATAGCCTTGTTTGGCAACCAATCTACAGCAGTAAGAAACGGCAACCTACTGCTTGAAATTCTTCTTCCTAGCCAGTCATGAATAGAAAGATACATGATCGCCCAATCAATTATCACGTATGGCGCTAAACCTACTAACTCAACATTGGCTTGTATTGTAATCAATTATCCAGAGTAAATTCAAACCGTTTCTCGCCATTAATTTTATTTTGACATCTTCGTTTTAAAGCCAACATACAATGATTTATCGTAGAAGCGCGCAATATATTTTCCTGTTATTGACTATATCTTCAAGTCATCGTTTTTAAATACATTTATGATAGTGTTTAGCCGAACAAATAGGATGTCTCCATCAGAAATAATACACTGATAAGCAGCTTGTTTTAAAATATTTCTGGTATTGTGAATGATGCTTTTGCAAGTTATTTGCTAATATAAAGCATTTTTATTCATTTACTGTGTTTCTATCTTCTTCATCTGTGTGCAATATTCTTTCATGACGTAGGCAAACATGGCCTTCCACGTCTCCCTATCCCTGGTAGCTCTTAGTACGCTTTCTTCTGTTACCCCACCCAAACTCCGCTCTACCATCCACCTGCTCAGGTCCTTCAAATATGTTATCCGCTACTTTCCCCTGTCTTTCTTTCGCTTTATCTGACCTGTTAGTATCAAATTCTCTAAGCCTTCCTTTCTCATCACATGTCCCAAGAACTTCAGCTGTCTTTTCCTGATGCTCAGTATTAATTTCAGTTTCGTTTCCTTCTTTTCTAAAAACTCATCATTGCTCACATGCTCGATCCATGATATTCGTAGCATCCTTCTGTAGAACCAGTTTCAGTTGCTTCAAATTTTTCCTTTGATGATATTGTCCACTAATTACTGCCATATTAAAGAGTAGATATCACATAACAATCCAGTATTCTCTTCTTTGTTTCTAGCGATATTTTCCTGTATCTTAATACTCTGCTCAGCTTCTGGAATGCGTCCTTGGCCATTCCATTTCGCTTTCGGATCTCAGAGTCTACTTTAAGTCTTCCGTTAGAACACTTTCCAAGTACTTCAATGTTTGTACTTGTTTGATTTTAATATCGTCAATCTGTAATTGGCATTTTGAGCTCCTCCATTTGCTGATGACCATACATTCGGTTTTCTTGTTTATTTGTAGTTCTTTCTTTCGACTTTCTTCATCTACCTTTTTAGGAGGTCTTGTAGTTTTCTTTCCTTGCTTCTTTACCCACATATAACACTTTCATGGCTTTTACTCTGATAAGCTTTGTTCTCTGTGCCCCCTCTGCGTGTATTTACTCGAGCTACTAGGGTAGCAATTAGGTCCCACCTATTTACAGTGAAACCAATCAAGTGTAACCGCAACTTTTACTCTTTCGCTTCTTTTCTCGCACTTCCCGCCTGTGGAATTCCCTTTTTATATACTTACTTCCATGACAGCTACAATCTCCAAGAATTTAAATATAAGGTCAACTGGCATCTTTGAATCGCATCCTTTCCCTCATGTTCTTTTCACCGTCCCCTCTACTCTCATGCAGCTCTCTTCACACCAGTGTTCTCATCCTTCTCTTAGCCATTCTTTGAAATTGTTTGTCTTTATCATAACTCTCTTCTTATGTAACACCCTGCGCACCAGTGGCAATACTGCCTTGCTTGGGGTGAAATTATTATATATATATTAAAAAGTCTGCCTCCTTCCACCGAATGCCCATAGGCCAGGGGTAGAGTCGCCGACTGACGCCATTTCGGTCGGGTTTCAATCCCGGGTAAAAAAGCAATCGGACTCTAACCGTACTGATGAGCTGTGATACGCCGAAACAGATCTGTCTGCGGATGGCAATATATATATATATATAGATATATATATATATATATATAATTATTTCATAGTGAAAAATTGATTTTCAACTCCTCTCCTCAAATTAGCGTTTATTTGATCGTTTCTCATGTTCCATCACATGCACTTTTGCCAGATGAAATTGTAAAGAAATGATGTCAGCTTTTATGGCTAAGGTATTTTTATATTAAGGTATTTTCATGAAGAACTAGCAGTATAGCCCGGCGTTGGTAGAGTGTAATGAAAGCTTTAAAACTAATCCAGGGTCCTGGAGCTCAGACTCAGCCTAAAGAATATTTGTGTGAAGTTTGGTGGGAATCGGATAAAAATTGTAGATTTGTATAAAGAACATTCAGACAGATAAACAGACACACACACAAACATCTTGCCTTTTATATATATATATATATATATATTATCGATTTTCTGCACTATTGTAAGAATCGCAACCTTGAAACTTCTGAATATCGTTTCTTATGTCTTTGTCCATGAGTGTACCAAATTTGATTAAAATATGACCACTCCTTCTATATCCCGATTTTTTCGATTATCGATTTTCGATATTTATCGGGGGTACTTCGACACAAAACCTAGCTAAGAACACTCACAGACGCTTATAGTACAAGTTTGTAAATTTTCCAGAAAATCGCTTCAGCTGTTTCGGAGTCTATAGCTAACGGACACACACACACAGGCACACACACAGGCACACACACACACACACGCACACACACACGCACACAGACAAATTTCCATTTATAAATAAGTTTAGATTTGTTTGTTCTTTTGCTCACCTCTGTGTCACTGGTGTGTGAAAATTTCCTGTGAATCATTTTTAACAGCATGGTAATACATCAATGAAATGCAAGTTGATCATATTTCATATTGTCTAACATTCTGCTATAACAATGACACATTAAACTATCACTGATGACACTTCCAACTATTACTCATGGCCTACAATAAATAGGTCAAGAGTGGATTGTCTATTTTGCGTTAAACTGCATCTTGGATGAAAAAATTATCTGACATTACATAATAACAATCACACTACTTCAAATTATTACTGATGTCCATGTGATATACGACAAATTGGTCAAGGACAGCTTGACAATTTTGCTTTGAATTTCATCTTGGATGACAAGAATTGTCTTATATTGCATAATAACAATCCAGCGTAAATTTATTACTGATGACTTTGTGATATACTACAATTTGGATGGAGAGTGAGTTAGCTATTTTGCTTTGAATAGCATATTATATGACAAATTTTATATCTTGAACATAAAATCAATTTTCTTCAAAAAAGTTTTTGATAATTGTAATTTTATTGGACAGTTTGGAGTCGAAAGATGTCGCATCAACATTTGTGTATATTTTGGATATGTGGTATTGCAACTACTTACACTAAATAAATCGTTCGGACTGTTGTCCTCATCTTGTTGTACTCTGCGTCCTTCTTCGGGTGATATACGTTGGAATTTCGAATAGAATCCTTTGTTTAGACAACAGGTGATTGTTCCAGTTCCATATGCCGAACCTTTTTTGGATATATTAGTTTAATTCAATTTCTTTTGATAACTCAACTCTCAAATTTTTTGGTAACCTTTGCTGTGGCCAGTTATTGAATTCTCAATTCTTTAGGTCAAACAGTTTTGAGTTCATTATCTGGTCACTGCAGAGTTACAACAGAGAATTAACTGAAACCGAGATATCCTTGAAAAGGAACTCGAACAATCTACCCACAAGGACATCAAATGTTTGTTTCGTAATTTCAACGTATATCACCTGTAAAAGGCCGCAACTTACAAAGACCGAAAAGTTTGGAATATGGCAATAAATATGAAGAAAAACGTCCGAACAGTTTAAATATTGTAAATACACACAGCTTCATTAATTAGTATTTGTCTATATTTCTGAGATGAGGTAGTATTTACAGTATTTACATTATTCGGATTATTGCCCTCATCTTTGTTGTCATTTGTACGACGTTTCGGCCGATGTAGGCTCCGGCCTTCTTCAGGTGCTAGGAATTTCGAACCGAACCCTTTGTTTATATTTCTGAGATCAGGTAGTATTTACAGTATTTACATTATTCGGACTATTGTCCTCATCTTTGTCGCCATTTGTACGACGTTTCGGTCGTTTTACTTTCCGGCCTTCTTCAGATGCTAAGAATTTCGAACCGAAAGGCCGAAACGTCGTACAAATAGCTTCATTAATTGCTTGTAATTACAGATGGTAGGAATCGTTGCTCATATCAGCTTAGCATTTTGATGATAAAAACATAGACAAACTGTAAGTAATCTTTTGATATCCTATATACAGTTCTTTCAGTCATACTAATAAAAAGTCATTTTAGTTTCTTCTGTTTCTCGCCATTAATATAAAGAGAAACGCACTTCTGTTTTATCCGCTGGACAAAGTCTGGTAAACTCATCTGATTCCTACATTAGTAAGATTCTATTTTTCACTTCATCACTAATTGGTGCTCCTGATTTTGCCTCCGGTTCAACAAGAATTCCTTTTAACAGTTGTAATTTCCGAGCTTCCTTCAGTAAATGATTTGAAACGGAAAACACTTCAGATGTTTTAGCAGTGGTCCAAATGTTAGGTGTCAGGGTTAATAATTCTATTCTTTTTTTTTCTTCTTACTGCAAACTTTTCATCATTTTTTCTTTCACTGTATCAATTAGTTTAGCTAAATCTTCACATTTTGTCCAACTCCATTTTTATTTAAAGTCAAGTCTTCTTCACTCACATCACAAGATTGAACTACAAAATTGGTAATTCTTTTATTAAATCTCTTAACCTTTTACTTCCCAAATAAAACATTTGCTCTTTTACAAACAAAATCAGTGGTGATACACCAAATATCGCTGTCACATACGGTCTGGCGAGCAATTTACCTTGACTTCCTTGATCAAATCCAAAAAATAATCAGAAATATTATTAGTCTTCATCTAGCGGCTCAGCTTCAGTCACTTTTCCATTACTGTAAGGTTGTAGCTCTGTGTCTTTTCTATAAATACGTTCATGGTAATGGTTGGATGCTGCCTAGACGTTATGAATTTAAGCGCCGTACTGGACTGGTGTCGAGATCTCATCAATTTACATTACCGGCCATAATTATTAGGCAACCCCAGTTTTTTTATATATATTTCATACTATTTTTAGTATTTATTGCCAAGTGGATAATTCTAAATGAAAATAGAATGGTTCTTTTGTTATTATTACTTTGCAAAATTTTACAAGGTACACAGGGAGATCACAAAAACTGGACACCAGAACAGTTCATTTGATGCACACGTTATTGTGCAGTATTAACAAAAGAACAATTTTCATTTAGAATTATCCACTTGGCAATAAATACTAAAAATAATATGAAATATATGTAAAAAAACTGGGGTGGCCTAATAATTATGGCCGGTAATGTAAATTGATGAGATCTCGATACCAGTCCAGAATTATTCACTTGGCAATAAATACTGAAAATAGTATGGAATACATCATTTCTTTTACAAAAACTGGGGTAGACTAATAATTATGGTGAATAGTGTATATTTAAGCTGGCTCGATGTAACCGTATTTTATTTTTATAATCGTATCGCCTCAAGGTATTATACTGCTACTGTTGTGCAGGGGGTTTCATAGGAGGTATGTTATGAGAAGAAGTGACAGGAGGTATGTTATGAATGTGACAGAATAAAGTGGGTGCCAGGAAGCGGGTAGGAGAGGGATGAGAATACTGCAGAAATGAGATGAGAGCATGAGAGAGGATGCAAGTTAGTGAGATAGAAGATGTAATTTGTTATGAGATGTAGAAATATCAAAACAATACTCGTGAGAAGACACATACTGTGTGAGGTAGACTTTTTCACGATAATAACATTTACTCTCTCCATTTTGGAATACGTACGACGGTTTTTTTTATGAATATATGAATATTATTACAAGAAAAATTTACTTAAATTTAAATTTAAAGATCTAATATTTATTCTTATGATTTGTTTAATGACATCTAAAAATATTTCTAAACAGCCTCTAGAATTTCTACCCATGTTCATTTCCAGGTGGAATTAATTGTGCCTAATACAAAAGTGAAATAACTTGATAGAAGGTTGTTTAAGATTATACTTCAGAAATATTAGTCACACTGACACATTTGTTTGTTGTTTTCGAGTAACTTTGTATTAATTGGGTCTAATTAAGAGAATAGATCTGTCATACACCCTTCGTGTATATATAGACTGCAGGCTAAAATAATTATCATCTTTACTGATAAGTGACAGACATGGATATAGAAAAGTATCATTTTTATTCGTCTTTCTCGGTGACAGTGGTGTGGAGCAGCGGTCGGTCGGAGATGAAGCACAGACGCATGCAAGGGTAGATGACTGGTTGGGGTTCGTTTTCTCTTCCCTACTTCTCAGATCTCTCTCTCTCTCTCTCTCTCTCTCTCTCTCTCTCTCTTTCTTTCTCTCTCTCTCTCTCTCTCTCTCTCTCTCTCTCTCTCTCTCTCTCTCTCTTTCTCTTTCACCTCTCTCTCTCTCTCTCTTTCTCTCTCTCTCTCTCTCTCTTTCTCTCTCTCACTCTCTTTCTCTCTCTCTCTCTTTCTCTCTCTCACTCTCTCTTTCTCTCTCTCTGCGTTGGAACGTCGCTCTTATATAGCCGAACTTTTTTCATTTTTTTGACACACATTGTTTATTTTTTTCGAATTATTATTATTGCTTTTCGCCACCAAACAATATTTGTTTAATGCAAATACACTCCAGGGCGAAATTATATACAGTGATCCCAGAATATATCACTTATTAGAAAACTAGTTTTGGACTTACTGGTCAGTTTTCATAAATTAACAGCTTCATCAATGACCTTCCTAATGTCACCAGTTCTCAACTCGTTATCTACAATGATAACACAACTATCTACTTTTGTCTTAATAGTTAAACCGTTTCGGTTCGATAAGATCAAATTGGCGGTCGATCTCAAAAATGGTCTAACGAACTTCATAGCCTAACAATAAAATCTTATTCAATAGCTAAAGAATTTTTAATATTTTTTTTTTTAATCATTTCACCCCAAGCAAGGCGGAAACGCCACTGATGTGCAGGGATTACATAAATGTAAAAAGATTAATTAGAAAAGAGTGAGGAGTACAAACTAGTTAGAAAGGAACAACAGAAAGCTGAGAAAGCAGGTGCGATGACAGATACATAGGTGGAGAGAAAGGAAGGTTATACAGGGGAGGGGAGAGAGCTAGAGTCCAGTGGTTAGTAGATGAGTATTGACTTTGCATTTAAATTTCTGGAGGTTGTAGCCATCAGGAAAGCAAGAATACGGGAGCGAGTTCCACAGGCGGGAAGTGCGAGAGAGGAAACTGCAGGAGTAGAATTGTCGTCTGCATTTGGCTAACCTGACTGTGAATGGGTGGGACCCAGTTGCCAGTCTGGTTGCACGAGTAAACACCTGTTGAGGAGGCATCAGTGACTTAAGCTCATCCGAGCAGAAGCCATAAAAGTATTTATAGAACAGACAAAGGGAGGCCACATTTCGATGATGGGGAAGTGGCTGAAGTCGAGTCGCCAGATCAGTACCTATCACATTACAGACTCTCCTTTGGAGCTTGTCAAGAACACTGAGGAGAACGGCAGGGGCACCTGACCATAAATGGCAGCAGTACTCCATGCACGGATGGATGGTTGACTTGTATATATGCAGGATGGATTCAGGTGGAAAAAACATCCTAGATCGACATAGTGACCCAATCTTCTTAGCAGTAGATTTTGCTATGGATTCAATATAGTGGTTCCATTTGAGGTCTGAGGACAGGGTAAGTCCGAGGAGGCGTAGTGTATTACTCTCAGGGAGAATCACTTGGTCCATGATTATGGGAGGCAGAAGAGGTTGCCTGTAATGGTTGACAGACAACAGCTTGGTCTTAGATGAATTGAAGTTGACAAGCCACTTCTTGCCCCAGTTCACCACAGAGTGTAGATCCCGCTCAAGGTCAGCAGCGAGATTATGTCTGTCCGCCACGACAGGTTTCTTACTGGAGCGGGAGCATATTGTAGTGTCATCTGCGTAGATGCCTACTTGGCCTTTGAAAATCAGTGTAGACCTCAGCAATAAATTAATATACTTCAGAAGTCACCCCAAATTTAGTATTGTTATTTTTTATTAAAATAAAACATTTTTTTATTAAATACGATTGCTCTCACATATCAGGTAGGTTTCGATTAAGTCTTCAAACTGATTTTCATTACAGTTAACCGCCATCGAGGCGTTTTTTTAATAATCATTTCACCCCAAGCAAGACGGTATCGCCACTGGTGCGTAGGGGGCTACATAGGAGAAGAATGAAAGTTTAAGCAGGAGGAGAGCGAAGAGAATGACGAACCAGTTACAGAGAGTGTCGGCAAAGGACAAGAGAAGGATGAGAATACCAGTGTGAACACAGTTGCGAGGGTAGAGTGAGAAAGAAAAAACAAAAAAAAAATACACGAAGTGATGGGGAAAGGACAAGAGAAGGACGGGAGTCAAGTGGACAAGAGATGGAAATTGACCTTGCATTTAAATTCTTGGAGATTGTAGCCGTTAGGGAAGCAACTATGTGAAAGGGAGTTCCACAGGCGGTAAATGCGAGAAAGTGGCGGCTGCATTTAGTTGATTTAACTGTAAAAGAGTGGGACCTTGTTGCCAGTGTGGTTGATGGAGTAAATTCTTGTGGAGGGGTCATCAATGAGCTAAGCACGTCGGAGCAGAAGTCATGAAAATATTTATAGAATAGACAGAGGGAAGCCACATCCTCCCGGTGAGAAAGTGACTGGAGTTGAGCTGCCAGGTCGGGACGATCACATTACAGATTCTTCTCTGGGGCCTGTCAAGAACCCTGAGATGAATGGCAGGTGCGCCCGACCAGTTATGACAAAAGTATTTAACGCACGGTCGGATATGCAAGATAGAATCAGGTGGGGAAACTTCCTAGCCCGACACCGAGAACCAATCTTCGTAGCAGTCAATTTAGCTATTAATTCACTGTTAATGTTTGCAACGATCAAAAAAGTTTAACCACCATAAAAGAAACTTTGTTGCCAGCCAACTCTGACGTGGCTTCTCTCTGTCTTTTCTACAAATATTTTCATGAAAACCAGGTGAGGGACTCGTTGCGATTTCTCAGACTAACGTTTTCAAAAGGGGTATGTTGAATCAATTGCTAAGTCTTCAGCTAAGCAAGGTGGTTCGCTAAGTCGTGCTAGACAATATTTCTCACCAGAATCCATCTTAAATATTTATAAGTCTGCTTTTCGTCCTTGGTGTGAATATTGTTGCCATATCTAGTTCTGGTACTCATGCTATATATTCCGAGATTCTTGACAAAATAAGAAGAATCAGCAATGTTATTAGACTTGATCTGGCATCTTCTATCACTTTATCATCAACTTAATGTAGCTTCCCTGTGCCATTTTATAAATAGCTTCATAGTAATTGTTCTGATAAACTTTCCTCTAATGTGCATAGACTTTACGACTTTTTAGTGCAGTACGAGATTGGCGGCAAACCCCAACATGTTACAAGTGAATGGCAAGATGCAACCATAAGTTTCATGCTAACAGTTTCTTTGCTCCCACTTCTCGATTGTGAAACTCTCTTCCGGTTTCTTATATTCTCAGTCAAGTTTAATCTTCAAAACTTTAAATGCAATATTGAACATTAACTTCTATGTTTTTAATTCTTGTCTTTTTATTGTTCCCTTTCATTAATAGCGGTTTTTTACAAAATCCCTAACACTCAGTAGCCCTCTGCGTCGAAGTGACTTTATTACCTTGCTTAGGATGAAATTATTTAAAAAAATATTATGATTCCTTATAAAACACTACATAATTTTTACATGTTTCCATTACGTCTTTCTGTTACTTCAACTCTAAGAACATTTAGTCAATTAAGCGCCATACGTGACACACGTTTAAGCGATCATGTAGCTTTCGAGACATCACTGACGAGGCAGGGCATTTTTCCGCATCTCTTTCTATGGTACACTGGTTGCCAATCAAAGCTATAGAATTCAATCTATGCTGCTGTTCTACTCACAACGGAAGAAGAGAATGATTAATAGCTTTCCCAAGGGTATTTGCGCGTAAAATTGTGTGATTGCAACGAATTCAACTGATATTCGAACACGGCTCTCCGATTTCTCATTCCGAGCCTATATCCATTGTAACACAACGTACATGTGACGTAAACTTCTTTCAAACCCTTTATGAGTCGGATTAAGAAGTGTATTCTTCAATCCGCCATCTACTCTACCACTGTACAAAATGTTTTTAGTCGGTTGAATCCGATTTTGCGGGTGTGCAATTTTAGTTTTCACACTGACTGTACATTTTGGAAAGTACCAGACGAAGGCAAATATCACAAGTCAGTGTTAAAAGTAAAGTTTGAAAGTTTGCATTTAACACTGACTTGTGAAATTTGCCTTCGTCTGGTATTTTCCAAAATGTTTATAGTCATTTGAATCCTATTTTTCGGGTGTGCAATTTTACTTTTCACACTGACTTGTGAAATTTGACTTGGTCTGGGTTTTTCCAAAATATTTTTAGTCGTTTGAATCCTATTTTGCGGGTGTGCAAGTTTACTTTTCACACTGACTTGTGAAGTTTAACTTGGTCTTGGATTTTCTAAAATGTTTTCAGTCATTCTGATCTATTTTTATGAGTGTGCAATTTTACTTTTTGCATTTCAGTTAACTGTTGGATGATATAGGCTTTGTATCCTATACAGTCATCAGATCGTTTGGTCCCCCAAAATAAAAATTTCTTATCACTTAACCTAATATGTATGACTTTCAGAAGATTCTACGATTGATTAATATTCTTATTTTATATAAAGTATTAGAAAAATGAAATACAAAACGAATATGTACAAATGCAAGTGTATGCAACAATCAATAGATCAATCAGTCGATCGACTGATCGATCTTCGCTCAAGTTCAACCGCCTTGACTCGTAACAAGCTCTAGCTTTTGAACAAGAAGATGAAAAACTGTTCGATTTTTTTTCTTCTCACGATTGTAATATGGAGAGAAGCTTTGGCTAACAATTGCCTGTCATTAAATCAGCATCGATGGACGCGCCGGAAATGACGTCACAAGGTGAACACGTCAGAACACATACAGCGGCACGATACCACGTAGCCTTCGAGTCGACCTTGCGATGTAAATCGAACAAATTTAGAAATGTAATGAGGCGAGAATCGAGTCAACAGTAGTGAATTCACAACCAACTAGACTGATGGACGAAACAAAAATTAGTCATGTTGTGAAGGAAAATTAAACGACATTTTTGTTGTTTTTCGTTTCGTTATACTTTTTTAATGTTTTATTTTTTAGAGGGTGGTCCACTCTACCAACATTTTTTAGAGGGTGGTCCACTCTACCAACATTAAGCTAATAATTCTCAACACAAGCTGTTTTTATTTTCTATTTTAGTTATCCTTACAGTAATTTAACATCATTATTCGACATAAAGTGTAAATATAATCCCGACAAGTATCTTTATTATTATAAACCTGTTGGGTTTTTTTTTAAAGTAGTTCTTGATGCAAAATAAAAGAACAAAACACTGCGCGACCTCAGGTTAAATTTCACAACAGTCCTCAAGTTGAATGACTATATAGAATCTATAGCTAAATCCGCTGCTAAGAAAGTCGGTTCTCTGTGTAGGATCAGGAAGTTTTCCAGTCTGAAACAATCCTGCACATATAAAAATCTATCATCCGCCTGTGCATTAAATACTGCTGCCATATCTGGTCGGGTGCTCCTACTATCCACGTAGGTGTCCTTGACAAAATCCAACGGAGAATCTGTAATATGATAGATCCCGAGTTGGCAGCTCAGATACAGTCACTTTCTCACCGGTGCAGTGTAGCTTCCCTGTGTCTCTTCTACAAATACTTTCATGGCTTCTGCTTCGATGAACTTAGCTCATTGGTGACACCTATATATGAATTTACTCGAGCCACAAGATTAGCAAATAGGTCCCACTCTTTTACTGTTAAACCAATAAAATGTAAACCCAAATTCTACTCCACCAGCTTCTTTTCTCGCTCTTCCTGCGTGTAGAATACCCTTCCATTTACTTGCTTCCTCGACAGCTACAATCTCCAAGAATTTAAATGTAAAGTCAATAGTCATTCCCTATCTCACTAACCTGCATCCTCTCTCTCATGCTGCTTTCTCCGTCTACTCCACTCTCATCAGTATTCTCATCTTTCTCTTATCCACTTTCTGACACCCCCTATAACCTGTCACTCTTTCTCATAGCTTTCCTTCTATGTAACCCTCTAAATCAGTAACAGTAAAATGCCTTGCTTGGGGCGATATGATTATAAAAAAAAAAAAGAAACAATATTACAAATGTTACTATTAATTACATATATTTTAATTTATGTTTTCAATATAAATTATTTTAATACTTATTATAACTTATGTTATACAACTGGGCCCGGCTCAAGTCCTTGTATTTTATACGCAACTTGAAAAAAAATATTGTCTAATTCCGATATTGCGTTATTTTAAACGCGACAACACTTTGTTCTATTTTCAATTGCTATGTATTTATTTATTCGTATATGGGTGTCTTTTGAAATGTCAACAATCGTGATAAAAGGACTAAGACGGCAAAAGAGAAAGAAGAATGTGGTTGCTGAGGTGTGTGAATGTGATGTCAGCACAGGCTGACTTATCCTGATAGGGATCATCTCGACTGACACACAAGCTTTCAAGAGACCTAACACCAATAATTCCGAGTAATCTCCTTCTTATTTGTGGCTTCGGACAGACGGACGGACAGCTCACTTATTATAGTCAGGATTTTATTATTTTTAGTGCGTTAATTCAGTTTTGTCGTTCAAATGGAAATTAGATGTGCGTATAGCATAGCGCTTACTGATACGGAAAATTAAATCGATGTGTCAAATTCAAATTATGGTTAAGTATGTTGCGTTCACTTTCACACAAATATCGTTGGCAAACTTAAACATTCTTCTCACAGAATGGACACAACTTTCTCGACTTGTTTGTCAACTCATCCAGGAGGACAATCCAGAACTGTTTGGCCCTAGGCTAGCAACTCCATCTTTTAAAAAATCAGTTTGCTACGGAAGTCGTAGCAGCAACAACCAACTTGGTGATTCTGTGGCACTCCACTCCATTCCACTCCACAGGAAGTTTAAGAAAGTCAGAGAAAGTAGAATATGAAAATGAAAAAGAAAGAAGCTAAATCTAAATTTCTTATTCATTTTTGACAATCATTCATTCATTTTTTTCTCATGAACGTAACACTGAAAAATGTAATTATATGAAGTAAATTTGAAAATTACTGGCAGTTAATCGATCTTCGATAAATCTTCTTCATTCGGCAAAATTTTCATCTTTATTCTCGAGATGAATTTGATGATTGAAACTCGAAATGCATAAAAAAATTATTTTCACAATTTTAAATGCAATCGCATGTAGGTTAGGCCATAAAACCTAAAAGTAAGGGTTTGCCGGTAGTCTGTAATTAATGCAAGAATTACTTACATAAATTGGTTATTTCATGAATATGTGCAAGTATACCATTCGTCCATACTTAGAATATTGCTTCCACATATGGTGCAGTGGCCCTGCTATCTACCTTGAACTCTATGATAAAACTATAAAAAAAAAATCAACAACATTATTAATACTGATCTGGTGGCTCTGATTCAGTCACTTTCAAACTGCCGGAAGTTGTCACCTTGTGTTCTTTCTATCGATAATTTCATGGTAATTGTTCGAAGGAGTTCTTTGCTATGAAAACTAGATTTTTTTTATTTAAACGCTGTAGGAGATTGGTATCTACACTTCATCAATTTAATGATGAGCTAGCTAAATGTAGCTGAGACTTTCTTGCACTTCTCGCTTGTGTAACTCCTTTCCGGCTCTAAACTTTCCAACCAGCTTTAATCTGCAAAATGTAAAATGAAAAGTCAACCGCTATTTACTGTTGACCTGATTATTCTTTATTCCTATTCCTAATTCTTCCACATCCTGTAACTGGTGCTGCACCTTTTAGTCCTAAGCTGTGAGAATAGATGGATTTTTTTTTATAATCGTCTCACCCCAAGCAACTGATGCGCATATAATAAGCGAGTAAAGAGAGAGGGGAACGTGTCACAGTAGGTGTCGGATAATGGGTAAGAGAAGGACGGGTACATTGGTGTAAAGAGAGCTGCGTGAGAGTAAAGTGTAAAGTGAGAAGAAGGATGGGAATCAAGGAGATAAGAGATGATAGTTGACGTTGTATTTAAACTCTTGAAGATTGTAGCTTTCAGGGAAACAAGAATGCGGAAGGGAATTCCATAGGCGGGAAGTGCGAGAAAAGAAACTGGAGGATAGAAGTTTTGGTTACACTTGATTGTTTTTTAGAGTAAAAGGGTGGGGCCTTTTTCGCTCGAGTAAATTCGTGGGGGACACCAAGGAGCTAAGCTCGTTGGAGCAGAAACCGTGAAAATATTTATAGAAGAGACAGAGGGAAGCCACATCTCGTCGGTGAAAGAGAGAGACTGGAGTTAGGATTAATAGCGTTGTCAAAGCCATTAATCCATTTCACTATAGAAATGCGTTGCAGTACAAGAATTTTTTTTTTTAATCATTTCACCCCGAGCAAGGCGGAAACGCCACTGATGTGCAGGGGGCTACATAAATGTAAAAAGATTAATTAGAAAAGAGTGAGGAGTACAAACTAGTTAGAAAGGAACAATAGAAAGCTGAGAGAGCAGGTGCGATGACAGATACATAGGTGGAGAGAAAGGGAAGGTTATACAGGGGTGGGGAGAGAGCTAGAGTCCAGTGGTTAGTAGATGAGTATTGACTTTGCATTTAAATTTCTGGAGGTTGTAGCCGTCAGGAAAGCAAGAATACGGGAGCGAGTTCCACAGGCGGGAAGTGCGAGAGAAGAAGCTGCAGGAGTAGAATTGTCGTCTGCATTTGGCTAACCTGACTGTGAATGGGTGGGACCCAGTTGCCAGTCTGGTTGCACGAGTAAACACCTGTTGAGGAGGCATCAGTGACTTAAGTTCGTCCGGGCAGAAGCCATTATAGTATTTATAGAACAAACAAAGGGAGGCCACATTTCGACGATGGGGAAGTGGCTGCAGTCGAGCCGCCAGATCAGTACCTATCACATTACAGACTCTCCTTTGGAGAATTCATTCATCACTTATAGAATATGACCCTGATCAGAGGCCTTGCTGCCGGATGTAGTTTATCGTCATACCCAGGACGATAATAGTGTTAATAGGAAAAGGAAAATCTGCCGCTATAAATTTTATAATGGTTAATTTTCTAAATCCCCTGAAGGGTGTCAGGATCGGCAAGCATCTCATGAAGGCCAGGAAATACAACGGTCAAGACCTTGTGATAATAAAAATAAATGTGAGGACAATGGTTATCATGGAAATATTTTTAAAATCATTCCACTCCACACAAGGCGGGGCCTCCACTAGCGCGCAGGTGACTGCAGTGTGAAAAAGGACTGGGTACATGGGGATATCAAAAAAAAGGTAAAAGATGGACGGGAATCAAGGAGAGAAGATGGTAGTCGACGTTGGAATTAAAATTATGGAGATTGTAACTATCAGGGAAGCATAAATCCAAGAGAGTTCGACAGGCGGAAAATGCGAGAAAATAAACTGTTCGAGTAGAAGTGGCGGCTACATTTGAACAGTAAAATGGTGGGACCTAGAAACCAATCAAGTAACACGTTTAAATTCATGTGGTCGGCGCACCAGGGAAAAATCTCGTCTGAGCAATTGACATGAAAATATTTGTAATAAAGACAGAGGAAAGCTACATCACGTCAGTTAGAAAGTGACTGCAGTTGAGATGCCAAGTCAAGATCGATTACATTGCAGATCCTTCTTTCGATTTTGTTGAAATGAATAGCATTAGTACCAGACCAGATATGGTAACAGCATTCAATGCGCCGACAAATGGTAGATTTATAAATGATAAATAACTATCCCTTTCATAAACTGCAGACAAAGGACTTCTTAAAGGGTTAGCATCTTCTGGCTGTATCGTTCTATTGAGCAAGTCTGCTAGAATATTATTCCCCCGCCCTCACGCCATTTTGTTGCGTGGTTGCAATGGGATCAAGATGACAAGTGATAGAACAAGGGAAATAGAAATTTAGGATCAGAATTCTTCTTAAAGATGGAAATCGCACGAAAAGTTGCTACTAAATTAAAACGTCCATGTTCAGAGGAATCTAAGCGGTGTATATCTCTTTCAAATTGTCAGGTGACGCGGGAAATGATCCAAGAAAAAAATATGCAAGCTATGATAGATTGCCAAAGACATACACACGCGTATATATTTCCTTTTCCCTGAATTATTTATTTCTGGGCAACTCAGATATTCCGATGTTGACGTAGCTACGAATCTACGACACTGTCTCGATAGGAAATGTAATACACTGTCAGCCATTTTCTTTCAAACACACATTTCCAGGCTTCATATTTTCTAAACCTGTTCATTTTACGTCGTCTTAAAAAGAATCCATTTATCTCCACATTGTATAATATTGCGCGCGCGCACACACACACACAATATATAAGGCCATATATATATATATATATATATATATATATATATATATATAAGTGGTGAACAAAATAATGAAAACACCTAGTAATATGATCGCTTGATTTAGAAAACTGATTAAAATATCAAAAGCTTGGCCATTTTTATGTTTGTTGATTTAATATTACTAATACTTCATTTTTTAGCAACAATTGTTATTTTTTTACAGATATTATTTAGATAAGTTTATTAAATAATAGTCAGGACTATTTAAGAATTTTAAGGGATCATCATCATCATCCTATGGTTCAGGAACTGTTTCTGGAGGAAAATGCCATATTTTATACTGCTAAACTTGTAGTTGAATAACACGAAAACATTCTCGTGAAGTAGAACATCTTATCTGGTCACTACAGTCCTCAGTTCTCAACATCATTGAAAATTTTAGAAAGACAAGTGAGGAGTCGATATCCTCCAATCATCATCATTGAAAGAATTGGAAGCTGACGAACGAATAAAAATTCTTCTGGAAACAATCCAAACTTTTTACGCCTCTACAACGTAGAATTCAAGTTGTAATTATTTGTAAAGGCGGTTCTACCTCAAAATGAAATTTCAATGTGTTTTTATTATTTTGCCCACCCCTATATATATATATATATATATATATATAAGTATGTCAAAATATTCTGAAATTTAATTTCGTTGAATAGCCATTTCAGCGAGAAAATTCTCGCTTCATCAACGGTCGAAAAAAACATTTATTAATTCAAATATGTTACATAATTTATATATCGAAGGAAACCCAAAAACCTATCCATACAAAGGAAGTTAAAAAAATATAAAGGGTTGGATTAAGAAGGAAAAAACTATTTTATTTAGATATGTCAGCAGGGGAAAAAGCAGACACAGATATTCATGACTCGATATTAGAAAACTTTACGATACGTCTGTAAGAATCAAGAGTGAAAAATTAAACCGTCTCACAGGGGTTGAAGTGGTAGGGAGAAGGGAAGGAAAGAAAAGACAAAAGATTTAAATAGGGGAAAATTAACGAAGAAAAATGTTTGTTTGTAACCAAGGTAACGACTGACGACGACTTTGATAGTAAAAAAGGGTGGGAAGGAAAATAAACATAATAAGCCCTACACCTTGATCAATTTCAGTATTAATTAAATTGATATTAATAGGATCGGCTTTAGGATTTTACCTATTTGATTTTTTATTTAATATATAAATATATGGTGTTCTAAAAGTAGGTAAACTGTAAATAAAAACATTTATCTTGAGATTCAGTTGAGTGCTATACTGGGTACAGCCAAGGCTATAGAACCCAATCTGTCCTATTATTTAACCCATAACTGGAGGGAAGAGAAGGGTTAATACCTTTCCCAAGGGTAATTGTGCGTAAGTGAATGCAAGGAATTCAACCGAAATTTGAACTCGGCACCACGATTTGTCGTTCCGAGTCGTTAGCTACTGCACCACAATACACATTTTGAGACTACATATGCAATTATATTTACTAATACAGTTATTACACTACCAAATTAATTTTAATGCGTACAGTTCCTAAAATTGTACTGGAATTCGAAAGTGAAATCTTATAAGAACCTAAACGTAAAATTATCACTTTTCATTCATTTGTCTAACATTATTTTGATGTATAGAAATGTCTATACAGCCTTGTGCAAATTAACTGAAACAAAACTATCTTTCTAGGATCTTTCACGCTGATCACATATGGCGTCTCTTGGTGTGGTTTTTATCTTCCGACCGCATTTTTTACGTTTTTACATTTTAGACAGAAGAATCCGGTTTGTTTCTTGATGACTCGACTGACAGTTGAAAGGTTGACACCAACAATATCCGTGATCTTTCTGTATGACTTGCCATTACGTTCGTACATCGTAACAATTTTCGTACGCTCCCTGGAGTAACGTTCATCACAGACAATGGTCGTATGTAATTGACAGGCGAAACAATAGCGTCCGTGCGTGATAAAAATCTGATGCAGTCACGGTTTATCAAGTCATATTAATTAAATTATGGCTTGGGAAAAAGATGTGCACTCACATATTTCCCAAGGATATTTGCACGTAACTGGATATAACGAGTTCGACTGGAATTAGAACTCGGTTCTTTGATTTACACTTCTGAGCCTTTATCTATTACACCACCAGGACATCAAGCTTACACCACCTGGTACTTCTGAGCGGTTACATATTTACGTACTCACAAGTTTCGACGTTGTTAAACTTCGACAATTGCTGTAATATATATATATATATATATATATATATATATATATATATATAGTAATCCGCAGACAGATCTGTTTCGCTGTATCACACCTCATCAGTACGGTTAGACATCCGATTGCTTTTTACCCAGGATTGAACCCCGACCGAATTGGCGTCAGTCGGCGATTCTACCTCTGAGCTACGGGCGCTCGGTAGGAGGCAGAGTTTTTAGCGTGTATACTATCATTATACACGTCCAATAGCTGAGAGTGTTCTAATTCATTGCTGAATGAACGATACGTAGATGCTAGAGTAGCTACTGTTTTTTAATGTGTACTATTCTTCCAGAGTGCTCAATTTAAAGTGTGAGATCGTAAATATATATATATATATATATATATATATATATATATATATATATATAAAACATAGTGATGATCCACGTATACTGTCTTAATATGTATAGAAAAAACTACTAAAAAGTTGGAAGTTTAAAAATGTATCTTTTTGACAGTATTTGTTTATTTCTATTAATAATAGAAATAAACAAATACTGTCAAAAAATATATGTTTAAACTTACAACTTTTTAGTAGTTTATATATATATATATATATATATATATATATATATATATATATATATATATATATATACTACAGATGACTAATACACTCCCGATCAAAACTTTAAGACCACTTAAAAATCTTTAAAAATAATTTTTTTTTTTACAGATAGATTTTAAACTCCTCCCACTTAAGGTTACCAATACTACAATCTAAAAGGTTATGGAAACAAAAAGCTACATTCCAAACATTTTATTTAGAAATTTACATTTTTATAAAATGAGGCTTTTTACACATGATCAAAATTATAAGACTATGGGTATAAATTATTAGATCTATGGTAATTCCAATGTTTTTAGTTCAGTTAGAAATTAGCAATCACTGCGTAAAGGTGTTACCATGTCTAAATCAAGCAAACTTACTGAAGTTGAGCGTTCGCGAATTCTAGAATTCCATAAGCAAGGTTTGTCACAGCGGGCGATTGCAGCTAAGGTAAATCGCAGTAAAACTGTCATTTGCAACTTTCTAGAGAACAGTGAGAATTATTGAAAAGCAAAATCTTCTGGTTGGACCCCAAAATTTCTCCTGCATTGAGTAGTAGAATAAGACAGGTTATTATGAAAGACGGAGGACTTTCTTCTAGTCAAATTAAGGCAGTCACAGATGCTGATTGCAGTCTCGTAACCATCAGACGACACTTACGTCAAAAAGTCATGGTAAATAAAAAGCGTAAACAAATTCCTCGGTTGCTTCCACGTCACAAGGTGGACCGCTTAAAGCTTGGCTGTTGAGAAGTCCTGTTTTCAGATGAAAAAAAATCAATCTAGATGGTCCTGATGGCTTCCAACAATATTGGCATAACAAAAACATGCCTCCTGAAATTTTCTCCACACGTCATAGTGGTGGAGGGTCCCTAATGGTATGGGGTGCCTTTTCTTACAGAGGGACGATGGAGCTCCAGGTGGTGCAGGGTCGTTAAACAGCGGCTGATTATGTTAGCATGCTACAAAAACATCTTTGATGACGGAGGGCCATCGTTTGTGTGGGGATAGATGGCTATTCCAACAGGATAATGCTGCAATCCATGCTGCAAGACGGACCAGGACCTTTCTGCAAGAAAAATGGGGTCCATCTCTTATTTGGGGATGGATGACAAGAGATGTTCATCGAAATGGCAAACAATATTCAACAAAAAAAGAACTTCGTGAAGCCATCTTCAGAAGCTGGAGCAACATCCCCCGCACCTTAATGGAAACACTTATTTCTAGAATGCCCGACAGAATTTTTGAAGTCATCAAAAGCAGTGGATATAGAACTCATTATTAAATTTGGTTGTTGAATGTTTTCATACACTTTTCATACACTTTTTGTACAATTTCGTAGAATTTTTGTCTCTGGTCTTATAATTTTGATCATGTGTAAATCGCCTTGATCGGGAGTGTATATTGTGCTCTCATTACGATTGAGTTCTCTAGAGAAAAAAATTTAAAAACAGTTTCCACTTCTGCTATATAAGCGTGACTCTTCAGAAATGAATTGAGTTCTTTCGGTGAGTGGTGTGTGTATACACTGCTTATATACAACACGTTAAAATTTCCCTTCTCTGATTCCATGCGCCTGACTGACACCAAATCGGTCGAGTTTCGATCCCGGCCAGAAGCAAGTGAATGTGTCTAGCCACATTGATGAGCTGTGATACAGCGAAAACAGGCTTGTATGTGGATGACTAATATATATATATATATTAGTCATCCACATACGATTTATTTTTGGTAATATGATATGTAGGTGAATGTGGTGGGAGTGTAGCACGATTTAGCCGGCAGTTTGTAGCCATAGAGAGACAGCTTTAGGTTAGGAGAAGGGTGCGGAGTAGCTTAGTTTTGGACAGGTCACTTATTAGTTTTGTCGGGGTAATTTTTATATTGGGATGTAAGGTTTTTTAAGAAAGGGTAGACACTTTTTTATTTTACTACTATCTATGAGTGGATGGAATAGAGTTACTATTTACGTTTTTATGTTGTGAGTTTATTTTCTTTTATTTATACGATGTTCGTTTTTTGTTTTTTTGTTTTTTGTTTTTTGAGGATTAAACATGGGTATTAATTACCTTTTTGGAGGGGATTATTTTATGTGATTGAAGTATTTTTTAGTCAATTAAATTTTAACGAAAAATATTTTCGATGTTTACATAACACTGCAAATTCATCTCTACGGTTCAATAGTTCGCCATTGTTGGAGTACTTTAGAATGTGTAGCTTTTCACTTAAGCATAAAGAGCAGATGTCGTTAAGCGAGTTGCACGTTTTTTCCAGGATTTTCCATTTTACTTTGGGTTTCTCTTTCGTGTCCTTTAATTTCCCAAAATATGTAGAAAGGAATGTTTGGTTTCGATATAAGTTGTGTTTTTGAATGAAGTTAAGTGCATGTGTAGCAGGGCTGTCGATAAAGCAGGTGCCATTAACCACGCTATGAATTAAAGTAATACGATCGGATCAAGGACAGCGAAGACGAGGATTTATAAATTCAAGCCAAATTTTTATTTACAAAATCTGGCAAACGTATTTACAGAATGTTTAAGTTGGGCAGTGTCAATCAAAGGATCGCTTAGTAATTCCAAGGGCGGTAGACCACTGACTGGCAGGGCAATGCAGAGGTGATGCTGGTTGCTAGAGGTTCTGCTTGGTAGTTCCAGGAAGGACTGTTGCTGGTGGCTGCTGCTGGAGACGGTTATCCCTTAGAATGACTGTAAACGGTTAGTTCTTAGAAGAACTGTAGTATATGTAATCAGAAAGTTTTGAGAAGGACTGTATGATATGTAAAGGGTTAGTTCTTAGAACTGTCGCATATGTAACCGGCTAGTCCTAAAAAGAACTGTTGCACGTAATCAGTTAGCCCTTAGAAGGACTGTTGTATATGTAGTCGGGACTGCAGCTTCTGCTGGTGCTTGGTGCGCCTGCTGCTTCTGCCTGGTGCATTGTGCGCCTGCTTCTTCTGCCTGGTGCGGTTGCAGCTTGGTGCGCCCGATTGTGCTAGTGGCTGCTGCAGGGGTCAGTTAGCCCTGAAAAGAGCTATTGCATATGGAACTGAAGAGCCCTTAAAAGGACTGGTGCATATGTAACGGAAAGCCCTTAAAAGAACTTGTGCCTGCCTATCTGAACGGAAAGCCCTGAAAAGGGCTATAGCGATGTAATCAGAAAGTCCTAAAAAGGACTGCTGCATATGTAGTTAGAGAGACCTGAAAAGGGCTGTTGCTGGTAGTGGCTGCTGCTGCTGGAGTTGGCAAGCTGGGTTGGGAGTGGCTGCTATTGCTGGCAGTTGGCGGCTGCTGCTAGTGCTGCTGGCTTCTGGAGACGGCTGCTGCTATGGTCAGAGACAAGGGTCAGTCAGGCGCAGGTGGTAGGGGGAGCACGTCACTCGACGCCGGAGCCCCGGTATTATTTACCCTTCTCCCCCACTTGAGAGAGATGTGACACAAGGTTTTTTTTTAACGTGGGGAACCTGAGCGCGTACGCCAAGGTACTGGTCAAAACATTACCTATTCACCGCAGTAGATAGGTTCAGAACCGGTCTAAACTGGCCTTAAACATGTCGTTTTTTTGGTAATTCTGGACCCCAGCCGGAAGGCCGGGGACCCGGTTATATTTACTCTTCTCCCCCACTTGAGAGAGATGTGACACAAGTCTTTTTTAACGTGGGGAACCTGAGCGCGTACACCCAGGTACTGATCAAATATTACTTATCCACCGCAGTGGGTAGGTTCAGAACCGGTCTAAACTGGTCTTTTTTTTTTTTTTTTTTTTTTTAGTCATTCTGGACCTCAGCCGAAAAGCCAGGGGCCCGGTATTATTTACCCTTCTCCTCCACTTGAGAGAGATGTGACACAAGGTTTTTTTTTAACGTGGGGAACCTGAGCGCGTAGGCCCAGATACTGGTCAAATAATACCTATCCACCGCAGTGGATAGGTTCAATACCTGTATAAACTGGCCATAAACTGGTCTTTTTTTGGTCATTTTGGACCCCAGCGGAAGGCCACGGACCCGGGTATATTTACTCTTCTCCCCCACTTGAAAGAGATGTGACACAAGGTCTTTTTTAATGTGGGGAACCTGAGCGCGTACACCCAGGTACTGATCAAATATTACCTATCCACCGCGGTCTATAGGTTCAGAACCGGTCTAAACTGGTCATAACTGGTCTTAATTGGTCATTTTGGTCCCCAGCCGGAAGGCCGGGGGCCCGGTGATTCGGTAAAAAAACAATCGGCCATGTTTCTGTTAGCAGCGGTCGGCAACGTTGCTCAGCTTTTGTTTGTCTATTAAAATTCTCCTTCCACTTTTGAATGTACACATGGGTTTTATTTGAACACCATGTGTACATAGATTAGTTTCAGGTCATTGTTTTTAGGTACGAGTGCTTGTGTGTGTTTATATTTCGTTTTGTTGTTGTTTTTCCGTGTTTTGACTTTTGGAAACGCTGAGTCACGGGAAATGAATGGCTTCGCTCTGTTTTCCGTAGTGACGCGTTTAGATGTTTGAGTAGCCGGCAGTAACGTCCGTCCGGGTGCGATACATGTACCAGCGCTGCTTAAAGGTGTTCTTTGTAGATCCAATATACACTTTATTTATAATGGGGTTTTCTATTGATTTTATATTGCATTGATAGACAATTGAATTTATTTTACATCTATTTTGTAGCAGGCAATTATTGGGGTTTCTACAATTGCATAAGATTTTATTGTTGTCCTCTTTATTATTTTGGTACTTAATTTCATTTCAATCCACGTGTTGATTTAAGATATATTTATTATGATTAGTTATAATGGTTTCGAGGTTATTTGTGCAACTATAATTTAGTTTAAGCGTATTTTTGTTAAACATTTTACTTAGAGGATTGTTAGAGGCTAATTGTTTTTTAATTAAATTGAGGAACTTCTGCCCTAACTTGGTGTTTACCATTTGGTTGAAATATATACATATATATATTTAAAATACACGCATATATATTTAAAATGCAAGGATTTACTCGGCGGCTGAAAAAGAATTAGAAGACTTTAGAAGGAACCGAATCCTAAACAGGAAAAAAGGGATAAACCACTTCTCCTGTTCAAAAGATCTGGGGGGAGTTTGAACTGAACGATAGACAAATATGTCTAATCCTATTTAGGAAAAATATTTTTGATAAAGATATGTAATAAATAAAACTTCACAATTTCGGTGGAAAGGGTAGGGAGTGTAGATTTGAAGCAGATTTTGAAGGGACCGAAAACACAATTCTAAAAGGGAAATAAGGAATATACCCTACTCCTGTTTAAAAACACCCCGCGAGCGCGTGCGCGCGCACACACACACACACACACACACAGATATATATATATATATATATATATATATATATATATATATATAACACGCTATAATTACCCTTCTCTGATTCCATGCGCCTATGACGTAGGGGTTAGCAACTCCGACTGACACAAAATCAGCCTCGTTTTGATCCCGGCCAGAAGCAAGTGAATGTCTAGCCATACTGATGATACAACGAAACAGGCTTGTATGTTGATGACAAATATATTATGCTCTCATTACGATTGAGCACTCCAGAGAGGAAAATTTAAATAAAAACTGTTTCCACTTCTGCGATTTATGCATTACTATTTAGCAATGAATTGAATTTTTTCTGTGACTGACGCATGTATACCCCGCTTATATACAACACGCCAAAATTTCTGTCCTCTGATTCCATACGCCTCTGGCTTAGGGTTTAGCGACTGTGGGTTTCTAATCACACTGATGAGCTGTCATACAGCGAAACAGGCTTGTATGTGGATGACAAATATATATATAATCATAAACTAAGCATACGCCAAAACAACCCTTATTCCCCCATAGCTGAACACTTCAATCAACCAGGACACATTAGAAAACTGCAAATGTTTACTGATAGATTCCGATTTTAGTTCCACATACTCACGCAGAAAGAAAGAAAAATACTGTATTTTAAAATTAAATACATATAGGCTAGGGTTAAATGGGGACCTAGGTATTTAGAATCTTTATAAATATTTCAATAGTTAAACATTTTTTAGATACACTTAAAAAAATTTTCTTTAACACAACACGTAAAAGTATTATTACAGTTAGGTTTACGTTTAAAAATATTAAAAAAAACTTTATCGCTTTCTACGTCACGTGATGTAAACATCTCGCGAAAGACGCTTCTCACGCCGAACGCTTCTAGTTTAAATTTTAAAATCATTTGTTTCTGATGAAAGGCCGAGGCTGGTCTGAAATATCAAATGTATATATATAATAATAGAAATAAATACTGCCAAAAAATTTTTTTTAATTTTAAAAATGTATTTTTTGGCAGTATTTATATATATATATATATATATATATATATATATATATATATATATGAATGCGTGCTTATTAACTCTACTGAGAAGTAAAAGGTAAAAAGTAAAGATATATTGAATATAACTGGCATGAATGTTAAATATTGAAAGAAAACCAGTAGGAATATCCAGTGGTTAACAATTATTGATTTGAATCTCTCAAGTTAAAAGAGAAATGTGCATCTATAAAATTTGGCATGCAGGAATTTTACCCTTCATTCTCAGAGGAACTCTGCCAACCGCATCTGTGTGTTCCTTCATTGGCACTAATCTTTAACAATTGTTTGAATAATGGAACGATTCCTCAACACTTCAGCTTGATTAAGTTGCTGCGTAAGGATAAGCACGGAAGAGATGGGACTAATACATGAACTATTTTTATATGCAGTTAATATTTTAGAAATACATTAATTGAATTAGTGGGAATTCCAGGGGTCGGGTTAGTTGGATTGAAAAATGTCTTAACGACAATGTTGCTTCACTCATTTGGTGAATGTTGCGAAATTCTCTTTGTTTCTTCATCAGGACTTTGTCAGAATGCGAGCACTAAGAGTAAATCGGAGAATTACGTTGGGGACGTCTTCTTTTACTGCAAGTTTGTACATTCCTTGTGAAAACTAAGCATGTTCAGGCAGTCCTATTTTTTCTCTTGAGCCATGGAAAGACGTATTAACCCTCTAGGGCCATTCGTGTCATATTAGTGGGGGATCTGTTTATTACTTCATAACAATATAGAACTGATCCCCCACTTTATGACAAGTAGAAGCCTTAACCCTCTAGGGCCATTCGTATCATATTAGTGGGGGATCTGTTTATTACTTCATAACAATATAGAACTGATCCCCCACTTTATGTCAAGTAGAAGCCTTAATCATATTATATTATTAACCCTCTAGGGCCATTCGTATCATATTTGATACAGTATGAAAACAAGCCTTGAAAGAAATATTTTCCTGAAAAATTTTTTAAGAGAAATATTTTATAAATTTCAAATGAAAGCAGTACTGACTGCTCAGTCAATGAATACCAAATGTTTCCTTATAGGGAAATACCAAATGTTTCCTTATAGGGAAATACTGTATCAAATATGATACGAATGGCCCTAGAGGGTTAAGATGAACAGGACAATTCAGTGCCTCGAAAATCGAACTAATTACATTCCATCATAGACGGTCGAACCCTGAACTATCACAAATCCCGATTAAGGCCCCGTACCTTGAACGACTATTAGACCTTAAACACATCCTAGGTCTCAAGTGAAAGCCATATATGCAATCCATTACAATCAATCGCTAAAGGTACTGGGAAAAATGATCATTTCCCTGTTCTGCTGACGTCGTCCTCTGATATCTTCTGATTTTACAAGAGTATGATCAGTCTTTAAATGAAGTAATGCTGCCATATTTGGGGAAGAGCTTCCCATTTTTCATTTTATTTTCCAGTCTCGATAGCGTCTAAAAGCGCCTTCGCGGCCTTTTTAGTAACAAATTATTTACCACCCTATAACACCATGTTTACAGACGATACGTTGCAAGCCTCTTTTCCTATTTTCATGGAAAGTGCTCAGTATTTATTTGCCTACCCACTGAAGTGGAATATAGCACAAAGGCTTTTTGCAATAGAAAACCCTAGCCATTAAGCTCGGGCAAACGTTTCTTCTTTATATTCCCCAGACAAAACTCTGCCCTTTGGCGGAGCCTCGTCTACGTTCTTCTGTACCCAAAGAAAAAAATCAAGTAAAAAAATCACGACAAACTATATTTCGTAAGTTTTTTCTTAATCAAAACTTACAGCGCTATGGTTAATTTAAATCAGTTCGAGGCATTCGAGAGTGTTAACCATTATTTTCTGGTGGCTGTTCTGGCATCAGTATTTTTCAGGCTGTAATTCCGATTTTTTAACGAGCTCTTGTATACACGCCGCGAAGTGTGATGGGATAAATGCAAAAAGGAAATCTGAAACCTTTAGTGTTGGCCAAGTGCATTTGTCAATTTTCAGTGCTTGTAACTGCTAACGCTGAGATTAACTATTCAACAAAGTTGAAGACGGTAGGAGACGGCAAAAATATAAAGATCAACCGTGTAAAGCTTGCGGTTGAGTTCGTGAAAGGAAGTTTTTATTATTGGGATCTTTAGTTGACCGAGCGTACCATGCAAGATATTTAGCGTCTGGTTTAGTCACGACCTGCAAGCTGGAGAAAAAAATGATCGCAATTTTGAGAGAAGTCAGAAGACTCAGTTTCCTTAAATGATAATGATCAATATTAACCGTTTCCCTACGAGGAAACACTCGGTATGCATCCATATGAAAGTCTCGCTTTGTAGAAAAAGAGCGATAAAATAGAAAAATGACCGGTGACAATTTACATCGGGAAACGCTGAAAATGTTTTCCTCTAGTTTAGTGCTTAGAAAGTTTGTTTTTTTCTCGTCAGAATCCATCTTGCACATTTATAAATCTTTCATTCGACTGTGCATTGAATACTGTTGTAATATGTAGTCGGGTCCTCCTGCTTTTTACGAAGTCCAAAGAAGAATCTTCAATGTAATCGGTCCTGAATAGCATCTCGACTTCACTCACTTTCTCACCAATGTGACATGACTTGCCTCTGTCTTGTCTGCAAATATTTTCCTGACAGTGACAATTTACATCGGGAAACGCTGTGACATGAACTGCCTCTGTTTTGTTTGCAAATATTTTCCTGACAACTGCTCATGTTGAGCTTTTTCATTGGTGCCCTGTTCACGTTAATTTAAGCGTGCTTCCTGATCGGCGTCTAGATCCAAAACTTTTACTGTTGAAATAGTTAAATGAGACCTCTACTTCTTCTAGAATAGTTTCTTTTATCGCACTTCCCGCCCGTGCAACTCACTTCCGTTTGTTTCCCTAATACCTACAATCTTCAAAAATTTAAATCCGACGTCAATTGCCATATCGAATCTTCGGAAATCTCATTTATCTTTTATCCTTTCTTCAATATCGATCACACCCAGTCTTTTCCTCTAACCCACTGTGTCTAAGTGGCATTCTCTTGCTTAAGGTGAATGATTGTCTGTGGTAAGGAAGATAAATTGCATCAAATACTGATCACAATTATATATCGAGAAAGCTGAAAATGTTTCCAGTTTTAGTAAATTTTGTTTTTTTATGAGGCACGTAGAAATATACAATTAAAATAGAACAAAAAGAAAATTGAATATTACAGAAGAATTTTCAGAAGAATTTTTTTCTCCCCACTTTCATTTACATGAAGACTGACAAAATTGAACACCTCCAAAAACAATAATTTTTAGCTGGCAGTTATTGTTCGAGTCAAATCTGACAAGTTTCGATTTTAATATGTTCCGATGCATATAGTCCGCTATTTACTATTGAGCGCCTTCATTAAATCCAAAGAAGAATCAGCAATATTATTAATCCTGATCTGGTGGCTCAGTTTCAGTTACTTTTCCACCCTCATAAGGTTAACTCTCTATGTCTGTTCTATAAATAGTTTTATGGTAATTGTTTGGGGAAGCTCTTTGCTATAATACCTAAACTTCTTTTTTTTTAATTTAAACGCCGTATTGTGGTGCAGTGGATATCGGTTCGGAACGAGAAATCAGAAAACCGAGTTCGAAATCCCGTTAAATTCTTTGCATTCACTTACGCGCAAATACACTTGAGAAAGGTATTAATCCGTTTCTTCTCTCCTCTATGGACCAAATAATAGAACAGATTGGGTTATTTGGCCTTGGTTGGCAATTAGCCTACCGCAGAAAGTAATAGCAACCTACTAAGATCTTTCGAGACATGATCGTCCAAGCGTGTATCACATATGGCGTTTAATTGACTGACTAGAATGGTATCAAGATTTCATCAATTTACAGTTGGGCTGGCTAGATATAGCCAAAACTTCTATGCTAATATTTTTCTCGCACTTCTCGTTTGTGGAACTCCCTTCCGGCTCCATGCTTTCTAACCAATATTAATCTGGAAAAAATTAATCGCTATATACTCTCTTCCTCATTACTTCTTCCTCTTGCCGCTCATTATTAACATTTCTGTTCCTAATTTTTCTACACTTTTGCGTCTTAGTCGCTTTACTTTCATGCATATGGTGAAATTGATTATAAATAATAACAATATTAACATATTTGTGTGATTGTAAAGTGAAAAAATTCTCATCGATATTATTGCGAACGTTTTCTCGACCGATTTTTATCAAGATCAATATTTTGGCAGATATTCGTATCGATTTCGAGGCCCTCTTCAGGCTGCCCTAATCATTTGTTACTCCACGTGCAGCATTCTTTCTTTAAAATAATCGACGCCATCATAGTTATGGTTCATCGGTCTCTAATTATCTCCCTTTGTGTCAATTATCTCCCTTTGCAGTTTTCATAATTGTAAACCAAGCGACATTCGCGCCCGTCCATCCGGATATTAATGATTGCACCCGGAAATGAGGCGTGAAGAACGAGAGTAAAAGCGCGCGAACATTTCAATGAAGAGCTGGAACCGATGAAATCCGTCAGGACGACTTTCGGTAAAACAATGTCTGTACAACTTGAATAAAATACATTTGAAAAGTTCGAAACTGACAACTGTGAAAATTTATTACATCGTTGCAAAAGTTCGTGCCCGATAAGAAAATAAAACCCATCATGTTTAAATGTTCACATGGTATAGTTTCCATTGATTTTAACAACTGTCTCCCATTGTTCTACAATCTTGTTGATACCATTTTCGTAGAAACTTCGTGTTTTGCGTTGGAAGAAGGTTCTGGGATCATTTTCAACAGACTGTACTGTATCAATTCTTTGTCATTTGAATTGTTCTGTAGAGACAGGAACAAAATGAAAATACGACAGAACCAGTCAAAATAATACAGTGGAAGTTAAAGAGTTTCACATTTCAACTCTTTAAGCTTCTGCCCTGTCTGTTTTGCGCTGATGTGGAGTGAAGTGATAGCTTTTCGATTTTCCAAAATCGGTCGTTTTTCTTGAACGCAAGTCTCTTCAAATGATGAAAGGAAATGGAGATATCGATCCGCACGCTAAGCTATCACTTTTTTTTTTAAGTGTTATTTATCCTGTACAAAAACCGGTGGAAACTTGAGATAGAGGGTTACATTAAGGAGTAGTGTATATATGGATAAGCGAGGAATTTAACGTTTCACTCTAGACTTGAACAGAACGAGATTGCAGTGATCGGGAAAAATTTCTATTGGGATCCTGTTCCCTAGGGCAATGGTTCGCGAGAAAAAAAGTTGTCTGAGTGAAACTTACTTCTCACCGATGCAATACGAAGAGAATGTAGGTGGATTTCTAAATGAAGCCATTAAGTTTAGACCTGGGGGAAACGTGAGATATACTTCGTCCGTACAGTTTCCATGGTACTTGTGATAGAGCAGTGAGAGACTCACCACATCCCGCCTGGGAGAGAGAGTTTCAATTGAGGAAAATAAATTTTCTACAAGGACTCGGAGACGCTTTTAAAATCTGTCAAGATTGGAAAGTGAGGTCTGGGCAGCTTTCGCCCAAATATAGCAACAATACTCCATTTTTGGCCTGGTTTGGCTTTTATAATGTTAGAGGAGTCACTTACTGAAACAGTAAAGGAACTCAGCCCAGTCATTTTGCTTGCACCTTTAGTGATGGACCCTAAATAGGACTTCTACTTGGGTTTGAGGCCCAATATCCTCTCAAAGTACAAGGTCTCTTCGAGGAGTGATCCGTGCATCGTCACTGGTGTTAGCTTGGAGTCTGATTGGTGGTGACAGAATATAGCCAGTTTGGTTTTAGAGGCATTGAATGTAACCAGCTTTTGCCCCTTTGGGAAGCTCGTGTTACATTAAAAGAGAGGTCAGCTGCCAATCTCTGATCATCAAGACTTTTGAAGTCACTTTTGAAATGTTGGGTGTATTTTCCACAATGATAAGCAGGGCGCCTTAATCGGCGTCGTAAGGTCACCCGGAGCGTGGCTGATCATTTAGTTTGAAATCACCCTAACGAAATTTGCCAAACCAGTTTTTGAACGTCCGAGCAGCTGGGGCGCGATCCAGATAAACTTTCTGAATGTTTTTGTCTCAGTTCTGACACTTATTCATTTATGAAATTCATAAAGAATATTGGCGAAATTTCAACTTTTCAATCTCTAGCTTTAAGGCCTTTATTTGGGACAAAAACTTATATATTCAACAAAGTCTGACCCGCAACTTAACGATGCAAGATTTTAATCTCGAACACATCAGAAATGAGTACCAAAATAAAGACCAGTGTTAAGCTGCGGTCATTTTATTGCAACAATGAAAATCGGGCACGAACTTTTACAATGACGTGATACTTACGTTTGTTGTATGGCTATTAGAACAATAAATAGAACCTGAAGACCGAGTTCAAATTCTGTCTGAGGCTGTTTCTTTGCATTATGGCCTTGGGAAAGCTATAAATGCATATCTCTCTTCCCTATTATGGGCAGTTACTATTACAGCATCTTATCCTTTTCAAACTTCGGTTATTATCCAAGTCGGAAGATTGGTCAGAGCGTGTTTGACCATTTAGGTTAAAATCACTCTGACATAATTTACCAAATCACTTTTTACCCAACCAGAAAAGTTGTATCGTAATCCAAATATATTTTCTGAATGTTTTTGTCGCTGTTTCAACGCTTACACCTTTTTGATATTCACAAATCAAAATATGACGAAAAAACAATTTTTCATCCTCCATTTTTAAGGGATTTGTTTGTGTATAAAATGGCGATATGCAACGGCTGGTGTGTGTTTGACCGTTTAGGTTAAAATCTCTCTGAAGAAATCTGTCAAATTACTCCTCCTATCCACCTGAAAAGCTCTAGTACAACCCAAAAATATTTTCGAAATGTTTTTATCGCAGTTCCAACGCCTTTTCAAAAATTCCTAGAGCACAATATCGCGAAAGGGCAATTTTTCATTCTCCATCTTTATAGAGAAAAATTCATCATTCAACAAAGTCGGACTCGCACTTGAACGGTGCATTGATTCAATTTCAAACACATCAGAAATCGGTACAAAAAAAAACACCAGTGTAAAATTACAATAATTTTATCGTAGCAATGACTATCGTGTACGAACTTTTACAAGGATCTGATGTTACTGCTTAGTATTGGACGAGTTGCTTTTTAGCTACTAGACTTGAGAAACCTCTTCTTCAGAAGAAATGTTTTAGCAGAAATATTTTACAAATTTAAATCTGAAGTAGTATAGTAGTGTTAGAGGGGAACTTGAGGTTACTTAATTATCAGTATATTACTCTTTTCAAACTAATAAAAACTATTTTATTCCTTCCAGATTCACCATGGCAAATAAAATGCTAACAGAAAAATAATGAACAGACCTGAAGTCATTGTTGCAATAGGCGCAGAAGACAGCAATTTAGAAATTATAAACTTTCTAAATGTTGCAATATCTTGTCTGCACAAAGTTCGCATGAAACTGAAAGCCGTTGTCGGGAATATGTTAACTGTATCAAAGAGAAAATCATTTTAAGGCATCCGACACAAAAAAGACACCGCAACCCATGAAACGTGTTCAAAGAATTATCGGTGATGTTCCTGAGAAATCAATGAAGAAAATCGCCAAAGAAATTCAGCTGTCTACGTGAACTATCAGATCTCTGATACTGCGGGTACCTTCGATGCCAGGCATACGTACTGAGGAGAGTTCATTTCATACTGAAAAGACGGGAGCAAACGGTTTGATCTATGCGAAGCGGTTACTTAACAAAATTAAAATATCTCACGGACATGACACTTATCTGTTTTTCTCTTATAATAAAAAGGTTAACCAAAACTAAAAGTCTAATATGAGAATTAATGGGAACAGACAACTCAACACCGCCGACTCAACACCGCCGACTCAACACCGCCGACTGAGACGGTTCAAAACCGAGACAACTTAGCATAAAAAAATATCACTTTTTTATAACCGAATAAAAGTAATTTATTGAGAATTAAAACCTTAATTAATTAATATTTTTCTTTAAATAAGCAATTTAAAAAGGCATTATGTAAAATATGAACCAATTTTGCTTCATTAAAAAATAAATGACATTTCGATTTACTTTAGTAAAAATAATTCAAAACAAAAATTGTTTCATTTTGTTTTGCATTTTTTTTATTTACTTTATTAAAAAAAGAACGATAACAAGTTTTATTGAATTATTTTTTATATGTCAATTTACTTTATTAAAAAATAAATTTCTTTACGATTACTTTATGTTGTCCCGGTGTTAAGTTGTCCCTTCCCTGATGAGATGGGCAAATAGTCGGCATTTTATATTGCTAATTTCGCATTTGCATCATGCTTTTTGTTTTTGATTTTGTCAACTTTTTCTTTCTTTTTTTTTAAAAATCATTTCACCCCGAGCAAGGCGGAAACGCCACTGATGTGCAGGGGGTTACATAAATGTAACAAGATTAATTAGAAAAGAGTGAGGAGTACAAACTAGTTAGAAAGGAACAATAGAAAGCTGAGAAAGCAGGTGCGATGACAGATACATAGGTGGAGAAAGGGAAGGTTATACAGGGGAGGGGAGAGAGCTAGAGGCCAGTAGTTAATAGATGAGTATTGACTTTGCATTTAAATTTCTGAAGGTTGTAGCAGTCAGGAAAGCAAGAATACGGGAGTGAGTTTCACAGGCGGGAAGTGCGAGAGAGGAAGCTGCATGAGTAGAATTGTCGTCTGCATTTGGCTAACTTGACTGTGAATGGGTGGGACCCAGTTGCCAATCTGGTAGCACGAGTAAACACCTGTTGAGGAGGCATCAGTGACTTAAGCTCATCCGAGCAGAAGCCATGAAAGTATTTGTAGAAGAGACAGAGGGAGGCCACATTTCTGCACAGTATAGTAGCTGGGCACCGTCCGTAAAAAAAAAAGCACCATGATGCAATTCACTCTGTCAGAAATTTAAAAATGGCATGCTGTATTGCTTGACATTCATGCCAGAAGCTCCAATATGAATATTTCAGAGTGCTTGGTCGCCAATCTAAGGGCAGTCCAGAGGATTCAGAAAACGCTGGATGAGTTTTATGCCCCCATTCATCTCCCTACAGGGATTTACACTCAACATAGAGGTCTACATCAAGTGCTTTGAAGAGGTAGTGATGCTCTGTGGCAAGGTGGTGGCTGTTGTTATATGAGAGCAGGACAATTGAACGCCACCAACTGAGAACCGAGACAACTCAGCACCAGAAAAACATAACGAAGGAACCGGCATCTCCTGACCGTCCGCCGGTTGATGGCCCGAAGTCGGATGCTCGCCAATTTCATCCGTAAACGCAGTGGCCCGGTCTCTTGCAGCAACAGCCGACGCCTACACTGCAGTAGTCTCGTTGAGTAACGTATTGAGTGTGCATGGTCCGTAAAGGTTTGACATAGCAGCACGGTCATCAGCCGCCACCTTCTTCTCTGCTTTGCTGCCACCGATGTGTTTTCTGTAGCCCGCTCTCCCACCCGCTGAAGTATATCCTGTTGCAGTTTGTTGTTGTTCGTCGGAACCGTGTTTGATGATGTGTCGTTTGCCGTTCGCAGATCCTGTCGACGTCGTCAATACCCAGGCCGTGGTTCAGATCGATTGACGGAGACAAATCGAGTTTCACACTCACGTTCCGTCGAAGCGCTCACTTTAGTGATTGATACTTGCACCGTAAGTCCAGTCTTCGAATAAGGTATTTGAAATAGCATTATGTAAAATAGGAGCCAGTTTTTTGTTTTTAATTAGTTTTAATAAAGTAAATAAATTTATTTTTAATAAAGTAAATCGAAATTCTTAATCTTATATGTAAAGTTACTTTATTTGAAATATATTTCATTATTAAAATAATTAAAAACAAAAACCTGGTTCATATTTACATGATGCCTTTTCAAATACACATTTTAAAGAGTTTGCTAATAGCTAAATCCTGCAGAGACTCAGTTACTCTCAAAGAGCAACGCGAACTAATCAGCCTTATACAGTCGAGAACTTTGTATACATATATCCCCTTTCAGGACACCTAACAAATCTGAACTGACGTTCCCTATAGATGTGACTTGTGTCGTGCCTTAATTCCTGAGAGTTTGTTTTTGGAGTTTATGTGTTCTCAACAGAGTAGGGTAGAATTTAGCTTTAATAATACCAAGTATGCCCAAGCTGATGCGGTTTATATGGGCAGTCCCCTGTGTCCAGTATTTTTGTTGCTTTTTATGAGACTTTTCTATTAAATAATATTCTAAGTGTCACATTGTTATATCCCGGGAGGGGATAAACAGAGAAAGAATAGTGCAAGAAATAATTCTTAACACCGAGGATATATAAATAGAGATTTATTATAGAGATTATTAGTGCAATAAACCAAATACACGTACACCAACGAACAGTTAACAAGAATAACAATCAAGAAGGGAATGTCTCTGTATAGGACGTAAACGTCCGTCTTGAGAAGAAGGCTTCCGTCTAGTGACGTCTAACTCTCGTCTAAGACCGATGGCTCTCGACTAAAGTCAATGACTCTCGTATACTAACGAAGACTCCCGTATAATGACGAAGACTCTCGATCACTCCCGTGTAATGACGAAGAATCTCGTATAGTCACGAACACTCTGTAGTTCGTTCTAGTTCCGATCTTTTATAACCCGGGCCATACCCATTCCTGGGTAAGACAGGATATTCCTCCACAACACACATATAAGTATGCCATTCAAAACTTTTACAAGTTTATATGTCAGTGTGAGGCTGAATATATCAGACGAACCAATGAACGACTCAAAATCTGGATTAGTCTGCATGTTCCTGCGAACATAAAACTGGGTAGATCGAGTCACTCTTTAAGTAACTCAGTCTGTGCATGATTCGGTTATTGGCTAACACTTGCACAACAACTCAGACTGCGCAAGAAAATATGTGAACAATGTATTCACAGTTTTGCACAGAGTCTGGTCCTTTATCTACGTCAACTGGCTCTGAGGAAAACGAAGGAGCATTTTAGGATGTTAGTGATTATCATATTTGCATTTTACATTCAAATGGGACTATTTATTTGTTATTTGTAAATTATTTTATCATCTTTTGTTTTACCAGTAAATGCATTTTATTCGTGATCCATAATATTTTTCCTTTTTCCTTATCTTGCAAATTGTTTCTTTGCGGTCACTTCCGACGAAGTGTTGGCCGAAAGAAGCCCTTAAGAAAATCTCTATGTGCATATTTAAATAAATATATATGTATTTTTAAAGGTCCTCAGATCTGCGCTTTTTAAATAACTCCTATGTTTGTTTAGGTGCTTTCATCATTTTTTTAAAAAATACCCAAGGGTTTAGTTTTATACAATGTAACGAACAAATGTTTCTATCTGCAATTCACTTCCGACCAAAGTTTGAAATTTCTCTTTCTTTGCCACTTCTGTTGTCTCCCCAACACTTTCTTCCGCTTTCTGTGCATTTTCTCACTTTTACCTCTTTGTTAAGACCAGTGTAACCAATATCTGTATCTGTCTATTTTTACTTCCTACCTCAATTTGGGGTCTATTTCTCGCTGGGTCGTTTTCATTGGCTGTTTCTTCTCGTTTCTTTCTCTATTGTTTTCCTCTTAGCTTTTTATTTCCTCTGTGTCTTTCTCTTTCCTCTTTGTTTCTCCTTTTCTTTTGGTTTCTCTTTTTGCTTTCTTGTCTTTTCTACCCTCTTTACCTCGTACGAAGAGTTTTCCAAAAATAAAAGAAAGTGGGTTTTCTTAAACTTTCTTTTTAAAAATAACGTTTATTACCATCATTATTATTTACCTGTTGAGACATTATTTCAATGTCGAAACAAAATGGACAATTTTGTAGTAGATTGTAGTTTGTATAATTTCTAAAGTATAATTTATAATAAATATTTATTTCTCTATTTTTATATTGAGCACTGTTTTAAATTAATGTTTTGAACGTTGCAAATATCTTTGATCCTTATTCATTTGGATATATATATATATATATATATATATATATATATATACAGAGAGAGAGAGAAAGAGAAAGAAAGAAAGAGAGAGAGGTGGTGTAATGATTAATTTGATTTTTTTTATTTCGCTCATGTGCATAGTCTGTTTTTGAATTTATCGACTGCACGGTATAATATCTGTGAGAAAAAGAGCAACATGACACAATTCACTCCACCAGAAATTTGAAAACAGCATGCTATAGAGCTTGGTATTTGAACTGTAAACTGTAATAATGTGCATTTCAGAGTGTTAGGGTGTCAATCTGAGGGCAGTGCAGAGGATTCGAAGAAAGAGCTGGATGATATATCCAATCAATACCATGCTGTTTGGAGTGATCACAAGTGATATCGAAGTTATGCCTCCATTCATCTTCCCACAGAGCCACTATTGGAAATATTTTATAGATGAATGAATTATCTCTCTTTGTAGGGAGAAGACAACCAGAATCGAGGATGTCCCAACTGTAGAAGTCAAATAACTTACCTTTCAACATGGCTGTCTCTTTTTTCTCCCTATAGGAAGGTGAACATTCAAGAGTGTGAGACTCACCTTCCTGATGTGTCCAACTAGCGTCCAGTTGGAAGACAAAAATAAACAGGGTTGTAACTGAATATATATCCCTATGTGGCCCAAAGACAAATGATGGATATTGTGCTGAATATTTATGGAACTCAATGTATACACTGAAATTATCAGCCAATCACTGCTTACGGAATAGACTTGCCTGTAACAGAATGGAATCTCCCAGGTTATTGTTTAAACCATCCATCAATTTGCCCTTGTGGTTTTTTGGTCATTCAAACCCAACTTCTATTCTAGTTGAGTACTGGCTGTTTCTTCCACAAGAGTTTTACACCAACAGTTGCAGGAAAGCATAAAAAAACTGAAACCATCTTCAACCTGAAAACGAATATATTCTGACGTCGCAACAGAAAATGAGAAGAACTGTTAACAAAATTAACTTTTACTGCTTCTAGTTAAGTCTTCGCAAAAACCAGTTTTTTGCAACCATTTTTAAATCCATTTTCCTTTTCTTTCTTCCTTTTTCTGTTATAAATCCTTTCCTTTTTCCCCTCAAGTTTGGTGTTGTTCTTTTTTCTCTCGCCTTGTTACGTCAATGCTCTTTTACCCTTATTTTCTACAGAGGACAAATTAACTGGTCAGTAAGGGGTTTAAAAACTTACACACTTTACTAAAAAACACCATACTACAGACTCAACGCGTTGGCTTACATCAAGTGCCTTGAAGAGATAGTGATACCCTGGCTACTGAAAGACCCTATGTCTGGCAACATAACTTTGCACCATGCCACACGATCAAAAGAACCCAGTCATTTTTTCTAAATCAATGTCTGTGGCCACATCACCCCTGGTCATATAACGACCCAGTCTGTGGCCACAGCACCCCTGGTCATCTAACTACCCAGTCTGTGGCCACATCACCCCGGGTCATACAACTACCCAGTCTGTGGCCACATCACCCCTGGTCATCTAACTAACCAGTCTGTGGCCACATCACCCCCGAGTCATATAACTACCCAGTCTGTAGCCAGATCACCCCTGGTCATCTAACTAGTCAGTCTGTGGCCACATCACCCCTGGCCATCTAACTACCCAGTCTGTGGCCACATCACCCCTGGTCATCTAACTACCCAGTCTGTGGCCACATCACCCCTGGACATCTACCCAGTCTGTAATCCCCTTGATTATTATTCTTGGGGCTCAGTTAAGCGAGAAACCAACAAAACTACTTGTAACACCAAAGATGAACCGAAAGCAGATGTTGTAGCAGCATTCACCAACTGAAACAAGGAGACTGTCCAGAAAAGTTGCAGGAGATTTCGAAGTCGTCTGGAGACCGTGGATTGAGCCAATGGCAATTTTTTAAAATTTACTCTTTAGGATTTCAAGATATTTTTTAATAATTTTGGTAACTCTTCTTTTTCATGTGTTCCTTCAGAACATAAGTGAACATGGACGTCCACTTGGTTCTGTCGCTTGTCGCTCTCAACATTTTTCCTCTCGGCATCTCTCCCAAACCCTGCTCCGCCATTCATTTACTCAGACTTATCAAGTACGTATCGCGCTGCCTTCCCCTATTTCTCTTTTCTTCAATCCTTCCCGTGAGTATTAAACTCTCTAGGCACTTCTTTCTCATTAGATGTCCCAAGAACCTCATCCGTCTCTTCTTAACGTTATCAGTTTTCTTCTCGTTTGCTTCTTCTCTAACACCTCATCTTCGCTCACGTGCTCAGTCCATGGTATCCTCTGCATCTTCCCGTCAAACCCCATTTCTGCTGCCTCAAGCCTCTCCTTCATCCTTGATGAGATCATCCAATATTCACTTCCATACAAAAGAAAGAATAGATATCATGTAGCAATCCAGCACTCTTTTTTCCAATTATATTTGCGTGTCTCTTAGTTCTCTGCTTAGTTTTTTTTTTTTACTCTGGTTAGCATTTGATATGCGTCCTTATGAGATGCCAATGTTACTTTCATTTTTTTTTTCTTGCACAAAAAGAAGGACCAAAATTCCTTTAAACATTTGTCTGCAAATTCTTCGTCTTTTACTTTAGAGTTTAGAGTTTAGAGTTTACGGTAGACACTCTTAAATTTACAATCCAAGTTACAATCCAAAAATACCTTTACAAACTTTGAGGCCACGGATTTTGTCTTAGCTTTGCGACGATAAACAGTAGCAAGGGTTGGATGACCCGTCTTCCTTCTGTCTTGAATCTGTTCTATGAGTACCATAATTTCCAAGCTCTCTTTCCTCATCTCAGAAATTTCAAATGTATTTTCCTGATGTTAAGTATAAGTTCACTTTTTGTTTCCATTTTCTCTAAAACTTCGTTTTTTTTTCACATAATTGTTTCATGTTATCCTCAGCATCTTTCTGTAGAACCACATTTATGTTGTTTCAAGTCTCTTCTTCATCTCTTGTTCATCGTTGGGAAGACTGTTCAACACTCACTGTCATAGAGGTGGACAGGCATCCCATAAGAGTTTAGTACCCATTTTCTTGTTTCCAGTGAAGTTTTTCTGTTTCTTAATTCTTTGCTTAACTTCTGGAATACATCTTTGGTTATCCAAGTGTGCCTTTTCTTTTTAGTGAGACACTTTCCGTTCTCTGTTAAAACACTTTCTAGTTAAAAATTTCAGTGCGTAAGAATGTATGACGTGCATTGATTGGATATTCTAGAGTGACTGACGAATGTTTGTCACAATTAAAATATTAGCACTCGAAGCTGATGTAGTAATTACAACGACTCTGAAAGTTGACATATCTTTAGTTGCAGATTTGAAAGTAAATAGATGCTGCCTCGCCTTTTCCAACTCGAGCTCGAACTTGAAGACACGATCTTTAGAAGCAAATCAAACGAAAAGACAACATTTAACCATTGCTCAGAGACATGCCGTATATTTCCGCGTATAAGGTGACCTTTAGAAAAGTCGAGGTCAAAAAGTGTAGCAAATTTTCATGAATTTATCCTATACCTGTAGTATAAGTCGACTGTTTATTGATTATATAAAGTTGATATAAAAATTGTGTTACTAACTGTATCCCTAGACATTCAAAATAACCGATATAACAAAACCGATCATACATCCCCTAAAAGGGAAACATTGTTTTGTTCACGTTTCATCACACGATCTCTTGTAAATACTTTCTTTTTTAATCTTCTTTTTTATATCTAAAACGTTCAAACAGCCTCTCTGTACTATTGTGATAGTCATAACCCGATCATTATATTTTCTCAGCTCAGCTCGCATGGATACAAGTTAATTTGATTGTTATCGAATTGACCATTTACTTATACTTTATCAGCAATCAGAAATACCACTAATAACAGTACGATAATGTACAATAATAGTCAAACAGTAAAGTGCCATACGGATACACGCTTGGGCGATCATGTCTCGAAAGAGACATGACTGACTGGGCAGAAGACTATCCCTCAGTAGAATGCCATTGCTTTCTGCGGTAGACTGGTTGCCAGACAAGGTTATAGAACCCAATCTGTTCTCTTACTTTACCCATAACTGGAGGGAATAGACGGATTAATACCTTTCCCAAGGGTATTTGTGCATAAGTGAATGCAAGGAATCCAACTGGAATTCGAACTCGGCTCCCCTATTTGTCGTTCCGAGTCGATATCCACTGCACCACAACGCACCTCCTCTGATTTTATTGAAAGTTTAGTAAAAGATAAAGGCTGCTGTGAACACAATCATAACTTGATGATTATATTTTCTCATCTGAACTCGCATGGATAAAAATTGATGTCAGTGTTATCGAATTATTCTTCAAATACGCAATTTATTACGAAGTTATGTCCGTAAGATGGTTTTAGTATTTTCATTATCAGTTTATTTGATAATGGGAATATTGGTGTATACTTTATTGGTAATCGCACAGATGCAGTGGTTAAAGACAAACTTCACTCAGAAATTAACTATAAGACGCCCCCAATTTTTAAGGGTGCTGTGTGGGATTAAAAGGTCGTGTTATAAGCAGAAAAATACGTTATAATACAGAAAAATCCGTTTGAGCAGTGATGTGCTAAAGATGAACTTGTGTCTCAGTCATGCTAGAATAGAATTTTAATTTGATTTCGCACCACATCATCAAAGTAAGATTTTGACCAGAGTTAACCGTCAATCTGTTGGGGACAGATTCAAGTAACTGAACCAAAAATGTCTGGATTGTAGGCGTTAGAGAAAAGGCAATATTATAGAGAATTACATCGGTATACAGCTCAGAGAGGCGATGAGCAGTCTGTCATACATCGTACAAGAGAATGTATAATGCATTTCAAGTGAGGTCCCTAAAATGACTGTATATATTTGACTAAATAGTGGATTAAAACATAATGTTAAAGACAAAACTTTTGAAAACTAATTTTTGTCTCTTATGAATGAGACAATTTTTTGGAATTCTTTGTATAGAAATTTCATTTTCCTAGAGATTAACAGCGTTTTTAGTAATATTTTATAATTTAAAGGATCTGGTGTGATTAAAGAAGGAAGTGTTTTGATAGCGAACGGAAAATGCCTCATTAAAGGTCCTGGGAATGACGGTAAACTGCATCCAGCAGCAAAGCCCTTGATTGGGAGGTTGTGAAGAGAATGAAACCACCTCTTAATTGCTGTTGTTCCCAGGTGTACTATAACCCGTAGTGGTAGCACCTGTTAGGATCCCAGCTCTGGGCAAAATGGAGTTAAAGCACTATGAAAGTTTAAAAAATAGACTTTTATAGAAATAAATATACATAAAAATGGGCTTTTCTAGACAAATATACATTTTTGAAGGAAAACTATTAGCAACCACCTTTTGAGATTTCACTCGCCCGATCGACTCAGTCGATTAAAAAGTTAACTGGGCAATTAAAGTTTAATTCTTTACTCGCCCGCTTAAAAATCTCGCAATGAAACGTGTCTCTTCAAATATAGAAAAAGGTGATCTGATTCCTTTTACAACCCAAAAGTATGCCATTGAAGATTCGCAAGTTACTTAGAATGACCTATTTTGATATTATTGAAGACTTGGCTTTTATCGTCCCGGTCAGTGTAAATATTCGTTTAATCAATACTTCCAAAGTGGAGCCAAAATGTCTTTGTCATCCAGTTTAAAGACGCTCACAGATTTTTAGAAACTCATTTGGATAAATATTATCCTATATTTCCTCCCCAGAAAAGTCAAATTTTTTTGTTATTATTTTTTAAATTTTTTAAATCCTTTCTAACACGTTTGAAATTTTAATTAAAATTTTATTTTTTGTTTTCCGTCAGCGATTCACACTATGTTTACGTAAGGCGACTATTGAAAATGGAGTCGGTCTAGTAAAATGATTTTGGTGTGAGTAAATTTTGCCTCGCTTTTGACCGCCGGTCGAGTGATTTTTTTTCAAATCTTAAAGGCTGTTAGCAACAATACATTCCCATAATACATTTTTGAAGGAAAAAAGTACGAGTAATACATTTTTAATACAAAACAAAAAACATCTTCATTTTTCTAAAATAAAATAAATAATACAAATTTTTCATCAAAATCAGACAATATCAACCGTTTTACTATAACCAAAACATTAAAAAATACCTTAAAACCCTGCCGTTTTAGCATTAAATAACCCAGAGAGATTGATATGCCGTTAAACAAAACTCAAACTCAAACTCAAATACCTCATTAAAATCCGAAGATTTACTGGGATAGCCAAAGTTGCATTTCAAAAGCTAAGCAACGTTTCAATAAATAGAAAAACATCGTTAGAAACAAGGAAATGATACGTAATAGCTGTCCACCTGTATGGCAGTGAGTGTCACTTAAATGCCATACATGATACACGCTTTGGGCGATCATGTCTCGAAAAAGACATGACTGACTGACTGGACAGATGATTATCCCGCAATAGGTTGCCATTGCTTTCTGCGATATAGTGGTTGCCAGCCAAGGCTATAGAACCAAATCTGTCCTGTTATTTAACCCATGACTGGAGGGAAAAGACAGATTACTGGAGAGAAGCTGAACAATCTTCTCAAATGATGAAGAATTGATTTAAGGCAACAGAATTGTAGTTCTACACAAGGATGCTATTGAACCACTATGAACAACGACGAAGTTTTAGAGAAAATGGAAACAAAAATCAGGTTGCAGTTTGTTTTAGGGTTTTTTGTCTTGTTTGTTTGTTTTTCATTAGCGAGAATACAAATTTTATTCTTAACACAATCATTTACTTAATCATATTGATGCCAACAAAGTATCTTTAACGGTCTTTTTAATTGAATGAAATATTTTACGGTTAAAACGAAGTTCGGCCTTATTTTCTCAATAAACAAATTTAAATATTCAGAACTCCGAGATTAATTATGATTTAAAAATAATTTAATTAATATAAATTAATTCGGCTTGATGTATAAGCCGTGAAATTAGAATAATAATTAATTTCAGGATAAATTCCATTTCTCGCGCGAGAAATATGTTGCAGACAGTATTAAAGATGACCTCGTTTAATCTTAAATGTTAAGAAGCCTACACAATTAAAAAAAGTCGAACATTTTGAAAAATGATATGGAAGAAGTGTTATATATTCTGGGGATCAACAAAATATAATTGAACTCAAAAATAAGTTATTCCTGTCGAAGTAGAAAAAAACACGCGATGATTTTACTCGAAGCTGCAACGCAAAAACAAAAATAAACAATGTATTGTAGAAACAACGCCGGCTTTAAAGGTCATGAAATATAAACAATAGAAATTGTTTAATTAAATTATTAAGAAGCGAATATAATTTACATTAAATTATTTCGGGTTATAAAAAAACAATGCTTAGAGAAATGTGTTTTGGTTGTCATAAACAATGAAATAAACAGGCTTTTGCGTTAGCGTGCCATAGATGGAAAAGATTGTACAATGAAATTAACGATAGTGTGATTACGTCAAAATGCAGCTGGCCAAAGACAACAATTGGTGATTAGGACTGCCCAGGAATGACGTAATTGGGTGAAGCTCCCAAGAGCGTAAACTTATATATAAGACTGTTTTTTTCCCCCGGGTCGAGAGACAGAGGACAGAACAGAGAGCAACACAGGAAGAGAACTCAAGGAAAGACAACCTCAGCCGTCACTCGCTGATATGTGCGTGTTTCTCTGACCATTCTTCTACACACAATCGTCACATTGCAGAGAATAAACTAAACGAATATATTTTAGTACACACGTCATATTTCAAGTCATTTATCAACATTGGTTTCCAGCTTACACAGCATACATCGCTCTTGTATACGTCCTTGATATACCATATATATCGAATTGGTACATATATAGAACTGGTATAGAAAATTACTAAAATAAAAAAATGTAGTTGTCATTTTGTTTCTTCATTTTTTGCTTTTATTTGCCGTGTCTCTTCGGGGTATCAGTGCGCATGGCTCTCCACAACTTCCTATCTTTTCCAGTTCTTAATAAGAGCTGTCGTTTTCCCACCCAATCTATATTTTTTCATTTATTTCTACAATGTCGTCACGTATGTTTGTCTCTGCTTTCCTCTGTCCATCTTAGCCGCGATATGTCCCGTAAGTATCAAATTGTCCAAGCTCGCTCACCTCATTATGCGTCTTCGATCAGAGGTCAGCAATCATTTCTAACTATGAGCCGACTTACGGTTTTAAAATCATTCACCGTGTCAACAGCATACGGATTTTATTATACAAGTCAAGGTCAGTATACCTGTTCTACAATATAATTGATATAGTTACATATACAATAATATGTAAACCACTGTAATATAAATAAACTGTTTTTAAAAGTTGTTATTAGTATTTGTTACTTTGAGTGCTACTCAATTTTCTAAATGTTCAGGTGTTAGGCAGCTTCGTTGTGAACATTGCACAGGTTTCATGTAAGAGCAAAAGCGATTTTCTTCAAACAAATGAAAGATCTTGAGAGAAATGTTTAAAAGGTGAGAATAGAAGCAGACTTTTCTAACTTTTAGTCTTTCAGAGACTTCCTGAGTTCAACAAGTCGTGCGATTGAAAATTGCTTGGCGTGCCACGTGTGGCACTCGTACCATAGATTGCCGACCCCTTTCCTAAACATTTTCAACTCTGTCTTCCTGTTTATATTTCGTTTCCATTTAAACCTCCTTCATCATTTTGGTTCTCTCCAGTTTGTTCAGCCGCTATTGCCCAAAGAAATCACTTCTTCCGGACTTACAGGAGCGCCTTTTTGTCTCTGCTCGTCATGAGTTCAAGAGAATCCTAAGTGAGGCTAAGTTGTTGTTTGCTAATAAAATGAAACAGCGAATAGCAGTTTACAAGTTTGGATCCAAAGACTACAAGCTGCTCTGCAAAAGTTTATTAAGCAATGGCAAGCCTACCTCTGCTTTAATCAATAAATTCAAGATTCTCACAGCCACAACGAACAAGGCTGAGTGCTTGCGAATTCTTCTGCAACTCTAAATTTAACTCGTCTGGCGTAGCCACACCCAACTTCCCACTTAGAACTGAGTCTCAACTGAGTGACGTACACATACTCTCCTCTCTGGTCTAATAATTTCTATGCTTGACCCCCATAAGGCGAGCAGAGGTGACTTGAATCTCAATCGTTGTCCTAAATAAATGTACATCTGAACTCTCCCCACTACTCTCCAAACTCTACAACTACTGCCTCTCTGTTTTCCATGCTTGCTGGAAGTCCTCCTCTGTAGTTCCTGTCTGTAAAATCTCTGGAGAACCATCAGACCCCTATAATTATCATCCTATCAGCCTCCTACCGATTTTTGGCAAAGTGCTCAAGGCTATTATCAATGCTGAAGTGGTCCAACATACCACAACCCTCAGCCTATTCTCTGAAAAACAGTATGGCTTCCTCTTCGTCAGGTCCTCTGCTGATCTGCTAACGACCATCATATAACTCGAGCTTCGCCGTTCTTATCATAGATAAAAAAAAGTCGAACATTTTGAAAAATGGTATGGAAGAAGTGTTATATATTCTGGGGATCAACAAAATATAATTGAACTCAAAAATAAGTTATTCCTGTCGAAGTAGAAAAAAACACGCGATGATTTTACTCGAAGCTGCAATGCAAAAACAAAAATAAGAACGGCGAAGCTCGAGCTGTTGCCCTGGATATCTCCAAAGCAGAATTTTGCATACTAGCCTTCTGCGCAACCCACAAGGCTATAGTATAACTGGGCACTTATTCTATTTAATCGTTCCTATCAAATCGCATAATGAAATTCGTATTGAACGGGCAGACTTGCAGATCCTATCATACGAACACTGCCGTCCCTCAAGGCTCTATACTTGGACCTACGCTTTTTCTGATTTTCATCAACGATCTCTCTGAGATAATCAGTTCCCATGTAGGCATCTACGCTGAGAACAACACCATCTACACCCATCTCAATAAGAAATCTGCCAAAATGTTGCTGCTATTCTTGAAAATGACATCCAATCTGTGGTAGACTGGGATAAGAAATGGTTCGTAAATTTTAATACCTCTAAAACGAAACTGCTCTCTTTTAACCCCTACAGACAATTTCTCCTACTTCCCATCAGCATGGATCAGCATAGATCACGCTAGACTCCCTGAAAGCAATGCCCTGCGACTCATTGTTTCAACACTCTCAATCGATCTCAAATAGAACGTCTACATTGAATCAAAAGCTAAATTTGCTGCTAGAAATGTCGTGTCATGATGTTTTTCTCCTGAGAATCTATCTTGCACATATACAAATCTATCATCTATCCGTGCATTGAACATTATATATGGTCAGGCTTCGCTGATATTTGTCTCGGGATTTTCGACAAATATACAAAAGAGGAATCTACAATGTAAACGATCTCGAAGTAGCAACTCGGCTCCAGTCACTTTCTCACCGACGGCATGTGGATTCCCTCTGTCTTTTCTACAGACACTTTCACAGTTTTTGCTCCGACCATTTTATTCCCCCTCTCCATTGAATTTATTAGAGTTACTAGACTGGCTACTAGGTCTCACCATTTTACAGTCAAAACTGTCAAATGTACTCGTCTCTTCTAACCTAACATTTTCTTTTCTCGCACTTCCTACCCGTGGAACTCCTTTCAATATATTTGATTCCCTGATAGCCACAATCTTCAATAGTTTAAAGTCAACGTCAGTTGCTCCCTCTTATCTCCTTGATTCCCATCTTTCTCTTATTCTTACCCCGACAGCCCCCTCAATCTTGTTCTTTTTTCTTTTTCCCTCTAATCCCAAGTAACTTTCCTTACACCAGTATGTCCATCATTGTCTTATTCATTCCCCAACACTCACTGTAATTTATTTTTCTTTTTTTCACTCTCCTCTCATGTGCCCCCTTGCGCACCAGTGGCCGTACAGCGTTGCTTGAGGTAAAATGATTATACCAAAAAAAAAAAATGACCGTTTAATTTGTTTCTAATCTATTTCTCATGTATCTTAATATTTTGCTTAATTTTGGAACGCATCTTTTGCTATTAAAATGCACCTTCGGATTTCAGAGCCACATGTTTCGTCTTTTGTTAGAATAGTCAGTCAGTTAAGTGCCATACGTGATACACGCCTGGACGATCATGTTTATTTCGAGACATGACTAACTAGACAGATTTTTCCACGGTAAGTTGCTATTTCTTTTTGCGGTAGAGTGGTTGCTAACCAAGGCTATAGAACCCGGTCTGTCCTCCTATTTGGATGGAGAAGAGATGGATTTATACCTTTTCCAGGGGTATTTGCCCGTAAGTAAATGCAACAAATTACTGGACTTCGAACTCGGCTCCACCGATTTTCCATTCCGAGCCGAAATTTATTATACCGCAACGCGTAGAACATTTCCCAAATATCTAAATTTTCGTACTTGCTCTATTTCGATATCTCCAATTCTTACTTCGCCTCCTGAGCTATTCCTTTTGCTGGCAGCCATTAGTTCTGTCTTCTTACAATTGATGGTTAAGTTTTTTTTTTCTCATCTCGCTTTCTTTTATTACCACCTGTGGGTCTTCCTGTAGGTCCCTTCCTGTGTCTGCTATCAACACTGTCTCATGTGCCTATCAAATCTTGTTAAGAGTTTAGCCGCCAATAATGAATCCTGGTAGGATTCAAATTCTTTCGGAATCGAATTACTGTAAAGGCTGAATAAGTTGCCATGGTTAACAATTGAATAGGAGAAAATTGAGCCAATTCATACAATTAGGGAAGACATTTGAATAATCTAAAATATGCATTGGATGCAAACCACCTTCATATTGTGGTGCAGTGGATATCGCGTTGGAATGAGAAATCGGAGAGCCGAGTTCGAATTCCAGTTGAATTTGCTGCATTCACTTACACACAAATACCCTTGGGAAAGGTAATAATCCGTCTCTTCTCACCAGTCATGAGTTAAATAGCAGGACAGTTTGAGTGCTATAGTCTTGTTTGGCAACCAGTCTACCGCAAAAATTAATGATAATCTACTGCAGGAAAAAAAACCTCTGCACAGGCAGTCTTGTCTTTTTTGAAACATGGTCGCCCGAACGTGTATCACGTATGGCACTTAACTGAATGACTGAAGTACAGGAAAACTAAAAAGGATCATTTAAAAGGATTTATTTGGCCTATACATCGAAGTAACTCTAAGAGAATTAAATGTCCCACCAGGATTTATTATTAGTGAGAACAATCTTATTTACCGTGCCCATTCAGGACATGGATGGCAATGGCTTTTCCCAGTTTTCTGTCCTTTCCAGCTGAAAGAAATATCTGGCTTTTTTCAATCTTTTCCAATCCCAATACTGCCATATACAAGTTGGTTAGTTTGGTTACTCGCTGGTGCCCTCGGTTTTTTTTTTCTTCCCTTCACTGCCGTGTGAGTATCAAATTCCCAAAGTTCTTTTTTCCAATCATGCGTCTCCTACTGATTCCGCCTCTTTCTCAAAGACGAAACATCGCAAGCCTGTCACTGTTCTCACGCTATTTCCATGGAAAATGTTCAAACGAAATACAGTCCTTAGTTCCCCTAGTTCTTTTTTTTTTTTTTTAATCCAATTTTTCAGCAAGGCAGTAACGCCACTGAAGTGCAGGGGGCTACGTAAGAGTGAAAAGACTGGAAAAGAGAAAGCCGGAAACCACATCCTAAACAGGGGACAAGGGATGAGCCTCTACACCTGTTCAATAGACGTGGGTGGAGTGTGAACCGGGCGATAGGCCAGTCTATCTACTCCAATTGAAGAAAAAAATAAATAAATAAAAGAGTGAAAAGACTGGAAAAGAGAAAGCCGGAAACCACATCCTAAACAGGGAACAAGGGATGAGCCTCTACACCTGTTCAATAGACGTGGGTGCTTCACATCTAAGATCTGTCTTGCTATATAATAATACAGGGACCCATCCCCATTTTCTTTAAATTCTATCGGTGAAATGTAAGTTTTACTCGAAGGGCTTCTTGCCACATCTGCACTTCATTAATCTTTTTTCTGCGAGTAAAGGATGACAATTTTCCGGAAGGGTGACTCATTTATATTTCTAAAGCATCATCTACTTTTGTATATATTTTTTCAGTTTTTCTTCTAATTTTAAATATGTTAATCTTGTAGAGGCTATGAAGGTACGACTTCTGAAATTCATGTCGTCTGAATTTCTTCTTCTTCTTCTCCTTCTTCTCATAAATATTCTCTACCCTCCAGATACACACACACACACACACATATATATATATATATATATATATGCATATATATATATATGCATATATATATATATATATGCATATATATATATATATATATATATATGCATATATATATATATATATATATATATATATATATATATATATATATATATATTATCTTAACTAATCACGTTTCACCTGCAAAACAGATATCTCCAAGGTAGTTTGATATATTAATTAGGAGTTTTGAAACATATTTAGGTCAGGTATATTTGATGTGCATTGGAGGGTAATTATTAACGGCTCGGAATTAAAAGTTCGTTCTGATCAAGTTCGTTATGTTCACATAAGACCAAATAGTCTTAGGAAAGGTATGACCCCATCTCTTCACAACAGATATGGATTGAATAATGGTCTCTACCACCTGTAAATTGTTTACTTATGGTCGAAAACTTTTGGGAGCTACTTAACAAGTGATTTTTTAATTAAAAAATAATAATTTTTTATTATCTGAAATTTTCTTTCATTTTTACTTTTTAATATCTTCTGAAGGGAGTTGAGTTACTATGAAAAATAGAAAAAGGAATAAGAACAAGGATGTGACGTTTCCCCAGATTTATTCAACCTCTACATTGAGCCTATTCTAAGGAAGATATAGATTGATGCATGATTTATTGTTTATTTATCAGTGAACGTCATTTTAACAACATAAGGTACGCAGATAGAACTGCGTTGATGGTTAAGACGGAAAGATAACTGCAAGTCTTCTTAGACAGAATGGTGAAAGGAAGCGACAAAAAAGACTAATCATCTATCAATTGTAAGAAAACAGAAAGTACGCTGATCAGAATTAGAAAAACGCCCAAGTTGCGAATTACGGATTAAAGATGTCAACTAAGTATAGAAGTTTAAATATCTGAAAAAAATTTTAACAAGGATTCGAAGATACCGACATCCAAACACACTTTAGACTAGATAGATAGATACATAGATAAATAATGAACAGAGCGAGAAAAATAAGTTAATATATAGATAAAGAAAAGTGTGGGATAATGAAATAATTATATAGAAATAGAGAGAAAAACAGTGACATAGATAAAACTAGGCTGGGATATATATAATTGAAGCAGTATGAGGATTTGAATAATTAAGTTATTCATCGAGCTTTTTATTCAACAGAATGCAGAAAGCACTGGACGACCGTTTCGTCATATATTACGGACTCTTCAGCAGTGCGCATCCACTACCAGGAATTGAAACCCACACAGCTTATTAAGCTGATGTCATACCAACTGTACCACGGGCCCTGGTGACGATATATATATATATATATATATATATATATATATATATATATATATATATATATATACATCTCTGTATATATATAAATATATATATATATACATCTCTATATATATATATATATATATATATATATATATATATATATATATATACAGTGATGAGGTCATGTCAACTGTACCACAGGCCCTAGTGACGAATAGATAGATAGATAGATAGATAGATAGATAGATAGATAGATAGTAAAGATGAGTTTGAGACAAATTGATTGATAGATAACGAACAGTAAGAGAGTTGAGAAAAGCTGAGATAGATAGATAGATAGATAGATAGATAGATAAGACAGACATACATATATATATATGTGTGTGTGTGTGTGTGTGTGTGTGTGTGTGTGTGTGTGTGTGTGTGTGTGTGTGTGTGTGTTTAATCCTTTCATCTCAGCCAAGGTGGCACCGCTATTAGTAAACAGGATTACAGTGAGAAAAAGAATTTGCTACAGAGGGTATTAAGGTAATGATGAAAGATGAAATGGATTCAAGGAGATAGAAGATGGCAATTGACGTTGCATTTAAGTTTTTGTAGTTTGTAGCTATGCTGGTGCCTCGAATACTTTACCGAAAATAATGAAAGGTTAATAGGCCGACAGAGGGGTCAGAGGGTTCGCCAAAGTTCTTGAAAACAGGAACTACAGATGAGGACTTCCACCAAGCTGGAAAGTAGAAAACAGAAAGCAACAGTTGCAGAGTTTGGAGAAGAATGGAGTCAGCTCAATGGCACATTTTATTAGGACATTGGGACTGATATCCCATCACCTCCTCTTGCCTGATGAGAGTCAACTTTAGAAATGATATCCGACACTAGAGACGGGGTTATGCAGAAATCACTTAGTAGACTGTTTGTTCTGTGCGGGAAATCGATATGTGTACTCCAGACGAGTCAAGTGTCGAGTTGGAGAGAATTTCAAAGCAAAGCATTCAACCTTGTCTGCTGTAGATGTGAGGACTTTTAATTGATTGAATAGAGGAATGATTAAGGGTGTGTTGCTATTCAGTACATTCTTGCAGAGTCGCCATTAATCTCTAGAACCGGACGTACGAGATCCTATACGTTGTTTCATTCTATCAGCAAACAATAGTTTAGCATCATTTAGGACACACTTACATACTGTTGTGGTGAATATTTGTCTACAAGCTGTTGTGGCCGGTTTGGGCCAGAAAGAAAAACAAAAAAACAGGCAGGTAGGTTCAAACAGTGTATTAGAATAAGAGAATAATATATACAATAGTAAGTGTTAGCAATCATCAAAAAAGAAGTGTAAGTCCGAAGGATATAGTCACGCTGCGGTTAACACTTATAGCAGGAGGAAGTGTCCATTCTATGTAGAAGGGCACCATAAGACATACGTTACGAGCAGAGACAAAGTAGCCTCTGTTGTAATCAGGCATGTCACTGTATAGAACCGGAAGTGATTCCTGCAGCCGAGAATGCAGGTGAGAACCAAGGAAATGAACGAGATTTAACTTTTATTACTGGGATGAAAGAATCGATATCGGCTTTTACCCAGGAGGAGACCTCAGATGCTTCTTTATAACAAGGAGACTAAAATATTCATTCCAATAGACGTAACAAAGTAGATCACGATACGAACCCCAATCTGCTCATTGATAACAGAAAGATATTCTGTCGGTCAGAGGTTCTTGAATGGTTGGAGCAGAGATATTTACAGACACCATCAAGTGATCAAAGTGGCCAAAAGGGTAGAGTTGCACAGCATGACATGAGTCAGAGATAGAAGTAAAGAAGTGATCTAAAAGAGAAGCGTGTCCTTCAGTTTTACTGAGGAAACGGGTAGAGAAGTCTACCATTTTCATGAGAGATTGAGTGATTGAGAAGTTCAGAGTTTGGATGCCATCAAAATCAGTGACAGAGTGTTTAAGCAACTTAGCATGATGGGCATTAAGGTCGCCGAACACAAATATATTTGCAAACGGATGTACAGACATGGCATTGTTTATCTCGTCAGAAATACTATAAAGCACGCAACAGTCATAATAGGAAGGACAGCAATAGAGAATAAAGATATAGCTGACTCAGTTTGGTAGGGAGAGACGGAGACCCATATGAGAAATGTTTGGATATTCAAGAGATAGTTCTCTACATAAATGTCTAGGCCATGCATGTGGACAGCAGAGTCATTCTTAAAGAAAGGAAGGTTTTCATGAAACAAGAAATCAGAGGATGTATCACCTCCTCTGATTTCACGATTAAGCGTTAAATTTAGTTTCACAGAGAGCTAGGAAGTCTGGGGATTTTTCGAAAAGGAACTATACCAAACTGCAAAAGTTGGTACAACTACCACGGATGTTGGAGAAAGAAATGTGGAGATATTTATACTTTTATGTTGGGTTGGTTTAGTTTTATATATTTGATTGCTTAGAATCATGGTGAGTTATTTTGATAAGGATAAGCCTAGGGTAGTAGTCACAGTCGGTCGACAAATGTAACATGTGCGGAAGGAAATTCACACAGACTTTAGTAAAATGTGATATCGTCGTTGTCCACCAGAGATACTTGCAGTGACATCTATCCATACGCAACATGGCACTGCAAGAACACCGATATCATTCGATTGTAGATCATAGCAGCTTCGCTAGACGCTACGCAAAAGTTCAGAATCCTGACTACCAGTCAAGAAGCAGCAACAAGAGAACTACCGACTCAGTACCCTCAGTATAAAAAATGTGATATCGTGGTTGTCCACCGGAGATACTTGCAGTGACATCTATCCATACGCAACATGGCACTGCAAGAACACCGATATCATTCGATTGTAGATCATAGCAGCTTCTCTAGACGCTACGCAAAAGTTCAGAATCCTGACTACCAGTCGAGAAGCAGCAACAAGAGAACTACCGACTCGGTACCCTCAGTATAAAAAATGTGATATCGTGGTTGTCCACCGGAGATACTTGCAGTGACATCTATCCATACGCAACATGGCACTGCAAGAACACCGATATCATTCGATTGTTGATCATAGCAGCTTATCTAGACGCTACGCAAAAGTTCAGAATCCTGACTACCAGTCGAGAAGCAGCAACAAGAGAGCTACCGACTCGGTACCCTCAGTATAAAGAGACGTTTCCACAATTCACTTATATTAAAAAAATTTCACACCGCTGTATTTTTTTTTAATCATCTCACCCCAAGCAAGGCATTCCGCTGCCACTATTGCGCATGGGGCTACATAGGGGAAGGTAAAGAGAAGGAGTGGTTAGACATAGGGAATGTCAGGAGGAAGGTGACAGATGAGTAAGGATAGCGAGGATGAGGGTTGGGCAGATGGGAAGAGTGCTAGATAGAATTGGAGCAGGTTAATGTGTTAGGAGGTGTCTATTGACCTTACATTTAAACTCCTGGAGATTGTAGCCGTCGGGGAAGCAATCGTTTGGAAGAGATTTCCACAGTCGGGAAGTGCGAGGAAAGAAACTGTTGGAGTAGAAGTTACGGCTGCATTTTATCGGTTTCACTGTAAAAGGGTGGGATCTAGTTGCTAACCTAGTATCTCGTTCAAATTCGTATTTAGGGGGCACTAGTGATCTAAGTTCATCGGAGCAGAAGCCGTGAAAGTATTTATAGAAGAGACACAGGGAAGCCACGTCGCGCCGGTGGGAGAGAGACTGCAGGCGGTCTGCCAAGTCGGTATCTATCACATTACAGACCCTCTTCTGAACCTTATCGTGAAAAGAACAGCAGGGACACCCGACCAGATATGGCAGCAGTATTCAATGCACTGGCGGATGGTAGATTTATAAATGTGCAGGATAGATTTAGACGGAAAAAACTTCCGGGCCCTACACAGAGAACCGACTTTCATAGCAGCGGATTTAGCAATGGATTCGATATAGTCATTCCATTTGAGGTCCGCTGAAAGTGTGAGACCAAGGAGGCGTAGTGTTTTACTCTCTGGGGGGCAAGCCTGGTCCATGCTAATGGGAGGTAGGTGAGATTGTCGATGATGGTTAATTGAGAGTAGCTTCGTTTTAGAAGCATTAAAATTTACTAGCCATTTCTTACCCCAGTCCAATATGGATTGGAGGTCTTTTTCAATCTCGGCTGCGAGGTTAGCTTTGACGCCTACACCAGATTTTTGTAGGAGGCGAGAGTAAACTGTGGTGTCATCGGCGTACAAACCTATTTGGGCTCTTATGGAATCAGGGAGATCATTAATGTATAAAAGTTAAGGCCTGGAAAAGAAAAGGAACCGCTAACTCATTCCTACGCAGAAGACATTCCTACTCCTGTATGAGGGGAGGTGCATGGACCTATCTAGTCCGATTAAATACGTTAGTAATTTTTAACTTAAAGTTGAGATAGCCATTACAGATTCAACATTTTTAAAACTGAGTCATACCTCTACAAATGTAATACCCACTCCAAATAGCAAATGGTTTTAAGTTAATTTCTTCAAATTTTTTATTAGTATAACTTATTTTGGTCTATGAATCGGCTACCATCAGAGATTCTGACCACGCGATGTTTAACTAACATATATTAAGTGGGGCAGGTATAGAAACACAGGTCAATCCCAAGAAGCAAGCAAGAATGGTCAGCTAGCACAGCAGCAGAATAAAAAAGAAAACAACTAAAAAGAAAACATGAAACAGAAAAAAGAACAGAGTGAAATAGATAGATAGATAGATAGATAGATAGATAGATAGATAGATAGATAGATAGATAGATAGATAAAGAATGAACAGATGGAATTTAGTAATGAAGATAGTACGACAGATATCAAGAAAATTAGATAGATAGATAGATAGATAGATAGATAGATAGATAGATAGATAGATAGATAATGAACAGACTGGGATAGATAGATAGATAGATAGATAGATAGATAGATAGATAGATAGATAGATAGATAGATAAAGAATGAACAGATGGAATTTAGTAATGAAGATAGACCGACAGATATCAAGAAAATTAGATAGATAGATAGATAGATAGATAGATAGATAGATAGATAGATAGATAGATAGATAGATAGATAGACAGACTGGGATAGATAGATAGATAGATAGATAGATAGATAGATAGATAGATAGATAGATAGATAGATAGATAAAGAATGAACAGATGGAATTTAGTAATGAAGATAGTGCGACAGATATCAAAAGAATTCGATAGATAGATAGATAGATAGATAGATAGATAGATAGATAGATAGATAGATAATGAACAGACTGGGATAGATAGATAGATAGATAGATAGATAGATAGATAGATAGATAGATAGATAGATAGATAAAGAATGAACAGATGGAATTTAGTAATGAAGATAATTTGACAGATATCAAAAGTGAGATAGATAGATAGATAGATAGATAGATAGATAGATAGATAGATAGATAGATAGATAGATAATGAACAGACTGGGATAGATAGATAGATAGATAGATAGATAGATAGATAGATAGATAGATAGATAGATAGATAAAGAATAGACAGATGGAATTTAGTAATGAAGATAGTGCGACAGATATCAGAAAATTAGATAGATAGATAGATAGATAGATAGATAGATAGATAGATAGATAGATAGATAGATAGATAGATAGATAATGAACAGACTGGGATAGATAGATAGATAGATAGATAGATAGATAGATAGATAGATAGATAGATAAAGAATGAACAGATAGATTTGGTAATGAAGATAGTGCGACAGATATCAAGAAAATTAGATAGATAGATAGATAGATAGATAGATAGATAGATAGATAGATAGATAGATAGATAGATAGATAAAGAATGAACAGATGGAATTTAGTAATGAAGATAGTGTGACAGATATCAAGAAAAATTAGATAGATAGATAGATAGATAGATAGATAGATAGATAGATAGATAGATAGATAGATAGATAGATAGATAGATAATGAACAGACTGGGATAGATAGATAGATAGATAGATAGATAGATAGATAGATAGATAGATAAAGAATGAACAGATGGAATTTAGTAATGAAGATAGTGCGACAGATATCAAGAAAATTAGATAGATAGATAGATAGATAGATAGATAGATAGATAGATAGATAGATAGAATGAAAATAATGGTGAGATATTTATATAGATATACTGATTTTAAAAAAAAATTTCAAAAGTTTTTTAAATCATTCGTCTTTGAAAAACCTCTGCAGAAGGTTGTTAAAGTGAAACATGTTAGATTAAAGGCACTTTTCCTACTTGTTCTTTACTTATTCTATTCATCATAGATAAATAGACAGATATATACATGAAAATAGTTGGTGACAAAATAGATAGATAGATAGATAGATAGATAGATAGATAGATAGATAGATAGATGCTATCATATGATATTAGAGAGATATATAGATAGACAAATGAGTCAAACGTATATATATATAGTTAAAAATAGGTTTAGATAGATAGATAGATAGATAGATAGATAGATAGATAGATAGATAGATATTAAGAAAATAGATCGATAGATAGATGAATCAAACTTAAATTTATATAGTTAAAAAACAGTTTAACATAGATAGATAGATAGATAGATAGATAGATAGATAGATAGATAGATGAGACAAACTTAAATTTATATAGTTAAAAAACAGTTTAAAATAGATAGATAGACAGATAGATAGATAGATAGATAGATAGATAGATAGAATTGAGAATTGAATGAAAATCATACACACTGTTGCACTCTCCTGACTGAAATCTTTCTACTGAGAACCTAATTGCAAAAGAATACAACAAAAACACTTTCAAGAAATATGCTTGCTGTCTTGCCGCTCTCGATGGTACTTGGACAGACTCGGCACCGTTTCTTCCTTGAGAGTAATATCCGCTCACAGAAACAAGATGGAGAAACGGCGTACTTACAATGGCAGGCAACCCACCGAGTTCCTCTTTGCGATTCCTCTATTAACCTTCCAGAATATTTCATCATTTTACAAGAAATGCAATCATCGTGATTTCTTCAAGAATTCCATTTCCAAATATTTTTCACCTACAGAATGCATCCAGTGATTCTTCCTTTTAACATGCAGAGTGGTGGCTCATCGATTATATGATAACATTAATGTTTTCCTTATTATTATAGATATAATCTTGCCCTTAAATTAGTTCCTGATCTTTGACAATACTTTTTTTTTCATTCTCAATACATAAAATCCAATGTGTTGAAATGTCATATATATATATATATATATATATATATATATATATATTAGTCATCCACATACAAGCCCGTTTCGCTGTATCACAGCTCATGAGTGTGGCTAGACATATCCACTTTCTTCTGGCCGGGATCGAAACTCGACCGATTGTGTCAGTCGGAGTCTCTACTCCCTAAGCCATCGGCGCACGGGCTCAGAGAAGGGAAATTTTAACGTCTTGTATGTAAGCAGTGTGTACAGACGTCAGTCACCGAGAGAACTCAGTTCATTTCTGAAGAGTCACGCATTGTGGAAACTGTTATTAAAATTTTCTTCTCCAGAGTGCTCAATCGTAATGAGAGCATAATATATATATGAATAATTACGAGTACTTGAATGATAAAATAGAAAACATTATCTGTAACGCATTTCTTTCATCACAATGGCATCATCAGACTAAAGTTATGTTCTTGTGAAAGAAACTATGAAAAATAAAGTCACTTGTAATTATTTATCAAGGAAAATTATATAAATTTAAACTTTAGCTTCCCTACATCTCACAGCTTTCTTATCGTTTTATAATTATAACCGACGTTATTGGTTATATTTTCGCCCTCACGACTACATCTATATATTTTTATTAATAAGAGTATCATTTTAGTCTGATGAAGTTCTTTTGAAGGCCGAAACCTGTTGCATACATTTTTCCGTTTTGTAATTTGGTTATCCAGAAAAGAAAAATGCAAAATTTGATTTTTAATTATATTTTTCCTATCGTTGTAATGATTCAATGGTGAGTAGGAAAAACGGTTATTGGTAAATAATATAAATAATGCATTTACGATAATATAACATTAATTACAAGATAGATAGATAGATAGATAGATAGATAGATAGATAGATAGATAGATATGTACAGAAAGAAAGAAAGAAAGAAAGAAAGAAAGAACAGGGGGAGATAGATAGATAGATAGATAGATAGATAGATAGATAGATAGATAGAAAGAAAGAAAGAAAGAAAGAAAGAAAGAAAGAAAGAAAGAAAGAAAGAAAGAAGTGTGAGAGATTTAGCCTCATTATGTCATTACGTTTCTCTATTTTTCGCCGGATGAATAAATTTATAGCTACTCGGATTGAAGAATCGGAGATCCGAGTTCGAATTCCGGTCAATTTCTTTGCATTTATTTACGTGCACATCTTCTCGGAAAAGGTATGATTCCATCTTTTCTCTTCAACTTTGGTTTAACATTAGGAGAGACTGGAACTATAATCTTAGTAGGGGAACAGTCTTGGAGAAAGAAAACTCTGAATTCAAACCTTCAGCTTCATTTTTTGCTTTGGCTCTTGACATTCTGATAGAAGTTCGGGTTAGTCCTAACATCCACGGTTCAAAGGTTACCGGCATGCTATTTATTCTGCCTTGAATTTCATTTTGAACCACAAGTGAGAGATGGAGTGCACTGGTGACCCCAGCGACGCAAAATGAATAAATGATGATTGTTATAACTTTTCCTGCCATATTGGAGTCGGCGTCTTAATTTCTTCATCCCAGAACATATTTTAAGATGATGAACTGGTCTGAGTGATTGCCATAGGCATAAGCAGAACTCACGATCTTTTTGCAGGCGTCGAAATAGGTAGTAATACAAAAGTGAATATAACGTGTATAGTTAGATAATACCAGCGGAATAGCATCATCAATGGTATGATTAATAGATGCTCGGATTGGTGAATCGGAGAGCAGAGTTCAAATTTCAGTTGAGTTCATTACATTCACTTAGGTACAAATAGCCTAGGGAAAAGTATAACTACATCTCTTCTATCCCCAGCTATGGGTAAATAGCGTCCTATATGCTTAGGTGGCAGCCTGGAAAGGGTTAGTTTTTGTGTGGCTATCTTGCTCTGTGAACACCACTGCTACTGCGGTCTTAGTACAGGTGGTGCCTCATCGACCTCGATTGCGGGTCTCGAAATCGCGTGAACAGTCGCTCGTTTCGTTTTTGTGCTGTTAAGTATTTTTCCATTTGTTCAAGATTTAAGAGATGCAACTAAAAAGATTTCTAACTCTTGTCCATTTCACTAAAACAGACATGTCAGTGTTTTTTGTTTTTTTTTTTTGTTTTTTTTTAATTTTGTCACTGAAAACAAGCAGCGTTTCTGATATGTCCTTTTCGTATTTCTACGCGATCAAAACAGAATTTATGAGTTATTGGCTAGACGTTACGTATACATTAAAGAAACTCAGGAAGTGACAAACAGAATTATAATAAAATACTGATAATGATAATGATCGTGACACATTTCTTATTATTATTTCGCCCTCGTTCTAGTGCTGTGGATATCGACTCGGAACGACAAATCGAGGAGCCGAATTCGAATTCCAGTTAAATTCCTTGCATTCACTTACGCACAAATACCCTTGGGAAATGAATTAATCCGTCTCTTCCCTCCAGTTATGGGTTAAATAATAGGACAGATTGGGTTGCCTTGGCTGGCAACCAGTCTACCGCAGAAAGCAATGGCAACCTACTGCGGGATAATCTTCTGCCCAGTCAGTCATGTCTCTTTCGAGACATGATCACTCAAAGCGTGTATCACGTATGGCACTTAACTGACTGAACCCCCAAAAGAGTTGTTGGGGCGCTGACGTGCTGATCTGTTCCATATTCTCCTACATTTTTGTGCCAGTTCCTAGGTTTCCACGAATGGCTTATTTGCGTGAGTATCTTGAGCCTTTTAACCTGACGGAGTCAATCCCTCTCCAGGTTAGACCACAGCTGACTTCTTATAACTAGGTAGCTCGTAATAAGTTCAGTCGAAAGCCATTTTAATATATATAATTTTGAACAATCTCCTTAAAGATGAAGGGAAGATTTGAAGCAACTGAAATGTGGTTCTACAGAAAGAAGCTGAGAATACTATGAAACGAAAATGTGAAAAACGATGACGTTTTGGAGAGGGTGGAAACAAAAAAAAAACTAATAATTAACATGAGGAAAAAAAGTTCCTGGGATATGTAATGAGGAAAGAGAATCTGATTCTTACAGGTTAGATACTTGATGCGCTTGAGCAAGTGGATGGCAGAGCGGGGTTAAGGTGGAGTAACAGGAGAATGCGTGCTAACAGCCACTATGGATAGGGAGATGTGGAAGGCCATGATCGTCATCTAGTTTACAGATAAGATTTCTGGCTGAGGAATAAACTTCGTTCGTTTATTCTGTCATTCTGAGCGTATCAAGAACTCTTTATGGTCAGTCAGTTAAGTGCCATACGTGATACACGCTTGGGCGATCATGTCTCGAAAGAAACATGACTGACTGGGCAGAAGATTATCCCGCAGTAGGTTGCCATTGCTTTCTGCTCTCTATGGTAGATTCTAAAAAAAGCGAAAAGAAGTACTATAATACATTCACTTTTCAATAAAATTTTTCATTGTCGGTAAAACCATCAGAAAATTATTATATAAAGAAAAATAAAAAGTAAGCAGAAATACGAGTAAATATATCTGTAATTTAAAAGAAATAATGAAGTAAAATTATTTTTTATTTGAATCTATATGAGCTTTTTTCTATTTTAATTTACAGTTTCTTTTCTATCGCTCAGTTTCAGCTGACATTTTCATCTTCATTTTTATATTTATTTATTTTCTTTAATTGAAAAATGTGAAGGAGGATTTTGTGATGATATTCTATATAATATCACCTGCTGCATCAATGCATATCAACGATATGGCAGTCTCTTTTATCAACTTCAATCTATACACAAATCTACAAAGACAGACGGTCGATACTATTTAACAACATGGCTTCCCAAAAATTAATACCAACGTTTCCCGCCGTATGAAAATTACGCGCCTTATCACTTGCCACTTTCGTTTATTTAACTTATTTTCGTTCATTTTTTTTTTTTTCTGAAACTAAACAGTAGAATCTTTTGTCTTACGTGTGCAAATTTGTTAAAAGACGAAGATTTTTTTTCTTTTATGACACGTTCGTACATTATCAACACCTACCTAGCCATTTGCATTCAGCATCAATTTTCACGCACGGTTCCTTTTCTTTTCACATCTCAGGCGTAACAACACACTTTGCATATGTATCTTATCGTTTCAAGTTTACGCACAATTTCTCAAAATGAAATTCTTTGACTTTGTATATCAATAGAAACCAGTTTCTTATGCCTGTTAAGCAAAAATTATGATTGTAACTGTTTTTTTATATCATTATTTATTCAGATATTTATTCAGATATTTATTCAGATATTTCCATATTATATTCTTCAAGTTCATGATGACTTCCTTTGGTGTCGTGGAATAATTTTTGCATCAGTTTTCCTCAACCATTTTCTTTATTCCAACAAAACTTTTTATCGATTCTCCAAAAACTGTTGATTTTTTTTTTTTATCTTACGCTTTCGCATATAAACAAAACCAAACTTGAGTTGTTATATTTTTTAAAAGTTTATATTCACTCGGCTGCTCGGGACCAAAAACAACACCATGTTCACTTCGGACGATTATGGAGCGTCATTCTTTAGAAGTGTAACATATCTAACTAATTATTATTATTTATTTTATATTCAGACTATTGTCCTCATATGTATTGTTGTTATCAAAACGTTTCGATTGTTGGGCTCTCCGGTCTTCATTTAGTGTTTTTCAACACAACAGAAAGTCTTTCGTTAGTATGACTGAAAGCTGAAAAGCTTAACGAGGGAGTCACGAATTTATGTTGTTTAATGTATGCATGTCATCTCGATAACCTACAGGGAATTCTGTTCTCGTTTCACTGCGTATATTTCGTTTAATTCTTATTTTTAGTCCTGCTCAGTTACTGCTCACCCGTTTTTACACACTTCACAATTAATATGTCACCAAATTCACGAACCAAAACATTCACAATTCTTGTTTAAATATGGATATTAATAAAGCAGAAGAGTTAGGGGAATATTAAAATCAAATTTCGATTAAAAAAAGAAAGAAAATTGAAAAAATTCATGAATTAAAATAGCGGCTAATATACAAAAGTCACAATTTTGTTCTTTCATCTCGATCGAGAGATGTGAGCTTAGCGGGAAAATATTAACGATTTAAAATTGTAACACACAAACAAACACACCCACATACATTTTTTCGTTCTGATCTGAGGAAGCCTATCTAAAAATGGTAAAACGCATAATCAAGTCGATAAAACAGTTTATGCCTATGTGTAGCAAAGTAAAATAATCTTAAATTGAATAAATGTTATTCTTGAATATTTGTTTCTTTCAAATTGAAAGAAACGAATTTCAAAGATGCTCTCCAAATATCCGACAAAAATATTTTGTTTTTGTTGGTATGATTGAAATGCTGAATGCGCCTACTTAAGAAGAATGTAACGTTTCTATGATGTTTTGTGCATCCGTGTAATTCTTCAGCAGTAAGCTAATGAGCACTGTTGGTACAACTACTAATATTCGCGAAAAGTTACCCAATAAATATGCTAAATGTTGAGTAATTAATTATACGAAAAATATGAGTCATCAACATTTCACAACAAATTGGGACAAAGAATTCACTAAAAACTAAAAAAAGACATTCATTGTAAATTTATGCGATTTATTTATAAAAAAAAATAAGTGAATCAATGAAGCTAAAAGTTAAGTTTATTAAGTTTACTAGCCTCAGAAGTTTATTGGCTAATTTTTCCTTAATTCTTATTAACTATTTTAAGAAGGAAAATATTGCTAATCATTTTCTCGACTGATCTCTCAAAATTCTTCACAGACAACAAATATGTGATTGTCTGTAAGAGCGTTCGAGCTAACATCGCTGATTGGTTAATAAAAGAAAGCTAATGTGGAAATTCACGTTGGAGCCGACTTTGTTTACAAAAGTGAGTCCATTTCTGTGAGAGCTTTTTGTGATATTTCTTAAGATTATTGAATGTTTCTACAATTTTTAATGCAAAAGTGGCGGTTACATTTAACTATTTCAACGGCAAAAGTGTGGGAACTATCCGCCACTCTAGTAGAGCGCTTAAAGTCATGTGGTCGGGACACCAGAGGAAAAAAACGCTCGGGAGAGCAGTTGCCCTGACTGAAGTCGAAATGCTAAGTCGGGGTCGATTACATTGCAGATCCTTCGTTGAGGCAGGAACACCCGACCATATATATATATATATATATATATATATATATATATATATATATAATAATAATAATAATAAAACCGACTCTGTACGTATTCTAATCTTAAAATGTTACACAAGAAACTTTTAAAGACTATGAATAACCAGCAGAATCTAACTCCGTTAAAGAGGGGAAAAAAAAGAAAACTGCGTAGGACCGACAATGCATACGGTTCTTCACAGTAAAGAAAAAAACCCTCGAACGGAACGAACCACCAGGAAAGAAAAGTGCTCGATACTAAACTAACCAAAAAGTGTTAACAAAAAGGCAGTTACGCAGAGCAAAAACATATATATATATATATATATATATATATATATATATATATATATATATATATATATATATATATATAATTTAGTGGGAATTGAGACTTGTACTTACACAATCCGTTAACTGTGTGTCTCTCTTTAAAAAAAATCTTGATCATCAGAATAGATTCCTTATCCTAAAACTTCATGAATATGACATTATCTGTTGACTTTAGATTTTGGTTTGTTGGATTGCGTTGAACCATAATGATCAAAATGGCCTGTTATTTGCTCTCCAGACCAAAAGTAATCAACTCTATCATAATAACTACCGTCGTGCATTTATTTGTATATATATATATATATATATATATATATATATATATATATATATTATCTTATGTCTATGGCACGACTCAGAGTTTTATGCATTATGCAATCATCAGATGCATATTTCAAACCGAAATATTTGAAATATGCACCTGATGATTGCATAACGCATGATACTCCGAGTCGTGCCATAAACGTAGGATATGTGTATTTCTTAATATATCTTTATATATATAACGGATCTGTTCATATATTGAGTACTGTTTCTGCATAAATTAACAATACATATGTACACACTCCTCATACTTATATTAATTAATTTACGTCACTGTAACACCCTGCACCGGACTGCCGGCTGGCTGCCATCAGGCCAGATCCTGGTCGAAACGGCACCAGATGTGACGCCTCAAGCCGGGCTGGCCGTCTGTCTAATGTGACGCTCGTTCTCGCTGACGGTTGTGACGATCCCAGTTGTGACACTGCCACCCGGTCGTACGGTTGGTTTGGCCGCTGTCGCTGGTCGGGACGATCCCGTCCGATGATGTCGCCACAAAAGCTGGGTTACAGGACGTCTTTTGCAACAACGAGCCACTGTCCCACGTTGTGATTAGATCCCAGAGGTCTCGTCTTGCAATCTTAATAGTCTTCCCTTTTAGCCAGTCCGGACACTGGTGTACATTTGTGGTTTGAAAAAAAATTACGGAAAAAAAAAAAATTAATAAAATAAATGAACGAAGTTGAACACGCCTGGAGTGCTGTGTAGAATGTCTTTATATAAAGAAAAAACAATTTCTTTCTGTTCCCAAGAATACAGTTGTCAAAAATGATATCCAATCATTTAAAATGCTGGTTGCAACGGAGAGAGAAAGTTCGCCAAAAAGCATCATAGCTTCCAATCGTTAAATGAAATATTTTGTCTAAGTTTCGTTAGCGTTGAGATCTCTTCAAAATTTCACTAAAGTCTTTTCTCGTATCTCATTAAAGTCTTTTCATTATTTCTCTATAATCAGGATTGTCAATTTTCCTATGTAACTTCTAAAACAGCAAAGTTCTTACGGGTCCTTATCGGAGTTTAAGGGAGTTTGCCGAAGTTGATCGAACGAAGAATCAGAATTTTCGATTCTCCCGTGATTAAAAAAATAACAATAACATTCGGGATTCATGTCGATGGTGCATTTTTCCAAGTTAACTTCTTTGAGTTAATTTGCGGCAAGCCTCATTCGAAATTAACTCTTTAGCCATGATGGGCGACCAGCCATGGGTCATGGCTTCCCGGCTGGGGCCATTTTCCCCAGTTGCTACACTTCGACTGATAGCAGCTCCAACTCAACAAACTGCTCTAACTCACAAAACTGAACTTTTCGTGTCGAGCATCTGTTTCTATAACCAATTTCGATCCTCTCTGGAGATCCGGCCGGCTCACAGTCATCGGCCAATGAAAATCAGTCTCCGCCCACTCGATTTGCGGATATGTTAGCTCGACCAATGAGATTATGCCAACTCACATCGAACTGAATTCAGGTCGGGTTATTTCGGACTGTTGTGTTCAACAATGGCCTTGACCTTCGGGTGAACTTATTAAATCACTCTGACACTTGTTTTGTCTACGAGTTTTCAGATTATCGGAATCAACATTTTAACTCCAAAAGAAGAGAAATTTATATAGAACATGAAAGCAGCGATATTTATAAAAACATTATTTTCATAAAATAATTAAATTTTATGCTCCCTTGCTTTTAGAAGCACTTGATGGTACTAGAATTTTTTTTTCCGAAGCTCACATCGCGTGACGCAATAAAACATCAATAATATCACCAATATCGATTTCTCTCACCGTTGTTTTAAACTAACCAAAGGAAAGTATCCCCACGGGAGAAGGGAAAGCATCACCGTGGGAGATAGTGTCAAAGTCACTATATATATATATAAGCGACCGGAGTCTAAGCCGTACTGATGAGCTGTAATACAGCGAAACAGATCTGTCTGCGGATGACTATAGTATATATATATATATATATATATATATATATATATATATATCCCTACTGTCACGCTTATGGAGAGAGACAATAGCGAGACAGCGTCGACTCACTTCATTCTCATTACTACCAGTCATTAAGCTTTACTATCAGTTATGAAAGCTCTTGCCACGTTTTTGCTCTTTAACAGTTCCATATATATATATTTTTGTTTTTATAACTACATCGTCGAGTAGTGAAGAATATATATATATATATATATATATATATATATATATATATATATATCCCTCCTGTTTCTCTCAGAGAGGATTTGGATTATTTTATTTATTTTTCTTATGGCTCATGGTAAGATAATCAATAGTAGTTACAATACGTCAATATATATATATATATGATGCAGTTATTTTAGAGAGCATATCGATATAAATATTTTGCTGTAAATTTTGACGGCACAGACCCACTCGCATTACTATATTTAAGCAATAGTGACAAATTGTTCCAAGGGAATATCTTTAGATTTCATAAAATCTTGTAATATCAACTCAGAGATATTTATTTGGTAGTGTTTCTGGTGGGCATTCAAGAATGTTGTCACCTACTTAGCTGACATACTGTCTATGGTAAAATTAGTAATAGCTCTTTTCTTGTACATTGAGTTAGTGTCGGTTAGAATTGACAAAATCTTTTTTCTTGAAACATTTTTTCACAAAATTGTTCAAATATCATTTCTGTCTCGTATTATTTTAATAATTTTACCCCAAGTAAGGCAATAAATTCACTAAGACATAATGGGTTACTGAGTGTGAAAGAATAAGAAAAATAAAGCAAAAGAGAAAACTTTTTTCAAATTTTTATACACTTTTTCTTTAATGCACCTAGACATGGTGTAATAGTTAGCAAGTTTATATCCGTACATCAATTACGACCGAACAGTGAGTTCGATTCTCACTGGGTACCTCCACACTTTCGGCCTTGTGTCACATCTAAGCTACACATAGCAAATCACCTTTCCTTTAATACACATATTACTTCCGTTGTCAAATACCATCAATGCATTTTTTCAATTTCAGTTCCTCTTAGAAGACTGCATTCTAGTAATAAACAGAAAGACTGCCTAAGTGATAGGTCGATGATATTACATAAAAGATTGATAAACCACTTAAGGGATATTAGTGACATAAAAAAGCGTTTAAACATTCACTTACAAGTCAGTCAATCAGTTAAGTGCCAAACGTGATACACGCTTGGGCGATTATGTCTCTTTTGAGACATGACTAACTGGGCAGAAGATTATCCCGCAGTAGGTTACTTTCTGCGGTAGACTGGTTGCCAACCAAGGCTATAGAACCCAATCTGTCCTGTTATTTAACTATAACTTACAACTACCTGCCTCAATAAAAAAAAAATCCTTATAAAAAATACAGTCATTCTAAGAACATTTACTTGTAAAACCTTCTTAAGTTAATTGAAGCAGTTTCTATAAAACGATGCAGGGAAAGAAACGTTACCTGATTTTGCAATAGGAAGAATGTGTTGCATCTGTCTGACATCTACACAATACACAACCTAGAACATAAACATAGGGTATAGCTTCGTAGGAAGAAGCTCTTTGAGTGGAAAGAATGTGGGTGGTATAAACTACCTAAGTGGCAGGTTAGACAAGGCAGAACCAAGGAATGTAAGTTTTTCCGGGCACTTTCCAAGGAAGCAGCGATAGGGTGGTATCAAGAAACAAATAAAAGAGAGCGAAATTGTTATAAGATCTCAGTCTCTTATCTGACATTGAATTCTGGACCATTCCGTCACAGATGAAGAAGTGATTTAAGGCAACGAAAATGCGTTTCTACAGAAGGATAATGAGATTGCCATGTGAGTAACAGAGAAGTTTAAAGAAAAATGGAAACAATGCAGGCGCTTATATTTAGAAGTATAAATGAGACGGTTGAATTTTCTAAGACACATAATGAGGAAAAAAGAATGGAGAATATGACACTCACAAGGCGTTATGATAAGAGTAAAGAAACTCGTGTAAATTGATAAGATAAAAGGGACTTGGAGGGAAGGTGAAAAGACAAATCTTAGAAAGAGTTTCAAAGGAGAATCATAATCATCTATGTCCTGAAGATACGCAACACATAAAAGAATAATGACACTCTTTCCACGTATATATATATATATTCAAAGTACGGGTTTTTATGGATTATTGCCTCTAGTTAAATTATTTGATTCTTGTGCAGCTTTCTTTATTTCTCATCCTTTACTTTTGCATTGAACAATTTCTCCTTGTTCGCTGGTATTGCTCGATTTAATAACAATTACTTATACGATGAGCCCATAGAACTCGATCAAAGAACTTTTTCCGTACGAAATTTCCAGCTGTGACAGATGGCGTTAAACGCGGGCGGCAATTCACTCATTTAGGAGGTTTCACTGCCTAACATCAAAGTTAATTCACTGATTTAGTTCGACGAGATTTTGAGGGATTCTGTGTCTTCTTTAAATGGGTCCGTAGACATGTTGCAGAGGTTGCTTATACATCTGAAAAAAGAAAACCCTAATCGCTGTGGTATAAGGAAAATGGCGGAAGAATAACGGCGAAAAAAAGAAAGGCGAAAAAAGAGGAAGAAAATGGTAGCACTGTTTGTTTAAGGATATGAGAAATAGAGAAAATAAATAAAATGGAGAAAATATTCATAAAAATGAAAAGGAACGCAAAGGCAAGTTCTAAAGAAAGAAAGAAAGAAAAAAGAAAGAAAGAAAGAAAGAAAGAGAAAAGAAAAGAAAATATATCTTCTCTAGAATCCGAAAAAGAACGAGAGAAACAGAGTGAGAAAGAAAGCAAAAAGAAACAAACAAAAAACAAAACAACTTCTCTTGACAATGTACTAGAAAAGAAGAAACAAACAAACTAACAAATAAATATATTCTATGGAATCTGTACCAGGTATAAAAGAAAGAAAGAAAGAAAGAAAGAAAGAAAGAAAGAAAGAAAGAAAGAAAATATCTCCTCTGGAATCTGTAAAAGTCATAAAATTAAAGAAGAAAAAGAGATTGCAAAAGAAAGAAAGAAACAAACAAACGAACAAAGAAAGAAAGAAAGAAAGAAAGAAAGAAAGAAAGAAAGAAAGAAAGAAAGAAAATATTCTTGCCGGAATTTGTACAAGACCTAAAATTAATAAAGAAAGAAAGAAAGAAAGCAAAGGAAAGAGAAATCGTGGGAGAAGAAACATGGAATCTGTACAAGATAAGAAAGAAAGAAAGAAAGAATATTTACTCTCAAATCTGAACAAGACCTAAAATTAATAAAGAAAGAACGATTGCAAAAGAGACAAGCAAACAAACAAACAAACAAAATTCTCTGAAATCTGTTCACGATAGAAAAAAAGAAATAAAGAATGATATAAAGAGAAATATCTTCTGTGAAATAAAAACAAGAAAGAAAGAATTAGAAAAGAAACGAATCACTAAGATTTAAAAAGAGGAAAACAACAAATGTGAATGAGAGATTGAATGATTTGTTTTTACAGTTTTCAACCTTTTCGCAGATTATATTTAGATTGTAAGAATTTTTGGGAGATAATACTGATTTTACTTCTACAAGTCCTACTAATTAATCCATAGATTGAGGGATAAGAGGTGAATTCATACTTTTCTAAGGGATATTTTCCGCGTAAGCGCCTATACCGAACCCTACTGGAATTCAAACTAGGCTATATGATTTCTATTTCCATGTATTATTCATGACACCAGCCGCACACCAAAGCTTACTGCGCCATTTATTCTCAAGTGGTCACCCATCTACGTACTGACCAGTTTTGTTGTTTCTTATCTTTGGTGATCGTACGATAACACGTGTTTCAGCGTGATGTGAGAAAAATCCCCTGAATAAAAAAGAAAATGACAGAAAAATCAAATGATAAAAACAAAGAATAACGGGATAATTTTATGTAAAAATTTCCGTCAGTAATTTCAGGGGGAAAAATTATGGAAAAAGAGACTTAATAAAAAGCAACACAAGATGATAAGAAAAAATAAATTATTTTATAAAGTTTGATAAAAAAAAATTAACAGAGCTGATGCTATGAAAAGAAAACTACAACACATATTAATTCAGCATTTAATCTCCTTTGAAGTAGTTTTATTCTGACAGTTGGTTAGGTTGAAGGATCTCCTTCACTTAGCATTCGCTTGGATTTCCTCGACATCACGAAATTTCGTTCATTTCTAGTAGGATATGCATTTTGAAGAGGGAAATTTCAAGGGGAATCATCTGGGGAATATGTTTGTTGTCTGATCTTCCCCAAAATTGCTGCACAAGCAATAACCACTGATGGGAACACTTTTCTTCCAAGCACTTTATAAACAATGAAAGTGAGTGAGAACATTATGACTTAGTGTGTATACGTGACAGGGTTCAAGTTCAGTTTATGCCAAGTTTCACTCTGCCTACTTTAAGTCTGTTTCCATAGCAACAGTTCCGAAACATTATTTTGAAAGGAAAATGCAGGACCTTCTACAGAAGTTAGCAAAAGAAAGTGAAAAGAAAGGATTGAGCATAAAACTCAAGAAAACTGAATGCATGGTCATCAGCAAAAAGAGGAGACCAATATGTCAACTGCAAGTTGGAGAATTTGAAATAAAACAAGTAAAACAAATCAAATACTTGGGAAATGTTTTGACAGAGGATGGAAAATGTGAAACGGAGATTCAAAGACGCATTGGCATGGCCAAAGACGCATTTCAGAAGCAAGCCAGAGTACTGAAAAACAGGAAAATCTCATTAGAAACAAAGAAAAGAGTGTTGGATTGTTACATGATATCTGTCCTTCTGTATGGAAGTGGATGCTGGACAATCTCATCAAAGATGAAGGAGAGGCTTGAAGCAGCAGAAATGTGGTTTTACAGAAGGATGCTGAGGATACCATGGACAGAGCACGTGTGCAACGATGAGGTGTTGGAAAGGATGCAAACGAGTAGAAAACTGATAATAAATATCAAGAAGAGACAAATGAGGTTCCTGGGACACGTCATGAGGAAGGAAGGCCTGGAGAACTTGATACTCATAGGTCGGATAAATGGAAGAAGAGACAGGGGAAAGCATGGCGAGACGTACTTGTTATGTCTGAGCAAATGGTTGATGGAGCGGGGCTTGGAAGAGATACCAAGAGAAAAATTACAAGAGACAGAGCTAAGTCGAATTTCGAAGGGAAACTTGTATTTCGTTCACCGGTGTAAATTGTTCTAGTTTAATGAGTATGTTATCTCCCTTTAACTCAACTCTGTAAGTAGACTGGTATTAAAATCGCAACTCTTTGTGTCAAGTCACTGGATCCAACAAACGCCTTTACCCACTGAGACATATGGCTGTATCCTTTGATTTGACCCAAAGAGTTTTGAGTTTAATTCCTGACTACCTTGAACAGTTGAGGGAGGTAAATGAAATTGAGGGATCTGGAAGAGGCATGGATAGTGGAACTAGAACAATATACACCGGTGAACAAAATAAAGGGTTCAGTTTCAAATTCCAATTATCTGAAGTAAGCCAGTGTGTACAATGGCCGAAACGCTGTAAATATGGCAACAAAGATGATGTCAATAGTCTGCATAATGAAAACAGTCTAAATATTACAATACCTCATCTCAGAAATATGAATAAATATTTTTTATCGTTTTTTTTTCATCGGACAACTATACCTACATTAGACATATTTGTTCTATTTTCATCAATTTGGCTCAACTATAATGCGTCTTTATCAAGCGTCTGAAATTTTAATAAACCTTTCATTCTTCATCATTCAGAGTTGAAAACCCACTTCTTAGCAATTCTTCTATGTGCATTGTCTCTTCAGGACGTAGGCGATCATGGCCTTCCACTTTTCCCTATCCCTGGTGGCTCTGAGCATGCCTTCTCCTGTTACTCCATACAACCCTCATTCCATTATCCACCTGATTAGGTCCTTCAAATATGTTATCCGTTGTCTCTTTTCCCCTCTATCTGGCCTGTTAGTATCAGATTCTCCAAGCCCTCCTTCCTCCCAGGAACTTCAGCTGTCTCTTCCTGATGCTCAGTATTAATTTCATTTTTGTTTCTATCATTTCTATTTTCAATTACAATAAACACTACACCTATTTTACTTGGTATTTCTACTTATTGCATCCCAAGTTTAAATTTGCACATTAAACAATACTACCTAATCAACATTTGATACGCCATGTTGATTTCAATCGTTACTATTCTAAGTATACACTTCTAGTTGTTATCTATTAGAAAGGATGTGTGTAAGATTTATATAAATGAAGTTGTTTCCAAATAAGTTATTAGAAATGTTAATCAAAACCAACAAATCAGAATATATTTTTCTACCCACCAACTTTATCACAATCTTCTTCTTCATGTTCTGTGTCCCTTCAGGACATAGGCGATCATAGACTTTCACTTGGCTCTGTCTTTTGTCGCTCTCAATAATTTTTCTCTTGGTATCTCTTCCAAGCCCCGCTCCGTTAACCATTTGTTCAGACCCAACAAGCACGTCTCGCGCTGCTTTCCCCTGTCTCTTCTTCCATTTATCCGACCTGTGAGTATCAAGTTCTCCAGGCTTTCCAACTATATTTATCTAAAATCAAATTACGATTTGCAACTATTCAGACGAATGTACCCTTATAACACGTGGTCTCCATGGATGCAAATAGTGAGTTTCAATGGAGAAGAAACTTGAATTAATTTTTAACGTTATTTTTTTTTTAATTTCGGTGTAACATACATCAAAAACATTATTTTTTAAACATGTTCTTGGCCGGTGTGAGAACTTTTCCGTATCCTCTCGTACATTTAATTTTTTTCTTCAGTTTTTCTTTTTGGACAAATAAGCATTTTAAAACAAACTATTCGCTGTTCGATATTGAAAACCGGTTCCGGTAAGTTACCTAAGAAACATTTAAAGAAATTGTAGATCTTATTACTGTTTGGGGGGTTGGTTGGTTTTCTTTGATGATATATCAACCCCCATGGGTCATTTAATGCCGAACTCTGAATAATTTAAACAATTTTATGGCTTTAATTAAATACATTTTGAACGCAATCACATGCTTACAACAGAAACGTCTTGATCGACATTTTGCTTTAAAAATGGTTGTTTATGGGTACATCGATTCCTTATGGTTCATTTAATGCTGAAATTTAATTTTCTTGGGAATATTAGCAATTCATTTTTACACAAATGTATTTCTGGGAATTTTTTTACCATACAAATTTATTCTTGCTGTTTTTGCTATAAAAATGTATTTTTATACTTTCTTAGTGTTTTGACCCGAATTAGGGACAGTTAACTATTTATCCATCTGAAGCTATCTGAAGCTACCACTCCGCGTTATGATGGGCCTGACAACAACAGCCGTTAAGAGGTGCTTCCACACTCCTGCAAGCTTCTCCAGATCAGAAGCCTTGCTACCGAATATAATTTATCGTATTACCCAAGACTCTAATTACTCGTTTTAATATCTCGATATAATGAATTTGGCGATGGTCGAGAAAATAACGAAGCTGAAGAGAAAAATAATAAATAACATTAAATGTGACTTTTGATTAATTTTACAAAATTAAAATAAATAACCGGGATTAAATACGTGAGGAATCTTTTGATCAGTCAATGAAAGATTAACATTGTGATTCGCGTAAATGGTAGACGAGAAAACTGACTGGAAAAAAGGTGAGGAATCGATTAATAGTTACAAAAGAGAGCGGAAAGCGGAAAGAAAATGGAAAGAAAGAAAGATCGAAAGAAAAAAAGAAGAGAAAAGTAAATAAAATAAAAAGAAAGAATGAAAATAAGAGAGAATGAAATAAGAGAGAGAAAATGTCGAATGAGGCTGGGCATAAGAACGAGGAGAATGGGAGTGACAAAGAGTAAAGGATAAAAAAATATGAAGACGGAAATGGGAACAAAAAAGCCGTTTTGAAATGAAAAGAAAAGTGGAAGAAAGAAAGGAAGAATGGCGAATAATTTAAAGCGAAAAGAAAGGACGGAAGGGGAAAGGAAAAACGAGAAGATATTAGAATGCGGTCAGTCAGTTCAGTTAATTGCAGGTTGCCATTACTTTCTGCAGTAGACTGGTGGCTAACCAAGGCCGCAGAACCCAGTCTGTCCTGTTATTTAACCCATAACTATAGGGAAGAGACGGATTAATACCTTTTCGAAGGGTATTTGCGCGTAAGTGAATGCAAGGAATTCAACTGAAATTCAGACTCGGCTCCCCGATTACTCGTCCCGAAGAACAAAGACGGTAAGGAACAGAAAAGAGAAAAAAGAGGAAAGAAGAAAAGAAAAGAAACAAAGGCGGAGGAGAAAAAGCATAGATAGATAGGTAGATACAGAGAGAGAGAGAGAGAAATGAACAAATTGAGATAGATAGATAGATAGATAGATAGATAGATAGATAGATAGATAGATAGATAGGACGCTCAAACCCTCAGCCACGATCACTTGTGACTTCGAGCTAGCCCAATACTCGACGGCTCAAACAGAGTCATCTACCAAGTTTCACTCACAAGGTTTGGGTTAACCCGTGGTATAATTTTCAAGCATTTTCCAAAGGTGCCGTACACTGGAATCGCCTCCTTCAAACCGATAATATCAAGAAGTCACATTCCTGACAAAATAGACCATGGTGAGGTTCGAACCAAGGATTCATGGTCAAAAAGTGAACGTTCTAACCACTCGGCAACATACATATTTTTATAGATAGATAGATAGATAGATAGATAGATAGATAGATAGATAGATAGATAGATATGAACAGACTGAGATAGATAGATAGATAGATAGATAGATAGATAGATAGATAGATAGATAGATAGATAGATAGATATGAACAGACTGAGATAGATAGATAGATAGATAGATAGATAGATAGATAGATAGATAGATAGATATGAACAGACTGAGATAGATAGATAGATAGATAGATAGATAGATAGATAGATAGAACAGACTGAGATAGATAGATAGATAGATAGATAGATAGATAGATAGATAGATAGATAGATAGATATGAACAGACTGAGATAGATAGATAGATAGATAGATAGATAGATAGATAGATAGATAGATAGATAGATAGATAGATATGAACAGACTGAGATAGATAGATAGATAGATAGATAGATAGATAGATAGATAGATAGATATGAACAGACTGAGATAGATAGATAGATAGATAGATAGATAGATAGATAGATAGATAGATAGATAGATAATGAAAAACTGAAATAAGTTGAAACAAAATGTGCATCAGGGAGGGTTTATAAGTACAGATACATACATGCATCCGTAAAAGCATACATAAATACATAATAAACATAGATAGATAGATAGATAGAAGAAGAAGAAGAAGAAGAAGAAGAAGAAGAAGAAGAAGAAGAAGAAGTTAAGCATTTCAGGGGAAAGTAAGTGAAACTAAATGAATTGTCCGTCGCTAGATCATCGATAACATCAGTTACAGTGGGAGTGAAATCGAAGACTGTTCGAAAGTAAAATCTCATTTCACGCTTTCTGCTTTTCAAAGTGGCAAATGATTGAAATTCATTAAAATAATGGCCGATCTAATTCTTTATTTCCCGATGATATTTCTTGCAGAAGATTTCCGGGACTGCAGCTCAGAAAATAACACCGGAAAAATCTCGTATGTCGCTTTACATTAAAATACACTTGGTCAGTTTCATTCTAAATTGTCAGTTCGATTTGTCGAAAACGGCACGGGATATATTCGAAAACATTATAAAACAACGAAGTAAACAATCGAAAAAATATATATATAGGTAATTAATATTAGACGTCTATATGCATTTTCATATACAGAACTACGTATACATTAAAAGGAAACAAAACGTGCGCAGAAAGCATATTGTATTGATTATACAAATATATCACTAATAATGTTTTCCAGTAATGCTTGAAAATCGATTTCTGCTTCTTGTCCGTTAAATTACCAGCCATCATTAAGTTATTACTTTACCTATCATATCTTTATTATTTTTTATTATTATTATGTTGTCATTTTTCATCATATTTCCATTTCTGCTATGGTCGCACTACCTACCAAGTCTGCGGGAAAACCTGAGGCAGGTCGTGGTGTGTCGTTATGGCTCCATTTCATGTTTTTTTCTATCTCCCCTATCATCCCTAGCGTTACATAGACAAAGTGCACCTACTATCACTGGCACGATTCACTTTTCAATTTCCACATTTTTTTTTTTTTTTCAATTTCCAGGTCTTTATATTTTGACAGTTTTTCGAATTCTTTGGTTGCTATGTTACACTCCGCTGGAAAAGCCATATCAATTATTAGTTAAGTTTTTTCTTTCTGGTTTTTAACAATAATATCCGTCCTATTTGCTTCAATTTTTCTGTCTGTGTAGATGGCGTAATCTCATAGAATGGTGACATCTTCTATTTCTATAACCGGTGCTGGGTGATGTTCATACCAGTGTTTGTTTACATATTTTCCATAGTGTTTGCACATTGTCCAGTGTAAATATTGCCCCACTCTATCGTGACAATTTTTATATTAATTTGGGGCAAGTACAGAACACCCTGAGATTAGATGGTCTATTGTTTCTTGATATTTATCACAGAACTTGAATTTTGGATCCACATTATTATGTATAGTTTTTGCCTGAAAGTTCCTAGTGAAAAGACTGGTCTTGCGCAGCAAGAATAAAGCCTTCAGTTTCAAACTTTAATCCAGATGCACGTAACCATCGATGGGTATTAACTTTATCAACATTGGGTTTATGAGCACGTTCTGGATATTGGCCGTGCAGAGGTTTGTCTTTCCAGCGTTGTTTCATCTGTTCAAGAGCTCTATTCTTGGCTTTCTTTTTCATATTTTTTGCCGGAATATTTGGTTCTTGAGTTCTGTTTTGCTTTTCTACAAAATCCACTAAATGTAAATCTTGTTTATATTTACTGCCTTCTTTCATTATTGAAGAAAGTTCTTTTAATTAGAATAATTCTTTATTAATCTTTGCTTCTCAGATCCACTAAATAATACTGCTCGTTCCTGGAATTATGAGGGCTTTTGGTTAAAAGAAATTTGGTTTCTAATATCCACTGACTGTTATTCTTCGATCCAGGAATTATGGGAGATTTTGGCTGAAAACTATTTTTTGTTAAATTAATTCGTTATTAAATTTGGCTTCTCAGATCTACTGTTATTCCTAGTTCCAGGAATTAAAGACGTCTTTGATTGAAAACTACTTTCTATTAAAACAATTCTTTATTAAATTTGGCTTCTCAGGTCCACTAATTGATATTGCTCGTTCTAGGAATTATGTAGGTTTTCGGTTGCGAACTTTTTTCTATTAAAACAATTATTTATCAAATTAGTTTTCTCAAATTCACTAACTGATTTTACTCGTTACAGGAATAGTAAGGTTTTTTTGTTTAATTTTTTTCTATTAGAACCATTCTTTATTTAATTTGTCTTCTCAGATCCACTAACTGTTATTGTTCGTTACAAGAATATTAAGGGTTTTCGGTTGAATTTTTTTTTAATAGAACAATTCTTTATTAAATTTGGCTTTACAGATCCGCTAACTGATAATGCTTTTTCCAGGAATTATTGGTGATTTTGGTAGAAAACTTCTTTCTTTTAAACAATTCTTTATTAAATTTGGTTTCTCAGATTCACTATTGTTGCTTGATTTGGGAATTATGGGGGTTTTTGGTTGAAACGTTTTTTAAACAATTATTCAGAAAATTTGGCTCCTCATGTACCTTAACTGTTATTCAGGATTTTTGGGGGGATCAAAGGAATGAATCAACTTTTTTCTGATTTCTCTAAAAATTTCAATTTTGTACATGGAATGGGGAAATGTAGAAGATCGTTCCGTCATATGGCATCTAACAGCCTGAGATATAATATGCAATAATAATGCTATACAAAACTACCAATAATCCTAAATTAGACACCCAGAAATACTAACCTCTTTGACATTAAAGCAGAATTCTCCAGCCTGACACCCTTGCCTCTTTTTTCCTTTTTATCCGCATTGGTTACGCACTGACAACTTTCCTCCACCAGCATAATCATCTAAGTTTTACCTTATTACCAATCCTCTGAAGATAATACTTTTCAAAATCTTTTACAGATATTGACTATGCTGATGCTCTAATTCCTTGCATTCACTTACGCACGAAAACCCTTGGGAAAGGTATTAATCCGCCTCTTCCCTCCAGTTATGGGTTAAATAATAGGACAGATTGGGTTCTACAGTCTTGGCTGGCAACCAGTCTACTGCAGAAAGCAATGGCAATCTATTACGAGATAATCTTCTGTCCAGTCAGTCATGTTTCTTTCGAGACATGATCACCCAAAGCGTGTATCAAGTATAGCACTTAATTGACTGACTGATGCTCTAGCTAATACTGCAGACGCAATTACCAATGGCGCAGTTCTCTTGCATCATCTAACAATATTGTTGGACTCTAAAACTAGACATTAATCGGCATGGCTCAATGTAAACTGTCTCAGGTGAATCAATATGATATGTGGAATCTTTTAAATAACAAGGAAACGAGATAATTTCTACTGAAAAAGATGTGAAAAATTCGCATAGCTAAAGCCTGGGTTGCCTTAAATAAAATGGATGAAATCTGGAAATCTGATCTACCAGACAACCTGAAGCAGAGATTCTTCTCGGCCACTGTAGAGCCGGTGTTAATCTATGGTGTCACTGCTTGGATATTGACTAAAATTCTAGTGTTTAAGCTTGGTGGAACCTATACTCTGATACTTAGAGCAATACTTAACACAGGGGACAGCATCCAAATAAATCACAGCTCTATCAACTCATCCCTTATATTTCTACAATCTTACGCGTACGCCGAATGCGCTTTACATGACACTACTGGCGAGCAAGACAAGAATTCGAGTGTGATCTGCTGCTCTGGACACCTAAACACTGCACAAGACTGGTTGGTCGTCCAGTTACCACCTACATTGAACGCAGAATGTTTCTCTAATGACCTTCTGACTTTAATACAAAACCGTGATGGTCGACTTGACAGAATCATGAATCTACAGTATTTATTCGGATTATTGTCCTCATCTTTGTTGCCTTAAGAACACATGGCCGAGACAGATATAGACGCAGGTTACTTCCTGTGACTTGACGCAAGGAGTTGTGAGTTCAACACCAGACTACAGCAGTGGTGAACAAGTAACTTACAAAGTTAGAGGGAGATAACACATTACTTCCAGAAGAGGCTCTAGGCAAGGAATGAAGTTCATATAAGCCAGTGATTGTAATAAAGGGTTCGGTTCGAAATTCCTAGCATCTGAAGAAGGCTAGAGTGTACGACAGCCGAAACGTCGTACAAATGGCAACAAAGATGAGGACAATAGTCCAAATAATGTAAACACTGTAAATAATGACTCATGTCAGAAATATAGACAAAGATTCATGAATGTTGGAGCTAACTCGACCAAAGAAAATGGTGTGGAACTTTAGTATCTTAGGTTATCATTTTCTCTTCCAGTAATATGTATTCTCCATTTTGATCGTAAGTCCTCAAGTGATGTGGTTTGTATTATTTTACACAGTTTAAGAAAACCGGTAATATTGCGATTACTATTTCTTAGTGATTCTGTAGCTCTAGCCCAGGAGGTTTGCAAATGGAAGGTCTTCTGGAAAATCTACAAGTTTAATCCGTTGGACGTCATTTTTAATATCTTTTTCTGAGAGAGCTGTTGCATAAAGCTATTATTTTAGGTATTTTTGAACATCCATTTTAATGCCTCGATCCAACGAAATTATTTTTTTAAACACGCGTCATATAAAAGCAAAAAACATTGAACCTGCCATAATAATTAATGTTTTCTCTTTGTGCTATAGTCTTGCTATGGTATCTCGGAAAATGTATTTTGGAAAAAATAAAATAAACGTCTCTGCTCTTCTATTAGGCATCAAAGAGTCAGACGTCAAGTTGAAGTTATTTTGTTTCCTATGTAATAATTACTTCTTCTTCTTCTTCTTCTTCTTCTTCTTCTTCTATGTGCCTTCAGGACGTAGGCGATCATGGCCCTTCACGTTTCCCTATCCTTGGTGGCTTTTAGCATGCTTAATCCTAATAAAAAAAATTCTTTCCATTTCTATTCTTATTCGTTTATCTCAGGATTCTTAAATTTCTTCTTATCATTCTTTTTAATTTTATTTCATTTTTGTTGTTTGCTTTTTGCCATCTCTCGATTTTCTTAAGTACTTTAAGATTCCATTGTCTAAAATTATCCAATCTCTTTAGTCATGTTTCGTTTGTTTTTATTGAGGGCAACGTTCATCCATATTCTATTTTCAATGTTTAAATTTTTAGTCATAAAGAATTTATTACTTGTAGCCAATGATTTTTGCCAGAGACAACAATCAATTCTAAAAATTATTCACAATTCTCGTCAGATAAAAAATCAGAGGCAGATATTTTTATCCTTTCATCCCAAGCGACACAGGACCGCCACTGGTGTGCAGGGAGTTACAGTGAAAGAAAAAAAACATGGTGCAGGGGACGCCGATAAAAGGATAAAAAGTGGATGAGATTTGGGGAGGTGGATCGAATTTAGGGAAGTAAGAAATGTTTTTAAAATGCGGAAGTAGACTCTCACTAAAATGATGCAATAAGACCAGGCTACAAAGTATAAACACTAAATCAATAAAGAATAAGTACAAGGAAATAAACACATTGGCTACCAAATAAGTTTCCCGTATAAAGCATGTGTATTACAATTTTTAGAACCTAAATAAATATTAGAATTTTAAAAGAACTAAGTCCAGTTAATTTTTTTTATTTTAATCATTTCACCCCAAGCAAGGCATTCCATTCTATTGCGCTTGGGGCTACATAGGGGGAGGTAAATAGGAAGAGTGGTTAGATATAGGAAATGTCAGAAGGGGGATGAGAGATAGTTGGGTCGGTGGGAAGAGTGTTTGAAAGAATGGAAGTTAGTTTGTTAGGAGGTGTCTATTGACCTTACATTTAAACTCCTGGAGATTGTAGCCGTCGGGGAAGCAGGCATGTGGAAGAGAATTCCACAGTCGGGAAGTGCGAGAAAAGAAGCTGTTGGAGTAGAAATTAGGGTTACATCTTATCTGTTTAACTGTAAAAGTGTGGGACCTAGTTGCTAATATAGTATCTCGTGCAAATTCGTGCTTAGGCGGCACCAGTGATCTAAGTTCATCGGAGCAGAAGCCATGAAAGTACTTGTAGAAGAGGCACAGGGAAGCCACATCACGCCGGTGAGAGAGTGGTTGCAGCCGGTCTGCAATGTCAGTATCAACCACGTTACAGATTCTCCTTTGTATTTTGTCAAGAAGCCCAAGGAGAGTAGCAGGGGCACCCGACCAGATATGGCAGCAATATTCAGTACATGAGCGGATGGTAGATTTGTATATGTGCAGGATAGATTCAGTCGGGAAAAACTTCCGAGCCCTGCACAGAGAGCCGACTTTCATAGCGGCTGATTTGGCAATGGATTCAATATAGTCATTCCATTTGAGGTCCGCCGAAAGTGTAAGGCCAAGGAGGCGTAGTATTTTACTCTCTGGGAGGCAAGCCTGTTCCATGCTAATGGGAGGTCGATGCGATTGTCGATGGTGGTTAGTTGATAACAGCTTCGTTTTAGAAGCATTGAAATTTACTAGCCATTTCCTACCCTAGGCCACTACGGATTGGGGGTCCTTTTCAAGTTAAGCAACGAGGTTCGCTTTGTCGCCCACACCGGGTTTTTGATCGAGGCGAGAGTAGATTGTGGTGTCATTTTTGGCCAACTTTGCCAAAGCAGTAGATCTTGGTATTAATAAATGTCTGGAAGATAAAGACTACCATTTTAAGCAACTCTTGTGATTGTAGAGTTCAAAGGTAACTTGTATTAATATCGTCATAACTGAATAAATTTAGTATTACAATATCTTAAGTTTTTCTTTTCCTTAAGAATTTTTATATTTTTTAAATATTTTTATTCGGTTCAGAGTGCATTATAAAATATTGGATCTATTAAATAAACGCAATGAAAAAACTGTCATATATAAACATTGCAAAATGTTCATCTTAGATTATAGTTCATAATTTTTCATAAAAGAATATCGATTAACTTACATATATCCATTACTTTGTTTTGTATTATGATATAATATTAATTTAATAGATATTAAAATTTATGCAAGTTAAGAGTATATGAAAAATTGATAAAAAACAAATGCACTCTAAACCAAATAAAAATATTTTAATCATACAAAATTCCATTTAAGTCAGGTCAAAAACAAAAGTTTTTTTTTCTCTTTTTACTTTCAAATTAGCCGAGAAGCATATGAATCTAAGAGAATTACCTTGTTGCTAAAATGTATACCTCTTACCGGATGTAAGTAGTCTTGTAGCCGAATAAAATTATATTTTTCCGTAAGTGTGAATGAAAACCCCGCATCCCTCAACATGTAACCTATATTTTAAAATTTTAAAGACCACTTTCATTCTAATTGATTAGAGTAAACAAACCCATAAAATCTATATTTTTTGTCTTCCCCCATTCATATTAACTAATTAAAAAACAAATGCATTGTTTTCTCCATTTAAATGTAAATCATTTTCACTAAAGTTAATGAACATTGCCTGATGACGAGATAATAAATTTAAATCTCGAAATATAGAAATTTTCGTGTCTCAATGTAAACAAAATGAATTTTAAATAAAAAATAAATTTAATAATATACATTGTCATCCGCAGATAGATCTATTTCGCGGCTTATCAGTACGGTTAGACATCCTATTACTTCTAGCCAGGATTGAAACTCGACAAAATTGACATCAGTCGGCAATTCTACCTCTGAGTTATGGGCACTCGGTTTAGGAAAGCGGAATTTAGCGTGTTATATACAATATAAACACACGCCAGTAGCGGAGAGAGTTCAAATTCATTACTGAATGAACGATGCGTAGATAAGTGAGTAGCTACTGTTTTTTTTGTTTTTTTTGTTTTTTTAGATTGACCTTTATGTTTATTACCTTTCTCTTTTACAGTGGCGCTGATGGAGACGGCTGTGAAAGCCCAGTCTACTTGTGAAGACCTGTGAGCCGGAGTCACATGTGTCTGGATGAACGAGTCGAACCAAGACATATATATATATATATATATATATATATATATATATATATATATGTCTGAATATATGTTTTTTTAGGTCTTTGTGAATCACATTCGTGTAAAATCCTTTGTACGATAAAATCAAAAGCTGATGCTGGTTCTCTTGAAATAAGCCTATACTTCCGATTTACCATGAAATAACGTGTCTGCCTTAATGTTTCTTATATATATATATATATATATATATATCCAGCTACAGAGGAAGCAAGGTTTTACGATTTTAAGTTCTCTGGCATTTCTTTCTTTTTTTTTTTAAAGTGCTGAATACAATAAATATTGTAGAGCTTAATATAATCATAAAATTAAATTTGTTATACAATTAAAACTTAAAAATACATTGTGACACAGAAATTTCTATGTTTCGAGATTTCTATCTCGTGATCAGGCAATGTTTAATGTTAGTTGTGAAAATGATTTTCATTTAAATACAATAGTATTTAAATTAAAATCACTTATAAATATAAATCTATGTTCCATTTCTTTTTTTCAATTACTCCTTTCCTGAAAGAATTACTCCCCTCGCAAGCCAACATTCACGACCACAAATATGTTGACAAATCAAAGAAAAAAAAACGGTTAAATCCACCAGTCCCCCTTATGAAAATGTACAACATAAACATCCATTACAGACCAGAAACAACTGAATCAGAATGTATACAACAGAATATATATATATCATAATTTGTGTATTTAGGTCGCAAATCTTCTATTAAACATGTCATATTAAATAAATTGCAAACAATATGTTTGCTTATTTTTACAAAACCGTTCATCCTCACGAATGATCTTTTGCATATTACAATCAAAAGATTAATGGTTAATATATAGGAGGTCTTGGTTGAACCCTCCTGATAACACGTCGTACATCCCCTTCATGTTGACGGCTGGAATCGAAACTCACGGTCTACCTCGGAAGGTTCTACGCCAGGAAGGCTAATTTGCAGCAGTGGCTTCTCAGGCCTCAGGTCCTGTATCAGAGATGCTTTCAACTAACCCTTTGTTATGGACCCTTTGTTATGAACTCTCCTTCCTAATATAAGTAACAATGTAGCGAGTAGGCAGGGAGAAAATACGAGTCAGCGACCTGGCAAGTTTACTTTGCGTTACTACGTGATAATACAAAGTTCCCACCAATACGTCGAACCTAAGGGACCGGCATTTGCACTTACATGCACCGCACAATCTTCTCTGTTGTACTCCACAACAACTTAGCGACGAGGATTCGAACAAACTCCACGTGTCCACAACACCTTTTCAGGCTTACGCAAGAAATTTAGGACCTTCCGCAACATTTTTAGGAAATGATCCGGGAATTAGTGGTGGCATCATCGAAAGGGTAAGTAATTTATCTTTTGTTCTCTATTTCCATCTTCTTTTTCTACGACTTGTTCTTACATGCGTCCATTTGCCGACTCTCTCTGTTATCCCTCAGAACAAAATTAAATCACATAATGATTTTTTTAAGCAGCCTGTAGTGAAACATTAAATCACAGTCGAGGTGTGATAGTTCTCAAAATAGGAGTCTTTGCTTGGTGATAGTCTTACGTCCTTGCCATGTGCTCTGAACCACAGTTAAATCTTTTATATGTATTATTATTATTATTATTATTATTATTATTATTATTATTATTGTTATTAGCTTCAGTTCTCATAGGCCTGGCGGACTTGAGAAATCCCTCTAATATGCATTATAAATGGTACAGATTCAACACAGGTAGAAATGCTCAAGTAGACATATTTGAGACAGGTGTATGACAATTGCAAAAGAGTATGCTGCACAATGTTTTTGTAGATTGTTATTTTTGTATCCTTATATAAAGTTACTATTGTTCTACATACGTTTATTTCGTCGACTAAATCAAATGCGGAATAGCATAATGTTGTGGTGGACCTACCCATTAACATAGTAATGGACTAACTCAACCTGCATAAATACCATGTGACTACTAGTCACCTGGAGAGCACCAGTCTGGTATGAGTCAGACACCCGTAGAGTGACTTACCGAACAGAGACTTTGATATCCAACACCGCTTGCTCATCAGCTAGACGAACAAGCTGGCATATTGTACCTTTACCCGTTATTTTGTTAATACCAATTTTTACACTAATTCCGAATAGCATATTGTTCCTTATTTGTAAGCGTACACCTGTCCCTGGTCAATATTTGTGTTATATGTTGCACTTGTGATACTGAAAAACTAAGCTGAAAAGGTTGGAGCTATGGCAAATTCCAAATCTCAAGAATCGGTGGAAGTGGATCCTTGGTAGATAATCAGCGATGAGGCTAGTAGTACAGGCGCACCAACGACAGTGACAGATTTGCAGCAGAAATTCTAAGAGGCATACAGTACGATCATGTGAGAATAATACGGTAAATTAGTGAATACCTGTGGCCGTTGATGTGTAGAAATAATTAAAAGCCATAGACAGTACGGATTAATCATTAGCATCAATATGAATTAAATCGGCATATGTAATTACAATTTTGTTCTATAATTATGGATGTTACATTTTTTTTATAAAGTTTTTGTTGTTTAAATGTTTAACATAACCCTCTAGGGCCATTCGTATCATATTTGATACAGTATTTCCCTATAAGGAAACATTTGGTATTTCCCTATAAGGAAACATTTCGTATTCATTGACTGAGCGGTCAGTACTGCTTTCCTTTGAAATTTATAAAATATTTCTCTTAAAAAATTTTTCAGGAAAATATTTCTTTCAAGGCTTGTTTTCATACTGTATCAAATATGATACGAATGGCCCTAGAGGGTTAATATATACTTAGATCATTTTATGCAAATTTATCATGGTATGCAATAAGCGTATAGGAATGCGACATTATTTATTACGATGGAATCTATACAATTGGAGATATTTCAACTCTTTGCCTCTAAATTTAGACACAGCTATATATAAAGGGTGTATCAAAAATAATTTTACATACTTTGGGGCGAGTTTCTCGCCCCCAAAACAAGGACAAAAGTCCATATAAACCATGGCTGCAAATCCTTAATTTTTGAGTTAATAATTTTAATGTTTACGGTAGACGCTGTTAAATTCACAACGAAAGACACAATCCAAAAATAATTTTACAAACTTTAGGAGCAGATTCCTTACACTAAAATCAAGGACGAATGCCCATATTAACATATGTCCTCAAATCCTTCCAAAACACATCAATTCACAACAAATGTTCAAAATAACCTCCGCTTGCTTCTACACACGCATGCACTCATTGGATTACTGACTGGCGGAACCTTTCAAATACATAAACAAGATGTTAAATGGTTTCGTAGGTCTTCATGACTTGTTGATGAAGCGTCTCTGCATTATTAATGTCTGCTGTATTTGTCTATATTTCTGAGATGAGGTAGTATTTAGAGTATTTACGTTATTCGGACTATTTGTACGACGTTTCGGCCGTTGTACGCTCCGGTCTTCTTCAGGAATTTCGAACTGAACCATTTATTACAATCACTGGGGTATAACATTCTCATTCTTTGCGTATTTGTAATGTCACGATTGGAAGTCATGAGTTTTCTTTGCAAGTTACTTGCACACCACTGCTGTAGTCTGATATTGACATCACAAATCTAAGAGTCAAGTCAGGAACTAGAGTTAGAGTTGTTGTCATATACCCTGGGTAATTGTTTCGTTGTAGGGTACTGCTTATACTGATCATTTTCTGTTCGTATGACTCTGGATCGCCGCTTATGACTTTTGCTCGATGTTGAAGGCAGCGGACGATCCCTTTCTTTACATTGTGTGGGTGGTGGCATAACAAAAAACTCCAACATAAACGGAAGGGAGAGTTCATGAGGATAACAACTTTCAGAAAACAGACTCGGCCTGTCTACCCCATGTAAAAGGGTTATCGGAGAAAATACAAAGGATCTGTGGTCCATATATCATCAGGACGATCTTCAGAAGTGGTTCTACACTTCGCAGGTACCTCTCCCGAGTAAGATCTCCAACAGAGGAGAACATGATATTCCGCGTAGTTGTGGAAAGAAATATAAAGGAGAGAAAGGCCACCCCCTTAAGATAAGGCTCCAAGAACATCGCAAGGCCGTAACACGAGGCGAGACAGAAAAATCAGACGTTGCTGATTACATATGGAGGGAAAAAAGGGGATCACCGCCTCCTATGGGATGAAGTTGAAATAATAGATAGAGAACGACAGTGGAAACTACGTAAACTTAAAGAATCAGCACATCTGCTATGCTTCAAGTATCTCCTAAACCGACTAAGATGATGAACACCATATGGAAACCAGTAATATGGCGTTCCAGAGAAAATCATTAGTGTCAAAATTGAAGTATGAGCGCTGCTAAAAATACTAGAGAAAACCATTAACATCAAAAAAATGCAATATGAATTCTGGTAAAAAGGGTTACTGGACATTAATATTACAAGTCCAAAAAATTACAGTTGTTTTTGTCCATGGTCCAGTGGATATAGACGTTGGTTAGTTCCTGACTTGATTCTTTGTGAGTTCAATACCAGGCTCCAGCAGTGGTGAACAAGTAACTTGCAAGGTTAGCGTTAGATAATTCATGACTTCCAATCATGGCATTACTACTACGCAAGGAATGAGAATGATATACAGAGTGATTGTAATAAAGATATATATATAATAATATATAATATATATATAATATATATATATATATAATATATATATATATATATATAAAGATATATATATAATGATATATATAATGATATATATATATATAATGATATGTAGATTGATTATAATAAAGTGTTCGGTTCGAAATTCCTTGCACTTGAAGAAGGACGGAGCGTACAACGTCCGAAACGTCGTAGAAATGGCAATAAAGATGAGGATAACAGTCCGAAAAATGTAAATTAATGTGAAATGGCCTCGAAGCGTGGTCATTCAACACGGCCTACATTACTCGATTTGGAAAGAATGATTTGATTAAGTAAAATATCCGTCTAGAGTCACCATAGCCCATCTTGGGGAGAATGATAGCATAGCAAATTCTATAAAACATATTCAAGATATCTAAAGCCACAGCCCGAGCCTATCTAAAAAATTGATAGACAAATTCAGTAATAAGACGTCGGTGGACGATCCACAAAATCCAAAGCCATATTATTTATCCGAAAGAAGGCCGTGTGAAGTGTGTTGCTTACTCATTTTCAGCTCAGCTGCAAATTCCACCATATTAAATCGATTAGACTTATTATCAATACAGGAGTAAATTGTCAGCTGATAGTATCAGAAAGGTCGTTAATGAAGATAAGAAACAACTTATATTCAAGGTCAGAGCCCTGGGGAACACACCCATTAACGTGAAATGATCCATAAGTGTGGCCGTTCAACACGGTTGTCATTACACGATTTGTTAAGAACGACTGGATGGAGTCAATTATTCAGCCAGAGACACCATTTTTCAATTTTCAACACCTCCCCAAACAGATAACATCAATAAGTCACCTTCCTGGCAAATATACTATGGTGAGATTCGAACTCTTATACATGTCAGTGAATATTAACATCTTCAGGAAACTCCAGGCCACAGAGAAGAGGTTTATACTGAGAAGGCATCAAGAAAAAAGGTTTAAAGAAAATAGTAGAAAGGTATTCATATGTAAAAATCAACACAAACCGTTAAAAATTTTTGGCTTAGAAAATATATTACTCACAAGTTTGCAGGTAATTTAAAACCAGAAAACATTTTGAAATTGAAAGATTTTTATTTTTTTATTTTTATTTTTTGGTGAGGGGAGAGATAATAACGATGTAGCGATACAAATCTTACTAATTAACCCATAGCTGGTGGAGAAAAACGTGGATTCATACCTTTCCGAGGTGTATTCGCGCCTAAGTTTATATAACGACTCCAAATAAAATTTAACCTCGGCTCTCCGTTTAACAATTCTGAGGTATTATCCATTAAAAAAACCCGCACATTCAAGCTTACAGAACTTGGTATTCATTGGTAGTCACCTATCTACGTACTTAAATCAGGCTTAACGTTGCTTAAGATCGAGTTCGATGGTCATATGTGAACCGATGTTTCAAAATAATATAGCCGTTATCCAAAAGAACAGCAGCGGGAAAGCGCGAATAACGAGTTTGTCCAAATGGATGGCAGAACAGGCGCCATGTCGGATGGCAGAACAGGCGCCATATCGGATGGCAGAACAGGCGCCATGTCGGATGGCAGAACAGGCGCCATGTTGGCGAATAGTAAACGAACATGCATTACTTAGAGTTACAAAAGATAAGAAATTGTGACGAGCATTGATCGTTCACGTCCTGGAAGGACACGGCTCATGAAAGAAGATGCAAATTTTTTTATATTTACTAAGTAATGAATACGGAATGAATTTAGTGAGAAAAATGTATTGAGCCAAGTTGTAAGGACAAATCTGACCAGAAGAAAATAATTCGAAATATTAGCTTTTTATTCCGATTCGATTTCTTGTGCTTGAAGGAAATGCGTAGTTATTTCAACAATCACCAACAAAAAAAATAATTCCTTACGAGAAGAAAATAAAAAGTAGTTCCTACTCTAAAAATGACCCATTATAGTGTCTGGCAATTTACTTCATAGTTCTACACTCAGTCAAATATTGATTTTTGTTTTACGATTTTTTTTTTTTCATTTTGGGCGTGGTAATGGGCTTTTCCCTCTGAAACATTTAACGGACATGGATCAATTTTTACACTCATTTTCCATTAGAACCTTTCAAATAATCTTTTTAAAATGTGTTTGCCATTTATTTAACAATTGTTGTTTTCTTTTTCTTTATATATTGATAAATATTGATACAAGCTTAGTTTTTATTCATATAAAATGTCGGAAGAAGAAAGGATTTGCTGAAATGTTTATCAAAATGATGGAAGTAGATTGAAATAAAAACGGTTTTTAAATGCATTCGATAAAAAAAGAATAATATTTTTTTATTCTTTTTTATTTCATTTTTATTTTTTATTTATCAAAGATAAAAGGCTGATTTAGTTGTCAAACGTACAAACTTAAATTATGAGGGTAAAGTTTAAAAACAATCAAAAGTTGTTTTTTCACGTTCAATTCAACATTTTTAATTAAAAAATAAAGTGTTGGATAATTGAATAAAAATCGTTCCTCTTACTACTGTGATGTTTCCTTCTTCTATTGGTCCAGCGTGTCTCTCCCTTTTTAAGCAACGGCACACCTAGGAGCAAATGAAAATATGACGGCACACTTAGCAAAATGTTTAAAGGTTATATATTTACATTATTTACACTGTTTGGACTGTTGTCCTTATCTTTATGGCGATGTTTACAATTTTTCAGCTGTTGTACGCTTCGGCCTTCTTCAGGAATTTTGAACCGAAACCGTCATTTCGATCACGGGTATATCTTTCTCATTCCATGTGTAATGCCACTTTCAGATACCATGTAGTTATTTCCCTTACTTCAACTCCACAAATTATTTGTTCATTTCTGCTGTAGCCAGATATTGAACTCACAACTTTTTAGGTCAAGTCACTATACATTTAGTTGTTATGAAATAAAATCATAGATTTAGAAGAATACACATATAAATATGAATTTTAATGTTTCTATTCGACTTTTTGTGCGGCATTTTTAGTCAAATATTAATGCTGTCAGTCAGTCAGTTAAGTGCCATACGTGATACACGCTTGAGCAATCATGTCTCGAAAGAGACATGACTGATTGACTGGGCAGATTATTATCCCGCAGTAGGTTGCCATTGCTTTCTGCGGTAGATTGGTTGCCGACCAAGGCTATAGAACCCAATCTGTCCTGCTATTTAACCCATAACTGGAAGGAAGAGACGGATTAATACCTTTCCCAAGGGCATTTGCCCGTTAGTGAATACAATGGATTCAACTGGAATTCGAACTCGGCTCCCCGGTTTCTCGTTCCGAGCCGATATCCACTGTACCACAACGCACATTCTGCCGTGTCAATATTTTGCGACGCACTTAGGATAGTGCGGCACATTAGTGTGCCGCGACATGGCAGTTAATAGTCACTGTATTAGTCTAAAAGCTACAATGTACCTAACGACTGACACGCTTTTTTTTATTTTAGAAGAGCCAGATATGAATGGAATATTACAGCCATATATCTGGGCTGCTTCTACTCACCATTTCAAAGAATTTAAAATCATTTAGACTGTCTTAAGGGAGATCACTTCTTTTCCACCCTGTATCCTCTTTCCAAAACACGCAAAATGACAATCTTACTGTTGCTTTATCGCTATTGCTACGGCAAATGTCCAGAACAGCTACATTCTTAGCTCCACGAGTTCATCCCATTACAGCTAGAATTTTCGATGCTATGGCCATGGAATCCTATCGCACACATTTCCTCTATCTTCAAATTACAAAGTGGAAAATTCTACTCCGACGGTTATCTACCAAGTACTGCCGCTTTGTAGAAACAGATTCCCGCGTGAAGGCTCCCCTGAACATTTTAACACCATCAAATCAACGGTCAAACTTTATCCATTCACCACATCCTCATTCCTGCACCAGTAAGAAACATGTCGTGGCGGACAGACATAATCTCGCTGCTGACCTTGATCGGGATCTACACTCTGTGGTGAATTGTGGCAAGAAGTGGATTGTCAACTTCAATGCGTCTAAGACCAAGCTGTTGTCTGTCAACCATTATAGGCAACCTCTCCTGCCTCCCATAAGCATGGACCAAGCGATTCTCCCTGAGAGCAACACGCTGCGCCTCCTCGGCCTTACCATCTCCTCAGAACTCAAATGGAACCACTATATTGAATCCATAGCTAAATCTACTGCTAAGAAGGTTGGGTTACTATGTTGAGCCAGGATGTTTTTTTCCGCCTGAATCCATCCTGCAGATATACAAGTCAACCATCCGTCCGTGCATGGAGTACTGCTGCCATTTATGGTCAGGCTCCCCTGCCGTTCTTCTCAGTGCTCTTGACAGGCTCCAAAGGAGAGTCTGTAAAGTGATAGGTACTGATCTGGCGGTTCGACTGCAGCCACTTCCCCACCGTCGAAATGTGGCCTCCCTTTGTCTGTTCTATAAATACTTTCATGGCTTCTGCTCGGACGAACTTAAGTCACTCGCTCCTGTATTCTTGCTTTCCTGACGGCTACAGCCTCCAGAAATTTAAATGCAATGTCAATACTCATCTACTAACCACTGGACTCTAGCTCTCTCCCCACCTCCGTATATCCTTCCCTTTCCCTCCACCTATGTATCTGTCATCGCACCTGCATTTTCAGCTTTCTATTGTTTTTTTCTAACTAGTTTGTGCTCCTCACTCTTTTCTAATTAATCTTTTTACATTTATGTAGCCCTCCACTCATCAGTGACATTTCTGCCTTGCTTGGGGTGAAATGATTAAAAAAAAAACAAATATTGGATAACTGAATGGAGATAATTCTCATTGAAATTGTGATGTTACTGTCTGCCACTTCTGTTAAAATACAGATCAGAGTATACAACTAGTCGGCATTTGTGGCATATTAGACGATTAATTATGGGAAACAAGTTGAAGATATTGAGTGACATTTTGTAAATTAATTCAGCCCAAGCAAGGTGATAAGGTTATGAAGATGCAACTGGCTACTGGGGGTAAATGAGAATGAAAAGATTGTTGAAGGAATTAGAAACCCAGTCCTAAAAACAGACAAGGGATAAATATCTACTGGGGGATTGAAGTCACGCTTCAATTAACAAACAAATTTATTTATTTATTTATTTATTACGCGTTAATCGAATGCAAATAAGTTCGCAGGAAACAAGCAATATGCATTCTACCTCGAAAAACTGGAGACTGAAAGAGTAAAAGGTTGCATCAGTATCGAACGTGATTGGCGATGATATATTTTTTTTTTTAATCATTTCACCCCGAGCAAGGCAGAAACGCCACTGATGTGCAGGGGGTTACATAAATGTAGAAAGATTAATTAGAAAAGAGTGAGGAGTACAAGCTAGTTAGAAAGGAACAATAGAAAGCTGAGAAAGCAGGTGCAATGACAGATACATGGGCGGAGAGAAAGTGAAGATTATACAGGGGAGGGGAGAGAGCTAGAGTCCAGTGGTTAGTAGGTGAGTATTAACTTTGCATTTAAATTTCTGGAGGTCGTAGCCGTCAGGAAAGCAAGAATACGGGAGTGAGTTCCACAGGCGGGAAGTGCGAGAGAGGAAGCTGCAGGAGTAGAATTGTCGTCTGCATTTGGCTAACCTGACTGTGAATGGGTGGGACCCAGTTGCCAGTCTGGTTGCACGGGTAAACACCTGTTGAGGAGGCATCAGTGACTTAAGCTCATCCGAGCAGAAGCCATCCCTTTGGATTCATGACTGACTAGACAGAATATTTTCCTGTACTAGATTGTCAACTATTCTATTTCTGCAGTAGACTGGTTGCCAACCAAGGATATAGAACCCAATCGTTCCTGCTAAATAACCCATATTTGACGAGAGAAGAAATGGATTAATACCTATCCCAAATGTTTTTGCGTAAGTGAATGAAACCAATTCGACTGGAATTCGAACTCTGCTTTCCGATTTCTCATTTCGAGCCGATATCCATTACACCACAGCGTACACCACCGAGATCTGAGCTAAAAGCGTTTGTTTTCAAGCAAGCCAGGTAGCGAGGAAGAGAGAGGGGAAGAATGTGGATGATGGAGAGGAGTTCCGGTTAAGTTCGAAGCCTGGTGCGTTAATTACCCGGATGCCTTAAATCAAGGTAATCCTTGTCTCTGGACTACTCCATAATGACTAAGCATACTCGTAATACGAAAAGGACGAAAATGATTACGTTTCGTCACGTCTTATCAAAGTAATTGCTGAAACCTCCTGACAAATGAACCGAACGCTTAAAAAAAGTTTAGTCTCACAAACACTGGATTTGAGGCGCTGAATATAACATCACACTCCACCCACGTCTATTGAACAGGCGAAGAGGGTCATCCCTTGTTCCCTGTTTAGGATGTGGTTTCCGGCTTTCTCTTTTCCAATCTTTTCACTTTCTTTTTTGTTTATTTTTTTTTTAATTGGAGTAGATAGACTGAACTCGCCTGGTTCACACTCCACCCACGTCTATTGAACAGGTGTAGAGACTCATCCCTTGTTCCCTGTTTAGGATGTGGTTTCCGGCTTTCTCTTTTCCAATCTTTTCACTTTCTTTTTTGTTTATTTTTTTTTTAATTGGAGTAGATAGACTGAACTCGCCTGGTTCACACTCCACCCACGTCTATTGAACAGGCGAAGAGGGTCATCCCTTGTTCCCTGTTTAGGATGTGGTTTCCGGCTTTCTCTTTTCCAATCTTTTCACTTTCTTTTTTGTTTATTTTTTTTTAATTGGAGTAGATAGACTGAACTCGCCTGGTTCACACTCCACCCACGTCTATTGAACAGGCGAAGAGGGTCATCCCTTGTTCCCTGTTTAGGATGTGGTTTCTGGCTTTCTCTTTTCCAATCTTTTCACTTTCTTTTTTGTTTATTTTTTTTTTAATTGGAGTAGATAGACTGAACTCGCCTGGTTCACACTCCACCCACGTCTATTGAACAGGTGTAGAGGCTCATCCTTTGGTTCCCTGTTTAGGATGTGGTTTCCGGCTTTCTCTTTTCCAATCTTTTCACTTTCTTTTTTGTTTATTTTTTTTTTAATTGGAGTAGATAGACTGAACTCGCCTGGTTCACACTCCACCCACGTCTATTGAACAGGCGAAGAGGGTCATCCCTTGTTCCCTGTTTAGGATGTGGTTTCCGGCTTTCTCTTTTCCAATCTTTTCACTTTCTTTTTTGTTTATTTTTTTTTTAATTGGAGTAGATAGACTGAACTCGCCTGGTTCACACTCCACCCACGTCTATTGAACAGGCGAAGAGGGTCATCCCTTGTTCCCTGTTTAGGATGTGGTTTCCGGCTTTCTCTTTTCCAATCTTTTCACTTTCTTTTTTGTTTATTTTTTTTTTAATTGGAGTAGATAGACTGAACTCGCCTGGTTCACACTCCACCCACGTCTATTGAACAGGCGAAGAGGGTCATCCCTTGTTCCCTGTTTAGGATGTGGTTTCCGGCTTTCTCTTTTCCAATCTTTTCACTTTCTTTTTTGTTTATTTTTTTTTTACTTGGAGTAGATAGACTGAACTCGCCTGGTTCACACTCCACCCACGTCTATTGAACAGGTGTAGAGGCTCATCCCTTGTTCCCTGTTTAGCATGTAGTTTCCGGCTTTCTCTTTTCCAATCTTTTCACTTTCTTTTTTGTTTATTTTTTTTTTAATTGGAGTAGATAGACTGAACTCGCCTGGTTCACACTCCACCCACGTCTATTGAACAGGTGTAGAGGCTCATCCCTTGTTCCCTGTTTAGGATGTGGTTTCCGGCTTTCTCTTTTCCAATCTTTTCACTCTTACATAGCCCCCTGCACATCAGTGGCGTTACCGCCTTGATCGGGGTGATACGATTAAAAACAAAATTACTCAGTTAAGTAACAAATTTTATTTTGTTTATTCCTAGACTTGATTTTCTATTGGTTAATCGAGATTTACTCATAAAAACATTCCCAATTATGTCCTTATACTCTCACCTATTTTTACATTTCCATAAAAATCATTCTTATCACCAATTACCAAACATCGCCTGAAGAAGTATAATTCACAGGACTGAAACATGAAAGCTTTTGTGTAGCAATGTAAAATGTTTTTATAACCACTTATAATAAAAAATGTGCGTCGTGGTGCAGTGGATATCGACTCGGAACTACAAATCGAGGTACTGAGTTCCAGTTGAATTCCTTGCGTTCACTTACGCACAAATACCCTTAGAAGAGGTATTAATCCGTCACTTCCCCCAGTTATGGGTTAAATAATAGAACAGATTGGGTTCTATAGCCTTGGCTGGCAACCAGGCTATCGCAGAAAGCAATGGCAATCTACTGCGGGATAAACTTTTCTTTCGAGAAATGATCGCCCAAATCGTGTATGGCACTTAATTGACGGACTGATAATAAAAATGTCATATATATATATATATATATATATATATATATATATATATATATAATCATTTCACCCCAAGTAAGCAAAACTGCGCAGGGGTGGGTTACAGTGCGAGAAAAAAACAAGATACAGGAGATGTCGAAGAAAGGATAAGAAATGAACGAGAATCAAGGAGATAGAAGATAGAAATTTGCTCATAAGTGAATGCAACTAAAATTTGAACACGACTGTCCTATTGTTTATTACGAGCCGATGCCCTTTAAACCACAACACACATCCCATAATTTTATTTACTTTTCACTAATGGCTGAAGACTGGTGATTTGGGGATTTGCAAGAAAACAGCCAAAATTAAAATGAAAAAATACATAGAAAAATGAATTATGGTAGACATTGCTTCCTCGAATAGCAAAGTTATTCTCATTGCTAGTGTATGTAAAAGATAATATCAAATATAGCACCACGCGATCGATGAAAATATATTTATAATCGATCGGTTTATCTTATGCCAACTGTAAAGCTCAAAGAGGGGAAGAATTGTCTCAGAAAAAACTTTTTTTTTAAGATAAAAAATGAGAGATATGTTCGTTGCGAGGAATAACAACTAATATGAAGTTGAAAAAAAAAACTACTAAAACTAAAAAAGATCACTTAATAATAGTTGCTAGTTGATAAAGATTTAAGATAAACTTACTACAGTCCGCATATTTAACAGAAATATTTAAGTTTTTTATTTTCGTAAATGTTTAGTTAACTGGTTGACTTTTTTGCAGTAAGACTATGAAGAATTACAGACATTGAAACCTGGACCTTAATTGGAAAACGGCGATGAATTCATATATTAAGAATATTATTTTGCCTCTCGATAAAAGATGATAAATGGGTGATACTAAAGCAATTTTAAAACAAAATCGATGTGACTCGTTAATTATTTAATACACTGAAAAGAGCATGTATAAGCCGCGCTTCCTTGTTCTGGTTCTTTCTTTCTTTCTTTCTTTCTTTCTTTTTATCTATCTATCTATCTATCTATCTATCTATCTATCTCATTCTATCATATCTATCTATCTATCTATCTATCTATCTATCTATCTATCTATCTCAGTGTGATCTATCTAGCTAGCTAGCTAGCTAGCTAGCTATCTATCTCATTCTGCTCATATCTATCTATCTATCTATCTATCTATCTATCTATCTATCTCATTCTGCTCATTATCTATCTATCTATCTATCTATCTATCTATCTATCTATCTCAGTGTGATCTATCTATCTATCTATCTATCTATCTATCTATCTATCTCATTCTGTCATCATATCTATCTATCTATCTATCTATCTATCTATCTATCTATCTAGCTATCTATCTCATTCTGCTCAATCTTATCTATCTATCTATCTATCTATCTATCTATCTATCTATCTATCTATCTATCTATCACTACCTCTATCTCTTACTCTAATTTTCTCTTCGAGTCATGAATCTCTGTCTCTGCCCCATTTTTATGTCTGGACGACAAATTTTAAACATTATTTTTCTTTCTTAATCACTCTCATCCCTTTTTTTAACTTCCTGCTTATGAATATGTCTTGGGGCTCCTTCCGGTATGTGAATTTTTGTACCATATTTGAATTAATGAACTTTTGTTTTTGATCGTTACAGATAAAGCGAGAATTTTCTTGCTGAAAAAGCTATTCAACGAATTGTAATTTTCGGAATTACTTGCTATCTGTTGAAGGTCATGAAGGATGAAAAGCAGTCTTTCCGACATTAACACAGTAATATTTGCAAAAAGGCTTCGAAATAATCTTTTCGGAATTGAACTGAGCAGAAATGAATAAAAGGCTTCGAAATAATCTTTTCGGAATTGAACTGAGCAGAAATGAATAAAAGGCTTCGAAATAATCTTTCCGGAATTGAACTGAGCAGAAATGAATAAAAGGCTTCGAAATAATCTTTTCGGAATTGAACTGAGCAGAAATGAATAAAAGCAGTAATAACTGGGCATTATTTAAATTATCTATGATTTGAATTTGAGATTTTACTAATTATCGGATGAAATAGTAAATTATATAAATAGATAAACTATGAATGTAGTCTTAAAAATAAACAGAAAGCAAGGAAAAATAGTGTTAAACATAAAAAATAATAAAAATAAAAGAAAAACAATCGGAAGAAATCTAGGAATCCATAAACACAGGACAAGTAATAACATTAAGCATAGGACAAGTTATGAGATTAAACATAGCTCAAGTAATTACATTAAATATAGGACAAGTAATAACATTAAGCATAGGACAAGTTATGAGATTAAACATAGCTCAAGTAATTACATTAAATATAGGACAAGTAATAACATTAAGCATAGGACAAGTTATGAGATTAAACATAGCTCAAGTAATTACATTAAATATAGGACAAGTAATAACATTAAGCATAGGACAAGTTATGAGATTAAACATAGCTCAAGTAATTACATTAAATATAGGACAAGTAATAACATTAAGCATAGGACAAGTTATGAGATTAAACATAGCTCAAGTAATTACATTAAATATAGGACAAGTAATAAACTTTAACATAGGATAAGTAATTAGCTTAAATATATCTTAAGTAATGGCATTAAACATAGGACAACGAGTAGTATTGAACATATGACAAGTAATCATGTTAAACATAGGACAAATAATAATGTTAAACTTAGAACAAGTTATGAGATTAAACATATCTCCAGTAATGCCATTAAACATAGGACAACTAAAAACATTAAACATTGGAAAAATAATGAGGTTAAACATATCTTAAGTGATGGCATTAAACATAGGACAAGTGATAACAATAAACATATGACAAGTAATAAGGTTAAACCTAGCACAAGGAACAACAATAAAAGGACAATATGTATTTTTCTGGGCCTTTATTCGTAAAAAATCAAGGATTTAAACTTTAACTGATCCCAATTAAATCAAATACTACTTAGTTCTTATTTAAAATACCGTAGAAAGCATGTTTAACACGAAAGTGTGTTTTATGATTTATGTTTTATGTTTTCATGATGCTTAATGCTTGGTATTTTAAATAACTGTAAAAATTACTTGATAAATACAAGTTAAACGTCTTTTTATTAATTTTTAACTATCCAGTTATCTTGAAAATTTATTAAAATAGTTTTAACAATCATTATTTTATTAAATTTTAGCTGCATTTACTTTAGAGTCTTATAACGCGGAAGTAATTATATTTAATAAATGAAAATTTATTAAAATAATTTTAACAATCATTGTCTTATTAAATTTTAGCTGCATTTACTTTAGAGTCTTATAACGCGGAAGTAATTATATTTAATAAATGAAAATTTATTAAAATAATTTTAACAATCATTGTTTTATTAAATTTTAGCTGCATTTACTTTAGAGTCTTATAACGCGGAAGTAATTATATTTAATAAATGAAAATTTATTAAAATAATTTTAACAATCATTGTCTTATTTAATTTTAGCTGCATTTACTTTAGAGTCTTATAACGCGGAAGTAATTATATTTAATAAATGAAAATTTATTAAAATAATTTTAACAATCATTGTTTTATTAAATTTTAGCTGCATTTACTTTAGAGTCTTATAACGCGGAAGTAATTATATTTAATAAATGAAAATTTATTAAAATAATTTTAACAATCATTGTTTTATTAAATTTTAGCTGCATTTACTTTAGAGTCTTATAACGCGGAAGTAATTATATTTAATAAATGAAAATTTATTAAAATAATTTTAACAATCATTGTTTTATTAAATTTTAGCTGCATTTACTTTAGAGTCTTATAACGCGGAAGTAATTATATTTAATAAATGAAAATTTATTAAAATAATTTTAACAATCATTGTTTTATTAAATTTTAGCTGCATTTACTTTAGAGTCTTATAACGCGGAAGTAATTATATTTAATAAATGAAAATTTATTAAAATAATTTTAACAATCATTGTTTTATTAAATTTTAGCTGCATTTACTTTAGAGTCTTATAACGCGGAAGTAATTATATTTAATAAATGACATATAATTACGCTTATTAGAAAAATGTTAGAAAATTAATACATACTTTTTTTTAATTTACTATAATTGTTAGTCTTATTTTCTAATAATATTGACTACTAACGTCCTTATTTACGGAAATTGGCACGTTTATGCACGAAAAAAATCAAAAAAAATTTCTAAAATTATGGGGGTCACTGAATTGTAGTAAGCTTTTTCAGTTATGGTTAGTAAATATAGTTTTTATTTTATTTTATTTTTTTTTACCTAACCCCTACAAATTGATATACAATTTAAAAAGTTTTAAGACTTTTTAAATAAATTAATTTTAGAAAATTGAAACAACAGCTTTTATAAAAATTCATTTTTTATTATTTTTCATGCGACAATCGCGTCCCAATATATATATATATATATATATATATATATATATATATCATCGTTTCACCACAAGTAAAGCATTGCGACTGGTGCGCAGAGGGTTACATAAAAGAAAAGTAAAGAAAAAGAGGAACAGGTCACGTGAGGTGTCGTAGATTAGATAAGAGAATGATTGAAACACTGGTGAGAAGAGAGCTGCGTGAGAGTAGAGCGGAAAGGGAGAACAACAAGTTACTAGGGATGTTGGGGAAAGGATACGAGTCAAGGATATAAGAGATGGCAATTGAAGTTGCATTTAAACTCTGTCAGGGAAGCAAGTATACAGAGTTTCACAGGACGGAAATGCAAGAAAAGAAGCTGGTAGAGTAGATGTAAGTTTTGGCTGCAAAAGAGTGGGACTTAATTGCCAATCTAGTAGCTCGAGCAAATTAAAGCAGAGGGGGCACCATGGGGGTCAATCTTTGAATTTATGTTAGAGACAAGCGAGAGGATAATGTAAATGTCACTCAGTTGGGCCTCGGTTGTAGGTTGAAAGTCGGGTGCGGATACTCCAGACAACTCAGATGTGGAGTTTGTAGAGAATCGGCGAGCAAAGCACTCGGCCTTATCTGCTGTAGCTGTGAGGACTTCAAATTTATTGATTAAAGAGTGGGGATTTATGGTTTAGCACACTTTTGTAGAATTGCCATAAAATGCCAAATTTCCGGGATGCTATACGCTGCTTCATTCTATTAGCAAACAACAACTTAGCATCATTTAAGACTCGCTTACATTCATTGCGTACTGAGGTAAAAAAAGGCGCCGATTATGTCCGCGTTAATCCCTCTGGTGAAGCCGGAAGAAGTGATTTTTGCAGACAGAACCTCCTGGATGGGATGAAAGTATAAATGCCGGCTTTCACTCTAGAGGAGATTTCAGATACACAGTCTTCAACAGGGAGACTAAAAACTTTGTTCCAAAGGTCATCAGAAAGAAAGTCACGGAGTACCTCCACGTCCACTCTTTGATAGCAGTAGGATATTCTACAGATAGGAGGTTCCTGGAAAAGGTGAAAGTGGAAGTAGATATTAACGGAAACCACAGCATGATAAGAGGGCAGAGTTGCATAGCAAGGCAAGAGTCGGGGATAGAAGGGAAGCAGAGATATAGCAGTGAACCGAGTTCATTAGGATTATTAAGGAAACGAGTAAATAAATCCACTACTTACATGAGAGTTTGAGTGATTGAAAAGTTCATGGTATTGACACCTGCAAGATCTGTGACAGAGTTTTCCAGCCACTTGGCGTAGTGGGCATTAAAGTCACCGAACACAAATATATTAGCGAACGGATGAGAGGAAATGGCCTTGTTAGAGATGCTGTCTAATACGAAAGAATCAAGAGAGAAAGGGAGCGGTAGAGAAAGAAACGACCGAGCTTAGTAGAGAGAGACCGAGACACATGTAGGAATGGTCTGGAGATTCAAGAGAAATGATTCTGGCTAGAAGGAGACGTTCGCTAACATAATCGCCAATTCCATGCATATGGACATTGAAGTCCTTCCTAAAGAGGGGAAGGTAACCAAGGATATAGAAACTAGAGGAAGGGGGGAAGGGTCAAGATTGGTTTCATATGGAGCTAAGATGTCAGGAGAATTTTTGTGGAGGAAGGATTCAACGTCACAAAAGTTGTTACAGATACCACGGACGTTCGAGAAAGAGATGTTGACTGGTTTAGGTGGGGTTTTTTTTGTTTTGTTTTTTAGTTGGTTTAGTTTTATTTATTTGATTGTATGTCGTCAAGATTGGAGATGTTTTTGTAAGAAGAGCCCTAGGGTAATTGTAACAGTCGGTCGTCAAATGCACCACGTATTGGAAGGGAGCTGGTGCAGTTTGCAGCGTAATGTTGTGTTAAGGTTGTCCTCCGGAGGTACTTGAAGGGACACCCGTCCATGTGCGACATGGCACAAGAACCCCGGTATTATTCAAATGTTGATCAAAGACATATTATTAATAATATATATTATTCATAAAATCAATTAAAAGACTTACTCATTAAATAATGACTTAGTTCTATTTCATTTTTTTATTTTACGATTCGGAGCAAATTTCCTGTAAGCAGGGCTCCTGTTCGACAAAGTTATTTAAATTCTACAAGGATTTGCCTTTTAATTAGAAAACCGCTAGAAAAATGAATTTCTGAAAATTTCATAAAATTCGAGTGTAAAAAATATTTTTAATAATATTTTATAAATAGAAACATTTCTGAAGTAATTTCAATCATTTGTGCTTCTGCACGGACGAACTTAAGTCACTGGTGACTCCTCAACAGATTGGCAACTTGGTCCCACCCATTCACAGTTAGGTTAGCCAAATGCAGACGACAATTCTACTCCTGTAGTTTCTTCTCTCGCACTTCAGGCCTGTGGAACTCGCTCCCATATTCTTGCTTTCCTGGCGGCTACAACCTCCAGGAATTTAAATGCAAGGTCATACTTGACTCTAGTTATTTCCCCACCCCATATGTCTTTTCCTTTCTCTCCACCTTTGAAACTGTCATCTCACCTGCATTCTCATCTTTCTATTGCTCCTTTCTAACTGGTTCGTCTTCCTCTTCACTCTCTTCTAATTAATCTTTTTACACTCATATAGCCCCCTGTATATCAGTGGCATTACCGCCTTGCTCGGGGTGAAACGATTAAAAAAATAAAAAATAAAAATAAGTCCTGAATGTTGTATTACAATCCGACAATTATTTGATTTTTGCAAGAATGTGTGTTTTTACCGCAAAATGAAGATCATATAAATTTATGCGTTTATGCATCCATACAAGAATATTATTTTAAAATATTATTTTAATTAGCATTTCTTGTTTATGAACAAAAGAACAGTTCCCTGTATTCAATAAACATGAAAACTATTCAAGCGGTTCTGATCTAACACTTTCAACTTTAATTCTGCCCATAATCAAAATCGGGAAAAACTGTGAATGTTATTTTTCTTTAATTTTAAATAAGTTTAAAACTCCGTGACGTCTCTTGTGCGTCATGGTGACGCTATTCAGGAAACAACATAGAAGATAATTTTTCCTAAGGTTATTTCTATAAACATTTCGTATTTATCAAGCTTATTTTTAGCTTCTTAGTACATAACTTTGTAACACGTTTTATCTTGATATTTTAAGAACTTAAAATATTATTTAAAAATAAACATGTAACGTTTGTCTTTCTAAACCTTATTGTGGCAAATATTCGGTAACTTGAAATGTTTCACTTAAAAAAATATAAGGAAATCTACTAAAAATGGAACGTGTATCTACCTTGAAAACATCCTTTCTCAACAAACATAATTTGTCTTTTGTATTTTTTTTTCTTTTTGTTTTTTATTTTATTTTATTTATTTATTGATTTTTTGTTTAGTGACGCTCGGCATATAAGTGCTCTCATATGGTTTAATCGATTAGTTGAACGGGGCGAGGAGATTAGCCCCATGCTTGCCAACCTTAGGTACCCTGAAGAAATATTGGGTTTCTTTTGAGGCTTTCCTTACCATACACAATCACGCGTTACACGCTAACGAATTCCATTGAGTTAGAAAATTCAGAGTTTTTTTCTCCTAAACTGAATGCCAAACAAGGGTTAGAATATTTTTGTTGTACGCAATAAAATAAAAGCGCTGGTCTTTGGACCTACAATGGACCTTCCTAAGGAATGTGTTAATGGTGCATAGGCAACAGTAGTCGATCAAACTGATTAACTCTGTAAGTATTGTTTATGCACCCACGTTAAAATAATATCAACGGACCATGGATTCGAATTCGGGGATAGTTGAACAATATCTCGGTGAGTGTACATTTTTCTTGGGGTGAGCTAGTGGGTGGCTGGCATAAAGATAGGCGAGACACAAGGCACTCACGAAATTATATTAATCTATAGAGAACCCTTTTTCTTTCTTTCTCGTTTTTCTTTTTTTCTTTTCTCTACCTTTCTCCTCAGTGAAGCGATAGGGGCCAACCGAGGTTGAATTATCGGCTAACTTCGAAAAGCCCCACCCACGTTATGAGAGGAATTATAATTAACGCTGACATGTGAATGTACAAAATCAACAACCTTTTTCTCCACGGTTTCAAGTCAGCAGATATCAGCGTGAAACAGGTGATTAAAGCCAGATACACGAAACTGACATTAGACTTTTGGGGAAAAACACCCCGATTACCAGCCAACCCTGCACCATATTGAGACATTTATAACAGAAAGGAAAAACGGGTTTAGAAAACAATGATACACACTCAAGACATGGTGGAGATCTATATATATTTAATAAATTTCGAATTCTACATTCGTTGTATAGCTATTTGTGTTCTGTATAGACCTCAGAGTAAAGTATTGTTCTGAAACATGAAAATTTTTGCGCAGTGATATAATGCTTTTATAAATCATTGTAATAACAAAATTGCAATATTAAAGTCTCCCTTGTATCAAACACTCTTTATAAAAGTAAACGCATGAACAGTGGGTTTTAATCTACCTTTTCTTTCACTTGCTTATAGTCTATATATATATATATATATATATATATATATATCCTTCATTTATAAACGAGTTATTGCACGACCTATGTTTCTATCATGTGGTGTCTTCAGGCAATTTGCAATAACTGATTTTACCGTTTCTTTGTTTTTTTCATTTTTAAGAACGCTCACGTAACGGGGATTTTTTTGAACGCTCACGTAATGGAGAATTTTTGAACGAGCAATTTTTAAAATTAGAAGAAATTATAACGTTTTCATCTATGGTTGTATGAACCTAATAGGTATTTTATGGTATGGTTACACTTACTTATAATTTTTATTCTTTTATTCAATAATTTATTTTTGTTTGGGAATAACATAATCGCTAACTTTTCTTCCTGGCACAGCCTACATATTTTACTACCGTTTTCGTGTTTGCTAGTCCGCTAAAGAAGCTAGATAATGTCTGTTACAGATGCTTTCTTTTGCTTTGTTTTTTACGGCAATAAAAAGGCCTAAAGCATTTAAAATGCAACTTATAATCTCCTATTTTCATAGAGATGCAACATTAACACAAACTTTTCCTTCTCAAGAGATAGTTTGAAATGTGTTCTAATAAAAAATGCAAGCATATTATCAATCAGTTAGTTAATTGCTATCCGTGTTACACGCTTAGGCGTTCATGTCTCTTTCGGGACATGACTGTCCTGCTATTCAACCCATAGCTGGAGGGAGAAGAGATAGATTAATACCTTTCCCAAGGGCATTTACACATAAGTGAATGCAACAGATTCAACTTGAATTCAAACTCGGCTCCTTGATTTCTCGTTCCGAGCTGATACAACACACATCTTTACTTACACTATTTATATTAAAACTATTATGCTCGTCTTTATTGTTCTTAGTTACTCACATTCATTAAGCTGGCTACTCGCTGTTTCTCTCTGCATATCTTGCTTTCAAAATTCAAAACTGCCAACTACAGGTCGGTGATACGAAAATCGGACAGGTGCAGAAATTTAAATACATAGGAAGTGTTCTGACAGGGGACGGAAAGTGCGACCCTGAGGTCTAAAGGTGCAATGGCATCGCCAAGGATGTATTTAAAATGCTAAGCTATTGACAGACAGGAAGATTTCGTTGGAAACAAAGAGTACTAGACTCTTATGGGATATCTGTTCTCCTGCATGGCGGCGAGTGCTGGATAATCTTCTTAAAGATGCAGGAGAAACCCGAAGCAACAGAAATGTGGTTCTACAGAAGGATGCTGAGAATACCATGGACCGAACATGTGAGCCACGACAAGGTTTTTGTGAGGAAGCACACGAAAAGGAAGCTTATACTTGGCATCAGGGAAGGACAGCTGAGGTTTCTGGGACATGACTTGAAGAATCTGATACTTACTGAATGGACAGATGGAAAAAGAGACAGGGAAAAACAGAGGAAGACATACTTGATGGGCTTGAGAAAAATGATGGTGGAACGGGGTAAGGGAGTGATCAGTCAGTCAATAAAGTGTCATACGTGATACACGCTTAGGCGATCATGTCGCGAAAGAGACGAACTGACTGGACAGAAGATTATTCCACAGGAGGTTGCCATTACTTTCTGCAATAGACTGGTTGCCAGCCAAGGCTCTAAAACCCAATATGTCCTGTTATTTAACCCATAAGTGGAGGGAAGTGACGGAGTAAAACCTTTTCCAATGGTATTTGCGTGTAAGTGAATGCAAGGAATTACAACTGGAATTCGAACTCGGCTCTCTATTTTCTCGTTGCACCACAGCGCACATCCAAAGGAGTGATAGCAAGAAGAAAAATGTAAAGAGTGACAATGTACATGAGAAAGATATTTCGCACTCGGCTTCATATGTTTGACTGTAGACGTTCTGACAGCAGTTGACCAATTTTATTTATTTTTCACTTGAAGATCTAGGGACATTCCGGTTCAGGTTAGGATTTTTGGCTTGTTTCTATCCCCCCCCCTCTCTCTCTCTCTCTCTCATTTTTGTATATATATATATATATATATATATATATATATATATACTGGATATAATGTGTTAGGATCAGGGAAGCTTCTTGCTGAAGGAATAATAATCAACTGAAAAAAGTTAAATAAAATTCCGTATGATAAAGTTTGAGGTTTTCACGTCCACCGCGGACATGGTAGACAGCTTTGCTCGCAAAGTCTCCCCCAATTCAACACTTTAGTACCCACACCCGACTTCCCATTTAAAACTGAGGCCTCGCTGAGTGATATATACATAATACCCTCTCTGGTTTTTAAGTTTATTTCTATGCTTGACCTCCATAACGCATTTAGATGTGATGGTGTTCCATTCATCGTCCTTAAAAAAAAGTGTCCGTGAACTCTCGCCTGTCCTCTCAAAATTCTATAACTATTGCCTTGCTACCTCTTGCTTCCTTACTTGTTGGAAGTTCTTTGTATTTAAAAACTCTGGAGAACCTCCCGTTCCTTCTAACAATCGGTCTATCAGACTCTTACCAAAGTTAGCAAAGTGTTTGAGGCTTTTATCAATATTGAAATGATTTAGCATCTCACATCCAACAAGTTATTTTCTTACAAGTTGTATGGCTTTCGCGTACAGATATTAGGCCCTTAATAAGAACGGCGAAGCCCGGTTTGTTGATCTAGATATCTCGAAAGCGTTTGATAGGGTTTGGCATGGGGGTCGTCTGCGAGAGCTACATTTCTGTAGTATAACTGGATGATTGTTATAGTGTAACTGGACGATCGTTCGCTTCAATCCAGTCGTTTCTGCCAAATCGTAAAATAATAGTCGTTCTGAATGGGCAAAAATCTAAAACCTTTCATGTGAGCGCAAGTGTCCCCTCAAGGATGTATTCTAGGTTCTACGCCCTTCCTGATACTCATCAATGATCTTCCTGATGTATTCAATTCCAAAGTTAGCATCTATACAGATGACACCACAATCTAATCCCATCTCGATAACAAAACTGCCTGGGCTGACAAATTAGTTCTAGCCTTTGATCTTGGAAAGGACCTTCAGTTTGTGACGAATTAGGGTAAGAAATGGTTTGTAAATTTTAATCCTTCCAAAACGAAGCTGCTCTTTTTTTGACTACTTTTTTGACTCTTTCTTTAGGAAAGATTTCCTTCTTTCTTTCCCTTAATATGGATCACACTAGTCTCTCCGAAAGCAATACACTGCGTCTCCTCGCCCTCACTCTCTCAGTCGATTTCAAGTGGAATGAATACATTGAATCAATAGCTATATCTACTGCTAAAATGGTTGGGTCGCTATGCCTAGTCAGGAAGTTTTTTTCGTCAGAATCCATCTTGTACATTTATGAACTACCATTCGTCCATGCGTGGAATACTTTTGCCAAATCAGGTCAGGTTCTCCTGCTGTTCATCTCTGGGTTCTCGTCAAAATCCAAAGGAGAATTTACAATGTAACTGGTCCCGATTTGGCTGCTAACCTCGTTACTTGCTCACCGACAGAATGTGGCTTGACCCTGTCTTTTCTACACTTATTTTCACGGTTTCTGCTCCGATGATCTTTACTTCCTTGTGTCCCGCCATCATCAATTTAACCGTGCAAGTAGATTGGTAACTACATACCACCGTTTTACCGTCAAAATGTAACCGTAAATTTTACTCTAGCATTTTTTTCCTCGCAATTCCCGCCCAAGGAACTCTCTTTCCCATGCTTGCTTTGTTAATAGCTACAATCTCCAAAAGCAACGTCAATTTCCATCTTCTATCTCCGTGACTTGCACCTCTCTCTTACCCGTTCTAAAACATCACCTATACTGTTTTCCTCTCTATCATCTGTTTTCTCACATTGTAACCGCCTGCGCACCAGTGGCAGTGTTGTCATGCTTGGGGTGAAATGATTACAAAAAAGAAAGAAATCCATGATCGCATACGTCCTGAAAGGACACGTCAGATAAAGAAATGGAAAGGGGTTAAATTCTCTAAACACCCTTTCTTCGTTATGTTTTCTAGAATTTTTATTCTTTTAAAGAGATTGCCGTCGTTTAGAAATAAAAACAGAATCCTGTATCTTCACGGGGAAAGATAAACAGCACAACACGTAGGAGACTGAAAGGCGTGAAAAGGTTTTGCCATGGGTCAAATGATCAGTGATTTCTTCATCAATCGCTAAATAAGAACTCTTCTGGGTACGTGTCAACCTTTTAGCTTGATATGATTCATCATTCCCAACCCAAAATGGTAAAAAGCTACTTAGTCCTACATTCCAATCTCTGTGAGTTGCGTCCAATGTAACCAGATTTCTCACTGTCATGAATAAAAAATCAAACTTTTTACATAAAAAAGAAGAGCATCCTTGCTATTATTGATAATTTGAAAACATTAAACAATAACACGAATATGTGAGATGAATAATTGTATTATTTCGAACTATTATTCTCATCTTAGTTGATATAGATGTCATTATAGAATGCAATAATTGATATCAGAGAAAAAATCACTATAATTAACATACTACATCTATGCCAATGGACACCTGATAATGACCAGACGATACTTAGTTGAAAATCTGCGCTTATATAATAACATCTACAGTACTGTTAAAAAGTATTAGAACAAAAACTATTTTATCTTTTATAAGGCATATTGACAGAAAATACACAATTTAATTAAAGTAATTTTATTTGATTTACTCAACAAATGCTTTAACAAGAAAAAATACTTGTTAAAAAATAAATTTAGTATTTAGCATAAATTTTGCTTTGAACACAGCCTTAATTCTGTCAGACATTGGCATCATAAACTTCTTCTATGGTATCTTCTGCCAAGCAGCTTGTATTTGTTCCCAAACTGTCTTGCGTAGTAACATTATATTTATCAATTTGAGAGAGGGGAATAAGAAAAAAGTCAGTCATATCCAAGGATAGTAAAATAATGAGTAGTTTAAAATAACTTGTTTAATAGAAAATAGGAAAAATTAAATATAACTTCTTTTTAATACATTTGTTTACACCTAATTTTAAATAATCAATATTTATTAGCAATTTACTTGACTTTTCACCCTGTATTTGAACTTCAGTGTGGTTTTAAGAAAATCACCCCTACCCTAATACTTTTTCACACTACCGGTAGTGTGCAAAAGTATTAGGACAGGGGTGATTTTAAACTTTATTTTGATGCCCCATAAAAGATAAAATAGTCTTTGTCCTAATACTTTTGCACGGTACTGTATATCAACCAAAGATGAAAAGAATAGTTTCAAATAATACAAAGATATTGATAATTACTCACCTCGGATTATATTCGTTTTTGTTTAACCTTTTAAAAGTATCAATAATCCACTTTAAATAAGGTCAATTGAAAAGCTGGCCACTTAAGAGGATTTAGACCTTTTTCTGTTTTGACAGTAATTTAAAATTGTCTTCGCTTTTCATGCTCTACTTAAGTTTTGTGCCTCTCATAAATTATTACATTGCAGTCCAAAACTACTTTTTTGTGTTTCTAGCAATAGTTTCCTGCCATTTCGACACCGGCTTTCAAAGTTTTAGTCAGCTCAATTGAAATAGAAACAAAACAAGACTTTAGACATTCTCTCTGCACAACCTGTCGTCAAAGAAGTAATAACTAAGATATCGACCAGTAGAAACCGACCCTTGAACTTTATAGCCTATGTTTTATTGGTTTGAAACAAGGTGCTTAAATCAGAACGAAAATGGGTATATTGAATGAGCAATGGACAGATTGCGTCATCCCTACCCCTCACAAACTGGCCATATTCTTGTAACAGCTTGTTCAGCCTTACATCGAATAAACTATGAAAATCGATTTTGTTGCCTGATCAACGCGAATCTTGTCCTAAAATGAATGACAGATTGCCTCCAATAAGATACAAGCACTTTTTTCCTTGTATGTTGTGGTACTTCATTTAATATACGCACAGATATTTGCGATTTTATATAGTTGGTTGGACAAAAATGTCGTTCGTAGTTTATCATCGGCTGGCGTTGAAAATGTTTAGCTTTATCACCTTTCATCTAAAAAATTCGCTTTTGATAGCATTATAGAAACTATCATATTTTTGGTGAATCATTTCAATCTGAGCAACGCAATAAAGCCACTAAGATGAAAGACGTTAGTGAAATTTAAAAAAATATGATAAAGAGAAAATAACTTTATTAAGGAGTGTGAACAATAAAAGAACAGAAATTAAGACAAAATATAACGGTTGACAATACAGTATTTAAGTATTTGAAGACCAATGTTGACTGGAAAATAAGAGGCTGGAAAAGAGTTCCATAAACGGGCAATGCGAAAAGTATTTCTATAGAACTTACGGTTACATCTTACCATTTTAAACTGTACAAGGATTATCCTTTTTAATCATGACATGAATAATGAAGATGATTTTAGTATTAATACTTGCAGTAATAAAAACAAAAGATCTATACAGTATATTTTGTATATTTTTCCAGTTATTTCTACATTTCGAAAACTAAAAACTAGAACCATTAAAGTCGACAAACACTATAATCTAGCACCAGTCAGCATCAGTCATATTAAATACACTTGGCAGAAGAATATAATAGTCAGAAATATCTAAATCTAAACTTATTTATAAATAGAACTTTGTCTGTGTACGTGTGTGTGTCTGTGTGTGTATATCCGTTACCTATAGACTTCAAAACGGCTGAACCAATTTTCTTGAAAATTTACACAGTTGTACTATAAGCGTCTGCGAGTGTTCTTAGCTAGGTTTTGTGTCGATGTACTCTCGATAAATATCGAAAATCGATAATCGAAAAAATCGGGTTATAGAAGGAGTGGTCCGATTTTAATCAAATTTGATAAACTCATTGACAAAGACATAAGAAACGATATTCAGAAGTTTCAAGTTTGCAGTTTTTACAATAGTGCAGAAAATTTTATATCGATACCAGGAAATCAAAATGTGACTTACATCCATTCATTTTTCTTTCAGTCTACGGTTTCGCTTTAACTGGAAACAACTATTGCTTTTTAGTCTTTCTAGCCAACGTCCAAAAAGTCTGAGCTCCGGGACCATGGATTAGTTTTAAAGCTTTCATTACACCCGAACAAGGCCGGGCTATACTGCTAGCAATTATTAACTGAAGTATTATACTACATTGAAAGTATTATCAATTATTATTGCATTATCAAAAACTGTAATTATTATTAATTTTAATAAATATTTCCTTGATTATTAATTTTAGTTGACTTTTATCGCAGGTAAAAATATTAAATACGATAATTAATATTTCGTATTTTTACCTTTGATAAAAATTAAATATTGAATATTATTTTTTGCTTTTGAAAAATACATCATTTAGATGCGGTTATGACACATCATCAGTGATGTTATCCCGGTTCATTGACGGTTTCGGTCCTTTACAAACATCAGACCTTCTCCCCAGGTTGACCCAGCCAAGGTTGATCAAGCCCCGGCCTGTGTCCTAATCTCTGTTTGCGACGTTGTTAGAATGCAAGATGTTTTGTTTTGGTTGCACAGAAGAAGAAGAAAAAAATTCTTGAACAAATTCATCCACAAAAACAAAGACTGAATGTCCAGTAGTGATGATAAAGTGTATATAAGAAAAAAATGATTTTCCGTGTGAAAATGAATGGTTGAAATAGATATCGAATGTGTAGCTAAAAGAACGAATAAAAAAACTGTTTAAATATACTGAAATAAATACATAAATTAACACGATGTGGAAGATACCATCACATAGGGATCAGAAGATGAAGGGATATGCCTATTAACGAAATCGAATATCGTACGGCATACGTTGATCGGCTAAGCTAAAAAAAAAAAGAATTGATAAAGTGTTAAAATAGATATTGGAAGGAAGGATATGTAAATAACTAGAAAAAAACAATGATGTTAGTGAAATATTTCGGATTAAAAAAACTTATCTAATTGAATAGATCAATGAGTAGATAAAAAAACTGGAGTAAAATACAAAAGTAAAACGAATTAATGAAATATTTCGAATTCAAAAATAAATAAATAAAAATATTATAATATTTACAAGAAAGAAATATTTAATATTATTATCAATATTTAATATATTTATCCGCAATAAAAGCAGCAAAAACAAAAACAAGAAAATAGTTACAATATTTGATAATATTATAGTACTTACTAATAATTACAATGTTTGATAATAGAATAGTATTGTGACTATGCCATCAAACAAACAGCAAAATATTTATATCGATATGCCATCTAAAATGACTACATAATATATATATTGATGTATTGATGTACCTACTATTGATTATCTTACTTTAAGACATAAAAAACAACAAAATAATCGAAACACCTGATTCAGACAGGATATATATATATATATAATTATTAAGCAATTATTGCTCAGAATTAAATTAGCTCAGTATACAGTTGAATTAAGAATTGCTTAATGCATATATAATGTAGAGCTTTTAAATATTTTCATTTGGTTTTAAACTTTCGGTATCTTGAGGCGTTTTATATCAACTGATTCTTCGACATTTTCTTTTCAAACTTTTAACAGACATTTTCAGAATGCACGACTAGAAGCTTAAAATAACTGAAATTTCAAAATAAGGAAAGAGTTTTTCAAGTATTGTAAATACTTGCATCCAGCTTTGTATGATCCTAAAATATGTTTTCTGATGTGTTTACATCCAGACATGACTTCTAAGCATTCGTTAAGTAACTTTTCTCGTTTTAGAAACAATATTATGACTGACCTTTTTTACTGGCACTATCTGCAGACATTACCAACGTTGTAAGGCTTGGCATTTTTTAAAATGAAGATACCGAAATGTTGAAACCTAATCAACCAACCTTTAAAGGAAAACACACACACACACACACACACACACACACACACACACATATATATATATATATATATATATATATATATATATTAATTAGAGAAAATTTTCAAAATTCAAAGGTGTCGGATATACATTTCGACATAGGATCTCTAATAGAGACTCTACGTCACGTCAGCGACATTGTTTTTCCAAATGGCGAAGGCCCTGAGTTAGAGTGTGGAGGGGTTTTTGGTTAATAACGGTCACAAAGGGGAAAAGGACAGAGCTGGTAGTCGCGGGGTTACGGGGTGTTGAAATGGTATATTTAGGAAGGGGAGGAATAGGAGTTCATATTTTATAAAGATAAACAACTAAATGAGTTAAATTACTTTTTTTAAAGTTAAGATTTTGGGCTGTTTGAAGAGGTGTATTTAGACGAGAAGGAATGGGTTTCAATATAAGATTTTAAAATTTTTATTTGATTAAACCTTTTAGGTAGAAGCGAGTTAAATGCCAATAACAGGAAGTTATCAGTTTAAAAATTATTAGAGAAAAATATTAGAGAAAAAAATATATATATATACATATATGTGTTAACCAAGGAAAAAGGGGTTTAGTAAAAGAATCCATATTTTCTAAAGATAGGCAATTAAAGGAGCTTGGGATAAGAAGGTAGGGGGGCTAAAATACTTCTTAAGATTAACGTTAGGGTAAAATTAAGATTAAAACTTAAATTGAATCCTTTTAATTTATATTCTAACATCTAGTCAACAGGGATTTAAATTCTAAATTTAAGTATTCGAATAATTTTCTTTGTGGCGGCACTTACTGATGAATTCCCTCCTAAGATTCAGTAGCCGGTGTTGGTGAGGGTATTTTAATATTGAAATTTTTTCCAGTAAACATAGACAGCACCTATCACGAAAATTCCTCGGAATACGGGCTGAACCTATCAGTTTCCAGCTAATTACAGGATCCAGCCCTTCCTCTTTCATTTTCCATTTCAACACCCTGTAACCCCGCGACTACCAGCTCTGTCCTTTTCCACTTTGTGACCGTTGTTAACCAAAAACCCCTCCACACTCTAACTCAGGGCCTTCGCCATTTGGAAAAACAATGTCGCTGACGTGACATAGAGTCTCTATTAGAGATCCTATGTCGAAATGTACATCCGACACCTTTGAATTTTGAAAATTTTCTCTAATTTATATTGGCTCTGTATTCTTAATACATTGAGCTCTCTGCCTGCATCACTTTTTAATGTTAAAAATTTTTAATATTGATTAGGGTCAGGTTCTTGGAATTTACCTACCTACTCTTCCACTTCGGATTAAAGAAAAACAATATATATATAGATATATATATATATATATATAGATATATAGATATATATATATATATATATATATATATATATATATATTGTTTTTATTTAATCCGAAGTGGAAGAGTAGGTAGGTAATTATTTGCTTGCCTCGATACACTATATATATATATATATATATATATATATATATATATATATAGTGTATCGAGGCAGCAAATAATTTTCTAAACCTATGCTGTTAAATATGAAAGACAATGAATGTATGTTATGTTTAAACATGAGCCGTTCTAAACGTCGTATTTTGGCTTTAATTTCAGTTGAAAATAAAGACAAAAATTCTCCAACATTTGGATAATTATTTATTGATTTGCTTCTAAGCTTTCAGCTCACATGAGCTATCTTCAGAGAGGTTATTTATATATTGGTCATAAAACCGAAAAAACGAGTCGGTGGTAAATCCAAAAGGATCCTATTTATTTATATTTATTTATAATCCAGCTAGAGGGCTCAATATCATCAAATTTATGTATTTATTGACAGAGAAAAATATATTACATATAAAAATTCAAATTTTCTTAATTCGGGTGGCTATTTTGATAGGTATTTTAACCACCCAACTCGTCAGCGAAACCAAAACATAATGGAAAAATTAATTTAGTTAATTTGTTTATCTGTGTAAAAACAGAAGTAAGAGTAAGGAAAAAGAAAGAAAGAGTCAGATCATTGCCACCGAAAAATGTTAGACCCTGTCCGCAAATGACAGTTACGAAAAGAGATACAATAACATAATTTTATAAATAAAAATAAAGAAACAGGTCAAACGAAATTACGGCTTTTCAAGGTCGCCGACAGAATCTATTAATCACTAGCTCCCTATTAGATTAAGTCTCTCCTCTTTCATTTCCCAAAATTTTCGGGAAAGAGAAATGTGAAATTTTAGCTTGGGGTTGAAAAAGGAGTGTTTACGGAAGTAGTAACGTTGTTTATATTCCCCCACCGAAATTCCAATTGAAACTTGACAGTTATTTTGTTATTTTTGGAGGATATGTTGGGTTGGTAGATCACTTGGGTAGACTTTTATTTGCCTTCCCACATCCCTAATAATCTCTACAATAAATGCAATGTATGTTTTCTTGTTAAAATTAATATATTGAATTATCCTAAGAAAATTCTATTTTAAACTTAAGAAAAGAATCTATAAACAAGTGTAGACATAAATTTAAATTTAGGTTCAAACTTCCTAACAACTAATCTAAAATTAAAATTTCTTAAAATAGTTGTTTCATTTCTTCTTATTAGCCGTATAAATAAATTAAATTATATATCTCCCCTTTCTGAAATCTATCTTCTTTTTAGTTCCATCGTTTTAATTTTAAACTTAATTTATATTTAACCAGTTTGTTTTGGTACTAACATTATAAGTTACCCTTTAATAGTGACTTTGAAAAGTTGCAGTTTTGTCTGACCTGTTTTTTATTTTTATTTATGATTTAATTTATTTTATTGCATCTCTTTTCGTTACTGTCATTCTTCCCTACTTACATTCCGTTTTTTATACACTAACAAAGAAGCTAAATTTATATTCCTATAATGTTTTGGTCTCGCTGACGAGATAGGGGGTTAAGGATACCGAAATGGCTTTCCGAATAAAGAAAATTTGAACTTATATATGTATATACATTATAAACTATACCTTAAAACATGTACAAACTACAATCTGCTACAGAATTGTACATTTTGTTTTGACATTAAAATAACAAAGTCTCATTAGATAGTTAATAATGATGGTAAACGTTGTTTTTAAAAGAAAATTTATAAAGCTCACTTCCTTTTATTATTGGAAAATTTATCGTACAAAAGAGGATAAGAAAGATGAGAAAGTAAAAAGAGAAATCCAAAAAAAGTGGGAGATAATGAGGAAAGAGAAGGACACAAATGAAATAAACAAAACAAAGTGAAAAACAACAGAGACAGAGGAAATAGCCAATGAAAACGGCTTAGAGAGAAATAAATCCCAAATTTAGGTAAGAAGTAAAATATAGGTATATACAAATATCAGTCACGCGACGTCTGGACTTAACAAAGAGGAAAAATTGAGAAAATGCACAGAGGGGGAAGAAAGTGGTGAGGAGACAACAGAAGCCGCAAAGAAATAGAAATTTCAAACTTTGGCCGGAAGTGAATTGTAGATAGATACTTTTGTTCGTAACATTGTATAAAACTAAATCCTTTGGCATGTTTTTTTTAAATGATGAAATCACATACACAGACATAGAAATTATTAAAATAGCGAATCGACTTGTTCAAGAAAATCGACGATAAAACAATTCTTTTTTTCTTCAATTCGATATCGGGGATCTTTATCTATCTATATCTAAAAACCTCTTCCATCTGACTCTTCGGTTCGCTGAATTTTATTCAGACATTTCTAAAGAGAAAATTAACATAATTTTGAACTGCAGAAAATCAATTCTTATCCACGATAATTTAACTGATAATTGTGATTTATCTATGGGAGCTCTGAATTCTGCAGAGTCTTCAGATTTAGTTGGATTATTTCTTCTGTACAACCTCATGGCGTTTAATAAAATCGATATAAATAATGTAGAACTTTATAGAGATGATGGACTTATGATAGTAAACAAATCCGCTGGGGTAAAGTTGATAGACTTAAAAAATTATTTCATAGAGTTTTTAAATCTTTTGGTCTTAGCGTAGTTATTAATCCTAATATTAAACAAGCTGACTTCTTAGACATAACGCTAGACTTAATTTCTAATAATTTCCAACCTTACATGAAAAATAATGCTAAAGCAATTTATATAAACCCTAGCTCTCAATCATCAACCATCCGTTATCAAACATATTCAATCATCGGTTGAACGTCACATTAACATACACTCCTCTAGCAAAAGAAAATATTCGAAAAACATAAAACAATTTATGATAAAATTCTTAGAGACAGCGGCGGTTATCAATCTTCTGAGATCAGTTTTGTGGAAAAATATAGTAGCTCCAAAAGGAAAAATAGAAAGAGGAAAATCATATGGTATAATCCTCCTTTTAATTTTAAACTAGGACATAAATTTCTTAAGTTAATTGATTAACATTTCCCAAAAATAACCCTTTAAGCAAAATTTTCAATAGGAATACACTAAAACTCAGCTATAGTTGCGCCAACAATTTAGAAAAAATAATTAAATTACATAGTAATAAAATATTGAAACACCTAAAGTTAAATGGAAAATTCTCAAACAGGCTAGAACATCTAGATCGGTAAATGAGCCATGTTTCCTTTGTCACAGGAAAAAATGGAAATTATGAAATACATGAACAGTGATATATTACTGAATCATAGGCTTGAAACTGCAGTAAATTGTAAACATATTAAAGAAATAACCTTGCAATCCTGCTAAAATTCCTAGCTCCTGAAGAAGGTCGGAGCGCACAATGGCCTAAATGTCGTACAAATAGCAACCAAAATGAAGACAACAGTCCGAATTATAAGTAGTGTAAATACTACCTCATGTAACTGATTAAATATTTCTTTTGTACAACCTCACGGCGTTTAAATAAATATACTATATAAATTTTAAATAAATCCACTGGAAGGTAAGGTTGATAAACATAAAAAATTAAAACATAAAGTTTTAAAATCTTTTGGTCTTAGCGTATTGATTAATCCTAATATTAAACAAGCTGACTTCTTAGACATAACTCTAGACTTATTTTCTAATAATTTCCAACCCTACATGAAAAATGATGTTAACCCAATTTATATAAACCCTAGCTCTCAATCATCAACCATCCGTTATCAAACATATTCAATCATCGGTTGAACGTCGCATTAACATACACTCCTCTTGCAAAAGAAAATATTCGAAAAACATAAAACAATTTATGATAAAATTCTTAGAGACAGCGGCGGTTATCAATCTTCTGAGATCAGTTTTGTGGAAAAATATAGTAGCTCCAGAAAGAAAAATAGAAACAGAAAAATCATATGGTATAAACCTCTATTTAATCAGTTAGAGCTGCTGACAACCTTAGAAGAATATGGCATAGAAAAGATAACCGACATAATAAACGAAATTTATAGCAGCGGAATAATACCAGACGACCTATGCAAGTCGATATTTATAGCGCTGCCGAAGAAACCTGTTGCAAACGAGTGCGAACTACACAGAACTATCAGCTTAATGAGTCACATTACAAAACTGATTGTCAGAATCCTGATAAATAGAGCGAGAAACAGAATCAGGTCAGAGATAGGGCAGGAACAGTGCGGGTTCATCAAAGACACTGGAACAAAGAACGCCATATTCATGATTAGGATGCTCTCTGAAAGGGCATTACAAATGAAGAAAGACTTGTACCTATGTTTCATTGACTACGCGAAAGTATTCGACAAAATACGACACAAAGAATTGATGGAGATGCTAGGCATCCTCGACATTTTCGGGAGAGACATAAGAATAATCAAGAATCTCTACTGGTAGCAAACGGCCTGCATACGGACAGGTAACGACCTCAGTAGATACACAAAGATATAAAAAGGCGTAAGACAAGGATGTGTCTTTTCACCGGATTTGTTCAACCTATACAGCGAGAATATTTTGAGGACCCTAGATGACACACCAGGATTTGTTATTGGAGGCCACAACCTGAACAACATAAGGTATGCGGATGATACAGTACTGATTGCGGACACGGAAAGGAAACTACAAGACCACATACAGAAAGTAGCAGTGGAGAGTGACAAGAAGGGACTACAAATACACTTTAAGAAAACTGAGTGCAAGGTCAGCAGCAAAAGATACAACCCAAAATGCCAAATACAGGTGGGGGATAACAGAATCAAGCAAGTACAAAAATTTAAGTACCTAGGAAGTGTTCTAACAGAAGATGGAAAGTGCGACACGGAGATCCGAAGGCGAATTGGCATGGCAAAGGACGCGTTCCAGAAGATGAGCAAAATACTAACACACAGGAAAATCTCAATAGAAACGAAGAAAAGAGTGCTAGACTGCTCCGTGATATCAGTTCTTCAATACGGCAGTGAATGCTGGACAATATCATCGAAAATGAGGACAAAACTGGAAGCGGCCGAAATGTGGTTCTACAGAAGGATGCTACGGATATCGTGGACTGAGCATGCAAGCAACGATGAGATGTTGGAAAGAATGGCAACAAAAAGGAAATTGGTGCTGAGCATCAGGAAGAGACAACTGAAGTTCCTGGGACATGCAATGAGGAAAGAGAGCCTGGAGAACCAGATACTGACTGGTCAGATAGAAGGAAAGAGAGACAGAGGAAGGCAGCGGATAACATATTTGCAGGTTCTGGTCAGGTGGATGACAGAACGGGGGTTGCCAGGAGCAACAGGAGCAAACATACTAAGAGCCACAAGGGATAGGGAGACGTGGAGAACCATGATCGCCTACGTCCTGAAGGGACAGGGCACATAGAAGAAGAAGAATTTTAAACTGGGACATAATTTTCTTAAATCAACTGATAAACATTTTCTCAATAATAATCCTTTTAGCAAAATTTTTAATAGGAATACGCTAAAATACGTTATAGTTGCTCTAACAATTTAGAAAAAATAATTAAGTTACATAGCAATAAAATATTGAAATTATACAACAAAAACTACTACTCATTTTAATTTGCCACATAATAAAAAAACATTTTAATAGTAGAAACACTAACCAATGCCCCTTATCTAATAAGTGTTTAACTTAATTCCTGGTCTATATGTGCTATATCTCATCAGTAGAAAATCCTAGGGTTATGTTGGTAATACAATGAACTTTTTTAAAAAGCATTTTTACAATTATCTCTCATCGATTACTAATAAGGATAAACAAAATCTGACATCACTTTCTACATATTTTTGGAAGGTAAAAGAAGAAAATAAATCAGCTAAAGTTAAATGAAAAATTCTCAGATAGGCTAGAATATCTAGATCGGTAAATGAACCATGTTTCTTTTGTCTACAAGAAAAAATTAAAATTATTAAATACATGAAGAGTGACATATTACTGAATCAGAGGCATGAAACTACGGTAAATTGTAAACATATTAAAGAATTAACCTTACAATTCTTCTAGAATTATAAAATTCTAAGGTTTGAAACTCCAGCAATTATAAACGTTTTACAGTATTAATCTATAATTTAACTCTATGATCTTTCTTCTTAAGTTATTTTATCTTTATTTTTATCTTTATTTTCTATTACAAATTGTGACCTATTTAATGTCTTAAAATTAATTTTTTTTTTATTTTAACATTAATTTTTCATTTAATTTTTATTATTTTTCATTTAATTTTAATTTTTTTTTCTCCAATTGATTATATTAGCATTAATGAATTTATATCTTCGACTATTATTTTTAGATGTTCTCAGATTTGCGCTTTTTGAATGATTCCTATGTCTGTGTATGTGATTTCATCATTTTTTTTTTTTTAATGCTAAAGGATTTAGTTTTATACAATGTTACGAACAAAAGTATCTATCTACAATTCATTTCCGGCCAAAGTTTGAAATTTCTATTTCTTTGCGGCTTCTGTTGTCTCCCCACCACTTTCTTCCCCCTCTGTGCATTTCTCACTTTTTCTCACAATCTTCACCCTCTGTGCATTTTTTTCACTTTTTTCTCTAAAAATATTTTTTTATACTGGATCACTGGCAAGAGGTAAGAATATTCTCTATACCAAATCAGTCATGAAATTCGCAATCCTACGAATTTAATGAGAACCAACTGACCCCTTGTTGGGGAGTGACCCCTTTTTACACACTCGATGGACTCTGCTATGGGTTACAAATAGTCCTGCTACAGAGAACGGTTGAGTTGTAGTTGTCTGTTGTAGTTGTTGTTGTTAGAGTTAGTGTTTGTCAGAGCAGTTGGACCGCCGCTCGTTGGTCAGCAAGAATATAGACTATTACCCGGACTTACTTCTTGTATATATTTGACTCCTACTAACAAGTATTCCTGAATCTACTAACCGTGTACAGGTTGTATATCTTTTATTCAAATATACTTACATTTTTCCTTTCATATCTGTTTTTGTTATTATTATATTGTGTGGTTTTCTAAACAAGACTCGACAACACCCCTAAAACAATCTAAAAAGAATACCCCTGCTATCATGTATCCACACATTCTGTCATTCGTCGTCCTAGATCCGCACTCCTCCTGCCCATTTCTCGATAGAGTATGAAAAAGTCTTCGGCTCCTTGTAATGTTAATGGTAATATTAACTATTTTCTTGCAATGGATTTATTGACCTTGCACTCATCATTGTTCTTCGTTGAAATTAATAAAATGTTTATCTTAAAACAACAGTTCAAACATACAAATATATTTCACCAAGTGTTACTGAGCAGCCGTCTTCAGAAAAGAACATTAATTCAGAAGAGGATGAACTCAGTGATCCCAATTACAGGGGCAAAACAGAGAAGAGATACTTATACAAGCCCCAATCAAAAAACCCCAAAGACCTAATATTGGTTTTGCAATGTCCAATGCCGAGCTTTCGACGTCGAAACTCAAAGAGGGAATTTGTTAGATGAAAATTTTGCATGTCACTGGTCAGAGAAATCACCACCAGTGTTTTTCAAGGTATTTTAATAATTACTAATAATTACAGTGTTTGATAATACAATCATAATTACTAAAAATTACAATATTTGATAATATAATAATCATTAATAGTAGTTACAATGTTTGACAATACAATAATAATTAATAATATTAACAATGTTTAATAATGCAATAATAATAATTAATAATTACAATGTTTCATATTACAATAATAATTAATAATAATTATATTGTTTGATAATACAATATTACTTAATAATAATTACAATGTTAGATGATACAACATGAATAATAATTATTATGTTTGACAATGATTAATAATAATTATAATATTTACTAATACAATAATATTTAATAATTTAATTATCTTGAACGGCAGAATTAACTGACAGCTGCATCCTGTCGTAGGTAAGATCAACAAAAAGTTACAATGGTCTTGAAAGACGATGGCCCGGCAATGATGTGGTTGACAGATACATCCGACCGTAGATAAGAGACAACAATAGACAAGATATATCCGGCTGTAGATGATGTCAACAAAGTAGAGCGAAAAGGACAGGTGATAGCCAGCTTGAAAAGCAGTGAACCGCCGGGTTTGATTAACAATAGCATCTGGCCATAGATAGTCACCCAAACGACAACCCGCAAAAAGCAATAATTCGTGGTAGTTTTAAGTTTATATAAAGTCTTGAATTTTTGGCTGAAGAGACAGACTGGCTCCCGACGACCGCTTTTATGTGTGTTGTCTCTCCTCTGCTATCTCCTGCTCCATAGAAGCGTTACTGACGAACAATAAAAATATAAGTTTATATTTTTATATATACGTGTTCGTTGTTTTTACCAGTTCCAGCGGCAGTATATAAAAATAATAATTATAATGTTTGATAATGCAATAATAATTAATAATAATTACATTGTCTGATAATACAATATTATTAATAATTACAACGTTTGATGATATAATAATAATTGATAATAATTAAAATGATTAACAATACAATGGTAATTAATAATTACAATGTTTGATTATGCAATAATAATTAATTAAAAAATATGTTTGATAATACCAATATTAATTAATATTAATCTCAAAGAGTGATGATATAATTAAACTTAATAATAATTAAATGTTTTATAATACAATAATAATAACATATAATTACATTGTTTGATAATACAGTAATAATTAATACTAATTATAATGTTTGTTTATACAAAGTGAAAAATGTTACAAACATTTTCACTTTAACTTTACAGGAACCAGATCAGAGCGAAAATAGTGTTCTGCAGCTATATATGAGGTGGGGCTGTACAGTCGTATCTTTCAGTGGAGGTGGAGCTGTACAATCTTATCTGTCTTGATAGAGTATGAAAGCGTCTCTGGGTCCTTGTAATGTTAATGGTAGTGTTAGCCGGTTTCTTGCAAAGGATTTATTGATCGTGCAATGTAAACTGTTCTTGGCTGAAATTAATAAAATGTTTGTTTTAAAACATTTCAAGAACACAGATTTCTTAGGTTGAAAATCTGCTATCCTTCTTTCCAGTGTTGTAAATGACGAATTATTTTCTACCTTACAATCCCTTTTCTCATTGTCGAAAAGTTGCTCTGTCGTTATTTCCATAGAAAATGCTACACTCCTTAGTCCCACCATTTCTAAACTTCACTCGCCATGCCCCGCACATCGCACTCTCATTCTGTTCGTATTCTATTGGCGAGAAGTAAGCTCCACTCGAGCAGTTTCTTCCAGTGGACGACTGCACTGTAGAACCGACACCCAAGAGGATATTCAGACGATGTAAATATAAATATATTTACTAAAACTTATTAAAATTAATAACATTAGTGCTATTTTCATTTTGGCGTCATTTACACGATAATTTATCCATCGCAACCTATATATACAGAGAGACACACACACTTCTATACATCTTCATGTATAGTTACAATATAATAAATAAACCAATATTTCTGTGTGTGTTCATTTCTATGTTTGTGCAATTATGTTTCTAAAGACAGGAAAATTAAAACGCTGTTATCATTTATTTTATTCTTGGTTCACGTTCCACGAATTTTTCGTTTGAAACATGAAGTAATTACTATTTATTTAAAATTCTTTTTATTCGTGTTCATTGCTTGAATGTAATTACATCTTTGAAATAACACTATTCACCTCTTTCATCTTCACGAAGGCTTTCTTCTGACAATGGTCATGTAACATCGTTATGGTCAGACATTTCTTTTTTATTTGAATATGATTCTTTCTTTAGTCATACATTTCTGATTGATTAAAACGCCTCTATTTTTACGTTACTTAAAAAAACAGAAGAACCTCGTTTAACCGCTCTTTCTTCCACATCGCACTCATATTAATTTGGACGCATTTAGTGTGCTTTAGACGATTCAGTCACGAAAGCCAGAGTTCCGCTCGAACTCAACCGTGCCAGGAGGCAGACAGGAACCCAGACGAGGCTATGTCTCGTTTTGGGAAAAACAGATATTAGTCCGCCTCTGCGTTATGCAAAGTCTTCAGAAAATTTTTGCCCGAGTTAAAAAAACGACGTTGTGTCACATCTGGCATCAGTGAGATGCTATCTGGTAAATACTGAGTGTTTCGCTCGAACCTCTTGTTCGACTCTCTGCCTTCAGTCGGGGCACCTTGATGTTAGCAAGCTTTTCTCGTTGGAATCATTATAACCGAATCGTGAGTTCGATCTTTATTAGTTTCCCCATACTTTCGGCCATGTTCCACGTATAAGATATGCTTAGAAAATCACCTCTCTGCCTTAGGGCGGAAAGGAACTCAGACAAGACTCTTGCCTTCGGCAGAGCTTCGTCTGGGAAAAGTAGACAAAACCCGATCCCGCTTCTTCTTCTTCTTCTTCTTCTTCTTCTTCTTCTTCTTCTTCTGTGCGCCTGGTTCTTTCAGGACGTAGGCGATCATGGCCTTCCAATTCTCCCTATCCCTGGCGGCTCATAGCACGCTTTCTTCTGTTACACCACGCAACCCCCGTTCTGCCATCCACCCGCTCAGGCCAGTCAAGTATGTTACACACTGTTTTCCCCTGTCTCTTCTTCTCTCTATCTAGCCTGTTAGCATCAGGTTCTCCAAGCCCTCCTTCCTCATTGCATGTCCCAGGAACTTTAGTTGTCTCTTCCTGATACTCAGTATTAATTTCTTTCTCGTTTCCATCCTTTCCAAAATCTTATCATTGCTCACATGCTCGGTCCATAATATCCGTAGCATCCTTCTGTAGAACCCCATTTCAGCTGCTTCAAGTTTTTCCTTCATCTTTGATGAGATTTTCCAGCATTCACTGCCATGTTGAAAAACTGACATCACATAGCAATGCAGTACTCTACTTTGTTTCTAGCGAAAGTTTCCTGTCTCTTAATACTCTACTCAGCTTCTGGAATGCTTCCTTCGCCGTGCCGATTTGCCTTCGGATCTCTGTGTCGCACTTTCTGTTTTCTGTTAACACTTCCCAGGTTATCAAATCTTTGTACCTGCTTGATTTTAGTATCCCCCACATGTACTAAGGGGTATTTTTGCTTGAATTGCCCCACTTAAAAAAATAACCTTGTGTGACATCCCGCCTTTTCTAGAGAGAGCTCGGGTAAATACCCAGTGACAAAAGTTGAAAGCAAGGGTCAGTTACACTTTTTAAGAAAATAAAAGTACGATGCCCATACTGACTAGCCGAAACGTATGCAAAGTTATTTCTAAGGAAGTAATGGATTTTACTTATATTTTAACATTGATTCTTATTAACATTTTTATAATCATTTTACTCCGAGTAAAACAAGAGGGCTACTAGTGTGCAAGGAGTTACAGTGAGAGAAAAAACAAGGTACAGGGGACGTCGAAAAATGATAAGAGATGGATAGAAATTATTTAGAGAGAAGATGGCAATTGACGTTTCATTTAAACTTTTGAAGATTGTAGCTGTCAGGGAAGCATGCAAGGAAGGGAGTTCCATCAGTGAGAAAAGAAACTGTTAAAGTAGAATAGGACGTTGCATTTAACTAGTTCGATGGTAAAAGGGTGGGATCTTGATACCAATCTAATCAGTCAGTTAAGTGCCATACGTGAAACACGCTTGGGTGATCATGTCTCGAAAGAGACATAACTGACTGGGCAGAAGATTATCCCGCAGTAGGTTGCCATTGATTTCTGAGGTAGATTGGTTGCCAGCCAAGGCTATAGAACCCAATCTGTCCTGTTAGTTAACATATAACTGGAAGGAATAGACGGATTAATACCTTTCCCAAGGTATTTGCGCGTAAGTGAATGCAATGAATTCAATTGGTATTTGAACTCGGCTCCCAGATTTCTCGGTTCGAGCCGATATCCAATGTACCACAACGCACAACCTGTTCAAGGTACGGGGCCTTAATCGGGATTTGTGATAGTTCAGGGTTCGACCGGCTATGACGGAATGTAATTGGTTTGGTTTTCGAGGCATTGAATTGTCTTGTTCATCTTGATACGTCTTTCCATGGCTAAAGATTGAAAATCGGACTGCCTGAACATGCTTACATCCTAGTAGCAATCTAGTAGCACGAGTAAATACATGTGGTCGGAGAACCAGGGAAAAAGACTTGCTAGAGCAGTTGCCGTGAAAATAGTAGTAGAAAAGACGTAAGGAAATCACATTACATTCATGAGAAAGTGACCGAAGGCGTTCTGTTAAGTCAGGATCGATTATATTGCATATCCTCCTTTGGATTTTGTCGAAAACCTCAAGATGAATAGCAGGAGCACCCGACCATATATGGCAACAGAAAATGCACAAACATATGGTAGTTATATAAATATGCCCAATGGATTCTGACGAGAAAAAATTCTTGGCCCGACACATTGACCGATTCTTCTTATCAGTAGATGAAGCTATGGATTCAATGTAGTCATTCCATTTGTGATCATTAACTAGCGTCATCCATTCTGATGGTAGGCAAGAAAGTTTCTATTATGATTAAAAGAGATCATTAAAATTTACGAGCCATTTTGTGCCTCACTCTTTCACAGAAATCTTTTTAAAGAACAGCAGCCAAATTTACTTTGCATAGGCAGAATTTTACGGAGACAGGAGTAAAGGGTGTAAGTGGTAGAGAGAACGCTGAAACAACGATTTCCGAATGATCACGGAAGTTTAGCAACGTCGAGCCTAGACATCTGACCGCTTTGATCAGGTGATGTAAGCTTGGATATGCGGGTGGTGTAATGGATAATGGCTCGGAATTGTCCACCGGGGAGCCGTGTTCCAATTCCAGTTGGTGTCGTTATATTATCTTACGCGCAAATATATTTGGGGCAAAGTATGAATCCATCGCTTTACCCCCAGTCATGGGTTAATTATTAAAATATGTATCACTAAATTATCATTACTCAACAAAATTCTCACAATCTAAAAGTATTCTTTGGTACAGAGTTGATAATCTGTAAAAAAAAAAAAAAAAAAAAAAAAAAAAACCAGTCAGTCAAAATTCAGTTAATGGGTTAGTATGGGCACCGCGATGTGGTGCAATGGTTAACAAGCTTGTCTCGCTAGAATCTTTACAATTGAGTTATGAGTTCGATCCTCACTGAGTGTCCCATACTTTCGGCCTTGTGCTACATCCAAGCTGCGCTTAGAAAATCGTTATAATATACAAAGTGTTACGGGGGTACGCTAACGTGGTGTAATTGTTTAGCAAGCTTGTCTCCCTAGAATCATTGCGTAGTGAGTTCGATCCTCACTGGGTACCTGTATTTTTGACCTTATCCAACATCTAAGCAACACTTAGAAAATCACTGTTTTTCCTTTTTGTTTTTTTGTTGTTTTTAGTTGGAGATCAAAGTTTTAATTAATGTTTACCTGCCTGGACATTGGAGTATCTTAATAAAGAAAATGTTCATTTCAAACCTGTATCCCTTCTATTCTGGTGAGACCGACAGGGTTCTTTGGAGCTGTGAGTCATGAAAGACTTTAGTATCGTTCAGGTATTATTGAACTCCCTGATCATTACTGTTAAATATTGCGTTCAGTCATGAGTAAAATTTATTCTCAAAATCAAAAACAAAAAATGTCTATCGAGGAATAATTCTATTTATTGCAAAATAATTTCCAAATATTTGTAGTCTTTCAAATCATTGTTTGTCTCTTGCGTTACAAGTTTATTGCTCATCTCAGTGCAATGGCTGTCCTGTCGGAATGAAAAGGGAATAAATTATTCGAATGTCTTCTTTCAAAATCAGTCAAAACGTGTAGATGGGTGGGATGGTGTGTGTGCGGGTTAGTGGGTTAGACAGTCGCGAAACCGTGATAGAACAAATTTTAAAAATAAATTGCAAGTGTAATGAAAGAGACACACGTACAACACAGATATAAGCATATAGATTTGCCTATCGGCCAGTTCATACGCCTCCCCGTTCTTTTGAACAGGAGTAGTGGTGTATCCATTGTTCCCTGTTTAGGACTGTGCGTCTGGTTTTTCCTAATGTCTTGTAATTTTCTTTCACTCCGAGTAGTCCGTTGCATTTTTGCACTAGTTTGGATGAAATCATTCCCAAACACACAAACGCGCGCACACACACATTAATACATACATACATACATTATTCATAAAACGTAAATTTTATATATATATATAACTTACGTTTTATGAATAATTCCTCTATTTGTGTATGTGATTTCATCATTTAAAAATGCGAAAGGATTTAGTTTGAAACAATGTAACGAAGGTTTGTATCTATCTGCAATTCACTTCCGGTCAAAATTTGGAATTTCTATTTCTTTATCGTTTCCGTTCTCTCCCACTTTCTTCTCTCTGTCCATTTTCTCATTTTCTTTCCTCTTTGATAAGCCCTGACACCATGTAACCGATGTTTATATCTGTCTACAATTTATTTCCTGAGTCAATTTAAAATTTCTCTCTCTTAGTTGTTTCCATTGGCTCTTTTCACTCAGTTCTTTCTCTCTTGTTTTCTCTTGGCTTTTTGCTTCCTCTGTGTCTTTCTCTTTCCTCTTTCTTTTTCTTTTCTTGATTTCTCATCTCATTTTCTGATCTTTTCTGCACTCTTTCTTTTTTCCCCTCTTTTTTAATATCTTCTTACCTCGTATAAAAAAATTTCCAAAAATAAAAGGAAGTGTTTTTTTTATTTCTTTTCAAATAAAAACGTTTATTCCCAACATTATTAACTACCTGACGAGACATTTTTCTTTCAAAGTCGAAACAAATCGCACAATTTTGTAGTTTGTACACATTCTAAAGTATAATTAATACATACATACATACATATATATATATATAGAGAGAGAGAGAGAGAGATAGATAGATAGATAGATAGATAGATAGATAGATAGATAGATAGATATTGTTTGTTTATTGTTTAATACGTAGTTTTTGGTCCTAAGAGGGTTGGACCAGTACACATTTGTATTAAAAAGTGTTCTATACAATTATATTGTAAAACTTTTGAATATTTTTCATGTATAAACGAGTTATTTCGCTCCCTTGGTTTCCACCATGAGTGGTGTCTTCAGGTGATTTTTAATAATTTTTTTTAAGTTAAGTTATTACAAATCGCCTGAAGAAACTGCTCATGGTAGAAACCAAGGTAGCGAAATAACTCGTTTAAAAATGAATATATTTAAAAATGAATATATATATATATATATATATATATATATATATATATATATATATATATATATATATATATATCGTACATTGCTAGTCACAACTTTTCCTATCTTCTGACAGTATTAAATTTCAGGTTGGAAAAAAGGACACCTTTTTTGGAGGCTAATTCCGAGTCGATCCATTTTTTTTTTTTTTAGTATCTTCATGTAAATGAAAAAACTGCTCAGCCAAATCATGTGCCATCGATTGGAACAAGTGATAATCAGACGAGGTAATGTCTAGTGAATACAGTGTGGCTTGGGTAGGACTTCACATTTAAGCATTACAACGTAGGTTTTCACCAGTTTTATGAATGTATGTATGTATGTATGTATGTATGTAACAATCCCTTTTCTATGTATATTTCGTTATTTATATATATATATTTTTATATGTGTGTGTGTTTGTGTGATGATGATATTGATGATGATGTCAGATCTGTAAACTGAAAGGATACTCCCAAAAGATTTATTTAATATAATATATTAAAGAGATAGAGAACTCAATGTATATTGAGAGCAATATATGTAAAGGAAAACTCAACCGATCATCTAAAGCGGTTATAAACTATAATTTATTTAAACAGGTAAATTTTTAGCACCCATCTCTTCAAAAATTCAAATGTTTTAATTTCATCAGAGCATTTAAAAAACAGGAAGACAAGCGGTATGAACTAGTAATGAATTTTCCCGGTTGTCATCAAGTTAGAGTCTTAAAAAGGTGATAAGTAGAAAAATATACAATGACTAAAATGTAGCGATGGACAAGACATGTCACCCCAAAGACATGATATATATGTATATATATATGTTACGGTAATTAAGGAAGACTAACCAAACTGGTTATAAATGACCGACCATTTTAAATGATATGTTTGAATATTATTTTTGATCGATACTCGTATTTAAATTGATATTCTGTTTATAATCAAACAGATATATTTTATTTCTACCAGCTTGATTATTTACGATAATTTTTTTTACGAAAATGTATGCCGAATGGCACCCATTTTCGTAACAAAAATTTATCGTAAATAATCAGGTCGGTAGAAATATATATATAATACTGTTTGATTATAAACAGAATATCTACTTAAATACGAGTATCGATCGAAAATAATGTTCAAACAAATCATTTCATATATATATATATATATATATATATATATATATATATATATATATACATATATATATATCACACGCAGTGTATGACAGACAGAATTTACTCTGCTTTTATAACATAGATACTTAAGTCAGATTTTTTAAGCGTGTCATAGTGGAGATTAAGGAACCTAACATCTTGATATAACAGCGAATGCTAGGCATTTTTTTCACAAAAAAGACTTAGAACAACAGATCTGTTTCGAAAGATACAGGCCAAAAATACCACGGGTGGAGCATATGATCAATGAAGGGCTTTTACCAAAAAATAGAAGCAAAAAAGGACACATCTGCTTGAAATAAGAAATAAAAATTTGAAACTTCTCGGATCCATAATAAAGAAAGAAAGTTCGGTGAATTTGACATCTGTTTTACCCAATTTTCCTTCAGTATGAGGCTAGTTAGGTCGAAGAGAAACAGCGAATAACCTATCAAAATAGTTTTTCGAAAAAGGTGGCCGAGTGAGGACATTGTAGTGAAAGAGATAGGGTCAAACTTTGCATAAATCTCCAAAGAACTGGAAGGGATATCAAAGAAAAAACATTGGAAAAACACAATGAAATATCTAGAAGATATCTTGTGGGTCTTGATTAGGAAAAACGTTATTTCATTTTACTTTTTAACTTAAAATAAAGTTAAATAAGACTTGTAACTTTATTAAAATTATTAGTGAGACTTGATTATGAAAATATTGTTTTATTTTGATTTTTACCTCTTACAAGATTTTTAACTCTGTTTTGAATTAAAGTTACAATTCTTTAACTTTATTTCAAACCATCAACAGTAATATATATGTAAAACTTAGCCTTCTATAATGCATTATTTAAAATCAAGTTGTACAATCTTCAGTTTGGCTTGTGAACCATAATACACAGTTCAGACTATCCATAGTTGGAGGTTTTGATTTCAGATTTTTTCTTTCTTTTAGACCGGTTGGCACCCAAGGCTATAGAACCCAGTCTGTGTTGCTATTTACCCATAGCTGAGGGAAGAAAAGAGATGGATTCATACTTTTCCCAAGGGTATTATCACGTAAATGAACGTGAAAATTCAACTGGAATTTCAACTCAGCCGCAATCCACTACTAAAGGGTGCCTCCTACTTGCACGCCTTACACCACTCATAAAAAGAAACGGAATTCATGGCGAGATATGGTACTGAAAAAAGCTAAATTGAATTCCTAAATACAATCCATACTAGACACCATTTTGTAAGCTTTCGTGCTTCGACTTTCATGACATATCAGGTAGATCAATTATGACAGTATAGTGAATTTGATACTCACTAGCTACCCCAAAATTTCGGCCTGGTGCCATATCTAAATCGCGTTTAGAAAAATAATTTGGGCACTTCGATGTGGTGTAATGGTTAACAAGCTTGTATTGCTAGATCAGTTACGACTGAAACTTGAGTTCGATTCACGCTGAGTAACCCATACTTTCAGACTTGTACCATGTCTATGTGCGTTGTGGTGCAATGGACTCGGAACGACAAATCGGGGAGCCGAGTTCGAATTCCTGTTGAATTCCTTGCATTCACTTACGCACAAATACTCTTGGGAAAGGTATTAATCCGTCTCTTCCCCCCCAGTTATGGGCTAAATTATAGGACAGATTGGGTTCTATAGCCATGGCTGGCAACCAATCTACCTCAGAAATCAATGGCAACCGACTACGGGATAATCTTCTGCCCAGTCAGCCATGTCTCTTTTGAGACATGATCGCCCAAGAGTGTATCACGTATGGCACTTAACTGACTGACCTTATCTAAGCTATGTTTAGAAAATCAGCATTGGAGCACCTAGACATAGTGTAATCTACGTAGTCTAATGGCTAGAACAATTATAAATGAGTGTATTTGATCCTCAGTATGTGTTCAGGAATTTAGGCTATATACCACAACTAAGAGTAGCTTAGAAAATCACAATAATAAACACCATATTGCATGCTTACGGTTATATCACATTGAATACACCGGTTCTCATTAACATCGGCGAAGTTAAGCAATGTTGAGCCTGGTCAGTACATAGATGGGTGACCACTTGGGAATACCAGGTGCTGTAAGCGTTTATTGACGGATGTGCGTTGTGGTGCAGTGGATATCTACTTGGAAAGAGAAATCGGTGAGCCGAGTTCGAATTCCAATTGAATGCCCTGCATTCACTTACGCACTGGTACCCTTCGGAAAGAGTATCCCTTCCCTCCAGTTTTGGGTTAAACAACAGGGTAGGACTTGGGACCCTGCCCTTAAACAAATCCCAATGAATCTTTCTCCATTGGGGAGGGAGCCGGCTCAAGCCGACTAGGGCGACTGCATGCTTTCGTACCTTCATTACATATTACGTCCAATATGAACTTATGGACGGTGTTTTACAAGCTGGTCTATGAAGATCAGTGGTTCCCCAACAGTGCTAAACGCCTCAATTGTGCGTCAGAAGAAGAAAGCCGGTGAGACGTAATGATTAAAAGACAATCAAAGATTTAGAAACAGTTTAAAAAATATTCATATGCCAAAAATAAATATAATTTAAAATATTGTTATTGTAATGAGTCCTAGTATAGTTAAAAATAATACCTGATTTTATAATCGTGATATTTTTGCATTAAATGAAATATTAAGGATATACTAGTGTCCTCAGATTCGAAGAGATAGTTCATCGATGATAACTTGACTTTGAATCTGCGGTTATCTCCCTTGAATCTCGTTTCTGGACCTTCTTTGCAGCATGGCTGCCTGCTTAAGCTGCACTTCCCTTTGGTGAGGCACTGTGCAAATTTTCATCCCAAAAATGCGACCCAGACAAAAAATAAGTGTTGGAAACACTGATCTATATTATCAAGTATAGTAATGAAAATCGACTCACTAAAACAATAATATTTATATAATTGGAGGCTAGCAGTCAAGTAAGATTTTGCGTTGTTGCGTTTAACATCAAATCTTATTTACAATTAATATAAACAGTAATGAAAATAATCTTATTTACAGTATTTGATGTTACAGAGCAGTGATTGTCAAACGATACGGTGAAAAAAGGATAGCAGGTGAGGCGTGATGATTGAAAGACAATCAAAGATTTAGAAACTTTTTCAAAAAATTCAAATGCCATAAATGAATATGATTTCAAAATTGAAATTAATATTATGGATTATTTGTACTTGCATGCATGAGTCCCAGTATAAATAGTTATAAATAATTGTATTTTATCATTGTGATATTTTTGCATTATATTAAGTATTAAGAATATAGTAACTACGGTCCGGAAATTGGAGGAGAAAGAGTTATCAATAATAATGTTTTGACTTCGAATCCACGATTATCACCCTTTAACCCTCTTTCTCTCGCTGGATCTTATTCGCTGTAGAGCTGGTTACGATTTTCCACCGGGAAAATTTAAAATTTAAGAAAATATACGCATCGCTCATTCAGTAATGAATTAGAGCACTCTGTCTATTGGGCGGGTATAATGATAATATACACGCTAAAAAGTCTGCCTTCTTCTACCGACCGCCCATAGCCCAGAGGTAGAATCGCCGACTGACGCCAATTCGGTCGGGTTTTAATCCTTGGTTAAAAGCAATCGGATGTCTAACCGTACTCATGAGCTGTGATACAGCGAAACAGATCTGTCTGCGGATGACTATATATATTTTGAAAAATCTTCGTTGCTATCGTCTAGGATAGTGGTTTCCAAACGGTGCGGCGCGTCTCATATGTGCAGTGGAAGGGGATAGCAGGCAAGGCGGAATGATTGAAAGACAAAGATTTAAAAACAGTTTCAAATTCATATGCCAAAGATAAATATGATTATTGATTACTTGTAATTGCATGCATGAGTCCCAGTATAAATAGTTATAAATAATTGTATTTTATCATTGTGATATTTTTACATTATATTAAGTATTAAGAATATAGTAACTAGGGTCCGGAAATTGGAGGAGAAAGAGTTATCAATAATAATGTTTTGACTTCGAATCCACGATTATCACCCTTTAATCCTCTTTCTGTCGCTGGATCTTATTTGCCGTTGAGCTGGTTACGATTTTTCACCGGGACTTTCTTTTGGTGAAAGACGAGCAAATTTTCATTCCGAAATTGTGGCCCAGAGAAGAAAAAAAAAGTTTGAGGACCACTGCTCTTGATGAATTACAACTGAAAAGTAAGTTCGATCCTCACTAGATGATCCACACTTTCGGCATTCTGTCACATAAAAGCTGCGCTTAGAAAATCAGACTCAGATACAATTTTCACAATTTGCGTACATTTCATATTTTATGGATTTACCACCTAAATCACATATGTATTAAAGGAACTGTAGTTCTAAATTTGAAAATTTTATAAATCAAGACAATCCTGCTACGTTCTAAATTAATTTCCTTCTCCTGGCTTCGTTTAGAGATTTTTTTTTTTAATCGTATGGTTATTAACTTTTTGATATTTTTGTCCTCATCTCCACAAGTTCTTTTTTATCACAAAAAGTCGAAAAAATAAAATAAAATAACATTAATTCCGAGAGTCTGTGAGAATAGAGACAGAATAAAAGGCCGATTGAAAAGAGTGTCCAATCCACGTATTTCCGATTGCGCTGCTCTCGTTTGCGAGGTAATTTTATCCAATCGAATTACACAAATCTCCGAGGAACAACATTCTTCAACTCTCAATACACGTCTCTCATTCTTCCTCTTTCGCTTTGTTTTCTTTTTTTCTTTTTTGACTCTTTTCCTTCATCGGTTGCTTCAATGAATAATTCATTGAGGTCCACAGGCGCAATGCTTGCACTTGTACTAAAAGCAAAAGAAACTCTCTTCTATACGGCTACCTTTCAGCCATCTTCATTCCAACCTTACATCGAGCCAATAAAGCAATCATTTGTTACCTCCGCCGCTTATTTCTGGTTTTTGGGACCTTAAAATATGAGAGAAAAATGCATTTTGATTCTTTCTTTTTAAGGTCTATCGTTGTATATTGATTTAGATTTATTTCTGTCGATAGAAATCTGTCTTTATATCTAAATAAAGGTTACGAGTTGAGTGTAAAATTTCTTTGCTTCCAGCGATTTGACCGGAACTAGATACTATTTTTCGATATAAACCATGCATATATATTTTTTTAAATTTTAGCAATATGATAAAGAATATATATTTTTATCTATGTATTATCATTTCAAGACGATAATGCTTCATGGGATTACTTGGGAGTGCATGAGAAAATCTAATTGTGGAGCAAGGACAATAAAAGAACAGTTTTAAGAACGACAGAAAATAGCAATTGGCGTTGCATTTAGATGTTTGAAGATTGTAGACAGAGAAAGGATATACATTGTGGTGCAGTGGATATTGACTCAGAACGAGAAATCGGAGAGAAGAGTTCGAATTGCAGTTGAATTCGTTGTATTTACATACACGTAAATACCCACAAGAAAGGTATGAATCCGTCTCTTCTCTCTCCAGCGATGGTTTAAAAAGCAGGACAGACTGAATTCTATAGCCTTGGTTGTCAATCAGTCTACCACAGAAAGTAATGGCAAACTAATGCGGGGAAATCGAGGCCCGATCGCCCAAGCGTGTACCACGTATGGCACTTAACTGACTGAGGCAGAGAAGTTATAAAATGGAAGGGAGATCCACAGACGAGAAAAGAAACTGTTAGAGTAGAACAGACGGTTATATATAGGTAATTTAACAGTAAAATGGTGAGACCGAGTAGCCAATCTAGTCGCACTCTTGACATGTAGTCGAGGCATTCAGAAGAGTTGCCAAGAAAATATTTGTCGAAAAGAGAGATGAAAGCTACGTCACATAGGTAAGGAAGTGACTGAAGTCGAGATGTCAGGTCAGGATCGATTACATTGCAGATCCTTCTTTGAATTTTATCAAGAGTCTCGAGATATAGCAGCCGCATTCCAAGCACGGATGAATAGTAGATTTATAAATGTGCATCTTGCTGACGCGAAAACTTTTTCTTACACGAGGCAGTGGACCAACTTGCCTAAAAGTTGACCTGAAACTAATTCAATATAATCACCACAATTTATCCTAGTTGAAAAAGTGAAAGCAAAAAGGCAGAGGGGAAACAAGGAGTAAATAGATGACTGGATAAGGACTGGAGAGTCTAATTGTGAAGCAAACTTTGCGAACAGCTACAAAAAAATGGACGTTGCAAAGAGTGAGGATTGCTACGTCCTTAAAGAATATGGTTCATAAAATAAAATCAAGAAAAATGCATTGTCAAATTGTGAAACTTCGTCTGCATGTAGGTGTGTTCTCATTATATATATATATATTATCGTACTTCGGTTGCACGACTCGGAATTTTAAGAATTACGCAATCATAAGATGCATATTACGAACTGATCGTTTAAGAGGTTTTAATTTAAGTTCACTCAGTGTTGGTGGGAGTTAACTCCTTTAATGTTACAGTACTATGTTTTAATTTATCAAGAGTAAAAATTGAATAGACAAAAATTGCATAAAAATAAAAAATAAATTCAAATTTTAAATTAAAAAAGCTATTATTAAAATGCTGAGAGATGAATTAAAAGGGGCGCAATTCTTAATTATTAAGAGACTAGGATATATATATATATATATATATATATATATATATATATATATATATAATATCTCTGTTTATTAACATCTAAATAACAATTTTATATATGTGTGTATTCCCGTATATACATTTATGTATTAACATAATATAGTAATGGTTTTGTTATAAATGCTTATAATAAAAAATAATTTCTATTCTAAGTGTTTATAATAAAAACATAGTTGACACAAGAGCTATTGTGTTTCCTACCGAAACACGACAGCTTTTGTCTTTTCGTAAACTGTTTTTATTATAAACACTTATAATAAAAATATTACTATATATAATGCTCTACTAAGTATCGAGCACCCTTAAAAAACGTAAATTACTAAGAACAGTCGACTGTTAACCCATTTTTTGTACTCCTCCTGTTATATATCTACATGTATGTATGTGTGTGCATGTGTGTGTGTGTAATTTTTATAAAAAGTCGTATCGGTTAAAACTATCTGCCGCGCTTAAAAATCTCATTCTTGTTAGACGTTCAAATATAAGACAACCTGCATGGAACTCTGTTTTACGCACTATGATAACACTTCTTAGTCAGTTAATTTCTGTTATATATATATATATATATATAAGAAACGAAGAAAATAATTGCAACGTTCAAAACATTAATTTAAAACAGAGCTCAGCATAAAAATAGAGCAATGAATAGTTATTATAATTATACTTTAGAACATGTACAATCTACAAACTACTACAAAATTGTACATTTTGTTTCAACATTGAAAGAACAATGTCTTTGTCGGTAATTAATTGTAATAACTAACAGATAAGACATTATTCTTTCAATGTCGAAACAAAATGTACAATTTTGTAGTAGTTTGTACATGTTCTAAAGTATATATATATATATATATATATATATATATATATATATATATATATATATATTTTAGAACATGTACAATTTTTATATATATATACACTACAAACTGTACATTTTGTTTCGACATTTGACTTCCAATGTCTCATCATGTGGTGTGGAAAGGAATGGAAGACCTCTTTTTTATATTTGGGAGTTGTGTGTGGGATGATGGCGGGAGTTGCCGATAAGTGAATAAGTCTTGTAAATTGTCCGTTAGAATTTTGAAGAATGTGGGGTATGTAGAGGATATAGTTGATTCATGAAAGTGTGTTTTATGACCGCTTGGCTAGCCTTAATTCTTTGGTTTTATTAGAGGGGGAGAATAAGGAGGTGTAAAGAGTGGGAAGGCTTGGAATGGACCTATCTTTAATGTTTATTTGTACAACTATAGACTATGTTTGTATTTAAGCACAGTTTTATAATTAATCTAATTTTGTTTATTTAACCTTAATTTTGAATTTAGGAAATTACTTTTTTTCTATAAAACTTTAAATAAGATTTAATTATAGTTCGTGGTGTGTAATAGGTAAAATTTGATATAAGAGGGTTGTTATTACTATAAAGGTTTATCGTCTCTAGGAGGGGTTCCTAGTTTTGGCTTGTGCAGTATTTTTCAGCATGATTGCAGGATCAGTTCTTTAATGTTTACTGGAGTTTCATGCCTTTGGTTTAAAAGCTTGTCGCTATTTATGTATTTAATGATATCAATTTTTTTCTTGAAGACAAAGGAAACATGGTTCCTTTATTGATTTAGATGTTCTTGCTTGTTTGAGGATTTTCCATTTAACTTTAGGTGTTTTATTTTCGTTTTTTAACTTCACAAGGTGTTTGGAAAGAGACGTCATGATTTGTTTTTCTTTGTTATTGAAGGATGAGAGGTGATTGTAAAAGCGCCTTTTAAATACGTTCATGGTGTTTCAGATATACATTTTTTCATCTTTGGGATTCTCCATGGATGAAATCGAACACATATATATAAGGGATTTCGTTAAACATTTATTAGGAATGAGGCATTGGTTTGGGTTTCTACAGTTACAAAGTTTGTTATTATGTATTTACTGGTATTAGTGTTGGAGTTATTTTTGTTGTGTGCTTTTAATATTTTATTGTTATGTAATTTAATTATTTTTTTTAGATTGTTGGAGTAGCTATAGCTTAGTTTTATTGTATTTCTATTGAATCTTTTGCTTAGAGGGTTATTTTTGGGAAAATGCTTTTAGTTTAAGAAATGTATGTCCTAGTTTAAAATTAACTAACTGATTAAAAGGAGGATTATACCATATGATTTTCCTGTTTCTATTTTTTTTTTCTGAGCTCTTGAATCTTTCGACAAAATTAATTTTGGATGATTGATATCCGTCGTCTTTGAGAATTTTATCGTAAATTACTTTGTGTTTATCAATACACTTCCTTATTCTCCCCCTCTTATAAAATCAAAGAATAAAGGCTAGCCAAGCGGTCATAAAACACACTTTCATAAATCAACTATGTCCCCTACCTACCCCACATTCTTCAAAATTCAAACAGACAATTTACAAGACTTATTCACTTATCGCTAACCCCCTCCAACATCCCACACACAATTCCCAAATATAAAAAAGAGGTCTTCCATTCTAAATATGATAAAAATATACTTTCAATATATGCTGTTTATCTGTAAATGTGCTTAATAGCAGTGAGAAAAGTTATGTAAATATAAAATTCAACAATATGAGAAGACCGTCACCTTACCTGTCCATGTTCATATATACTCTATCGCAGATATTGATCACTTTTACCCATTAATATAGCATATTTTGAAACTATATTTTATCATATATCAATACAAAATTTTAATGCGATTATTGACCCATGCATACATCAAGAAATAGAATCAGTGCATCGTAGGGAAATTTCAAATGCAAAATTCTCTTCCTGGGCCTAATACGTGCCGATGAGTGCGCTATGAAGTCAATGAAGCTGCCCGGGTGTGTAAGTTAGAACGTGGGTGATTTGTAATAGATAACGGCTCGGAAATGAAAATCGTAGAACGGAGATACAATACCACTTGTTTTTGTTATATTCACTTTCGCGCATATACCCATGAATCTACCTCTTCTCCCTTATCTAAGGATTAAATAGTATCAGTAAATTTTCAAAATTCTTTTACAATTCAAAAATATTTCCTCGTTTTACATAAGGCCGTAAGAAAAATTAAATTAATCATTCAATCGGTCTAACCTGACTCGTATAAGACAGAACGTGTCAGGTATTATGGAGAGCAGTTTAAAGATCCAAAGATTTTTCTTCGTATGGATCGTATATATCGCCATGTCAGTACCATTTCCATGTAATTGAATCAACCTAATTTTCACTGTATTCCAATTGTTAGGAGGAAGTTCTAACCAGGCAATTTTCTCCCAAGAAATTATCAATGTAAAACGGACTCCAGCCTTGCCGCTACCCTGAACACGAGCTTAACCCCTTCAGGGGTCAATCTTTATCTATCTCCCTTATCTTCATAATCTTCACGTCCTAATAATTCCTCTTACATCCATATCATAAACATTATTCAATAATATCTGCCTTGAGAGGCACTCAATCCTTGTATCAGTTGAACATTAGTAAAAGATAAAGTTAAACGCCAAGTACAATATGCAGTTTTTAGCAAAAGAGAAAACAATCTGTTGATATTACATTTGTTACTCTAGAGTGAAAAACGATTTTTAAATGCAGTTAAAAACAAAAAAAAGTACGAAAGTATTATGTTATATCTATCCTCCTGTATGGCAGCGAATGCTCACTGAAGAAAAGACTTGAAGCAACCGAAATAAGGTTCTACAGACGGATGCTGAGAATACCATGGACCGATAATGTGAGCGACGACAAGGTTTTAGAGTGGATAGAAACGAAAAGGAAACTCATACTTAACACTTAAGAGAGAGCTGAAGTTAGTGGAACACTAACTGAAAAAGGGCTTGGTGAATCTGATACTCAAAAAGCGAATTGAGGGAAAGAGAGAGACAGGGGAAAGTAATGCTTGACATACTTGATGAGCTTGAGTTAATGGACGACAGAGCAAGATTTGAGAGAATTACCAAGAGAAAACGTGTTAAGACCTACAGGGGATAGGAGGATGTGGAGAGCCATGATGGCCTACGTCCTGAAGAGACATGCATAAGAAGAAGAAGAAAGAAGTTCAAACTAAACAAACCTGATATTATCCAACTACAATCACTGAACGAACGTTTTGGACAGTCAAATTTTATCCTCTGCTCACCGTGAATGGAAAATAAAAGCTAAAACCAACTTCAGTTTTTTTTTTTTTTTTTTTGCGAATACCCAGCCCTAAATCTTTAACTTGCAGCGATCCATTTTTTTTTACTGTTACTTTTAATATTTTTACATAGTACTAAAGGAAGGAAGTCGAGAAAGTAAATGAACATGAAAAAAAAAAAGAAAACACCACAGATACCTTCTATGATCGACCTTATTTCACCTCCCAACGTGTTTACGCCATTTCTAGTCGCGATGAATCAAACAGGAATTAGCTGAAATCCGGTTTAGCATCACCCACGGCCTGTCTTTGCGTCTTTTCGATAACTGGTTCGTTGGTCAAGGTAGGCCACATGCTGTGGCCTTTATGTTGTTGTACTTGAGCCAATATATCTCTCTTCCTATATAACTGTCCATTAGTATGCTGAATTTCAACAGAAATAAAATGGCGTATGAAGAAGACATAAAAATGAAAATATTCTTAACTTATCTATTTACAATTCTTGGCATAAAATGTCGGAATTTTTCAAGTCAACTGGTAATATTCGAATTTCGAAAGCATTGTCCGGCATTTTTAACTTTTTACTTGTCTTTCTTTTTATGGTTTGTATTACACTATATATATATATATATATATATATATATATATATATATATATAACAGGAGCGTTTTGACTAGTATTTATTTACCTTTATTTCTGTTTTTATTACTTTAGTAGTATTATATATCGGATTAAAATTTCCTACAAGCAGCACTGTAGATTATTATTAATTTATAACGAATAATTATACATACATGTTTATACTGGAAAAAATGAATAATGTGTTCATATATTAGTAATATTAGTTAGAATATTATTACATATATATACAGTGGGCGGACAAAATAGTGGAAACACCGAGTATCATAATAGCATAATTTGGAAAATGTTATTAAACTGTCAAAAGCTTGTTTGCTTTTATATGCATTGATTTAATATTAGTATTATTTAATTTTTCCTAAAATTGTTGTTGTTTTTTTTTTACAGATATTATTTAAACAAATTTATTAAAATCAACAGTTTAGACTATTTAAGAATTTCAAGTGATCAACTTCATTCTATGGTTCAGGAAGTGTTTCAGGATGATAATGCACCTATTCAAGCTGCTAAAGTTGTAGCTGAATAGCACGAGGAGCATTCTAGTGATGTAGAACATCTTATCTGGCCACCACAGTCCCCAGATGTCAACATCATTGAACATTCATGGTTCAGTTTAGAAAAACATGTGAAGAGTCAGTATTCAGCAACATAATTATTGAATGAATTGGAGATTGTTTTAGCTGAAAAATCGATAAAAAAATCTTCTGGAAACAATTCAAACTTTGTACGAACCGGTCCCACGTTGAATTCAAGCTGTAATTACTGCCAAAGTCGGTCCTAACCAGAGTGAAATAAATTTGCTTCAAACTTCATTATTTTGTTCACCTCCTGTAGCGTGTGTATGTGTGTGTGTGTGTGTGTGTGTGTGTGGAACCTCATTAAAGAACTATAAAAAATGCAATAGATTTTTGTGATATAATTAAGAACCCTAATTCTGCATAAACAGCAACTCACAGAATCTTTGATACATTTTTGCACATTTTCTCAGCTCAAAATTAAAATTTCTATATTCATATATATTAACCAATAAGCGACATCATATGGAACGCACGGTAGTCTATTAACCTTTGATGAGGAAATGTTCGTTGTTATACGAGCTAAAATTCTTAAATGTTAATTCATTACTCACATTTTTGCATATTTATTCGAGTATGCTATTGTTGTAGAGTGGTTAACACCCCTGCAGTACTCTCAATGATTAAATATCTCATGGTCTGAAATGGTATATTTATCTTACATACTCTCCGTGTATATATATATATATATGCGGAGAGTATGTAATTATTTAAGGACACGTTAAAGACCGGCAGAAAAAAAACAACACCTACATCCTACAAACAATTAAATTTATAGATACAAAATTTTGAGATATAGTAATAGTTGGAGTTTATTTTTATTCAATCTAACCATCAATGATGACTTCAACGAAGAACATGAAAGCATCCCATGGTCTGTATAGATATTGGATCAGGTAACGTTGGATATTGTGGGGACGTTGATAAGTTCCAACTTCAGGGGATTTTGCGTCTAGTGAGTTTAGTGTGATGTGGTCGTCTAGATTGTCACAAATGACTGGACCACTTACCAAAAAAAGCGCAGTCTTAACATCGTTGTGCTTTGCATGTATCGCAGCAAATACAGCATATCGTTTCATCTCACGGGTTCGCCAGTGATTCTCTGAAAATAGCAGCTTCCTGGGAATCAGTCGTATTGCGGAAACGCTGATTAGTCTCCCTTCATGTAATAACGCCTTACTTGTAATAGCCAACGTCTGGCAAGTTAAGGGGTCACATGTTTGGCGTGACGTGGTCTTGTAGATTGGCCACTATCTAATTTTGGGCTGCCACAGCTTTGTGATGAGATGAAGAGTCGTGCTGAGTCGCCGTCTCTTATCGCGAACAGGGTCTATCCAAGGTTACACAACAGTTTCCAGCACTTTAGTCAAGCCAGCAGCATTCAACCAAAGACCATGTTGAAAGTTGGGTGGCATGACGTATCCCTTCTAAACTCACCAACCATTAAACCGTCACAGAAGCGGGAAAGTTTGTACGCATAACATGTGAGACAACAGAAGATCTGTACATAAGCATATATCCTTTCTCATACCCACTTTTTGATCCAGGTAGAGATTTTTTTTTTCGTCCAAATAAACAAAAAAAAAAAAAAGAAAAAGGGTGTGCCATATTCTTCTGAATCTTTCACACTGTTCCGTAATTTTTTTGCGCGGAACAATCGTTGTTCTTGTGTGTGGACAGGCATGAACTACCCTTTCCCTCTTCATGCATAAGTTGTACAGAATATCTTTACGCACCATATTGCCGATTGTGTCCACGGACACCTAATGATCAATGGCAATGGTCTTCATCGAAAGTTATGGGATTCGTATAGACAATGTTCTACATCCGCAGTAACAATTTCGTCCTGATACTTTCCGAAATTTGTGCAAGCTTTTGTGATATTGACAGACCCCTGTTTGATGCTACAATCCCTTTCGAAACGTTGGACACAAACTCTCTGGCGATTTAAACGAAAAAAGAATAGGTTAATTTAAACCGCTGTGCTTTGTGCGTATCGCAACAATTATAGCATATCCTTCGATTTGATTGATTAACCGTACTAATAATTCGCCATTGATGCTCTGAAATGATTAAAGCACATTAATTATTTATCGTATTACTAAAGATGCGCAATCACTTATCCTCAAATAGCTTACGCATCCTCTCTCTCTATATATAATAACAGTATAGCCCGGCGTTGCTCGGGTGTAATGAAAGCTTTAAAACTTATCCCTGGTCCTGGAGCTCAGACTCAGCCTAAAGAATATTTGAGTGAAGTTTGGTGAGAATCGGATAAAAATTGTGGATTTGTATAAAGGATATACAGACAGATAAACAGACATGCACACAAACATCTTGCCTTTTATATATATATATATATATTATCGATTTTCTACACTATTGTAAGAACTGCAAACTTGAAACTTCTGAATATCATTTCTTATGTCTTTGTCTATGAGTGTATCAAATTTGATTAAAATCGGACCACTCCTTCTATAACCCAATTTTTTCGATTATCGATTTCCGATATTTATCGGGGGTACTTCGACACAAAACCTAGCTAAAAACACTCGCAGACGCTTATCGTACAACTGTGGAAATTTTCAAGAAAATCGGTTCAGCCGTTTCGAAGTCTATAGGTACCAGACACACACACACACACACACACACACACATATACGCACACACAGACAAAGTTCTATTTATAAATAAGTTTAGATATATATGCAGTTTTCATTAAAAATGGTAGACAATATGTGATGGTTAAGTCTTTATGTAATTTTTCAGTTGATCTTTTTTCCCCTTTCCCCTTTGAAGACCTAAATAATATAAAAATTGTCGAAATGGTTTTATTTATCCGAGCGCTTTGAGTTATACTTTTAGCCATTTTCGAGGATGAATGTTACTTTACGTGTAACAGGAAGGTATGAGTAGCGGTATGTGTTATGAACCGAACACGGCAAGCATGTTGTTAGCGTATTCGTAGTTGGTATTATTGATAATTGCGTTTTTCTTTTTATCAATAAAGCCTCTATTACATTTAGTCTTTTTTTTTTTTTTTTTTTTTTTTTTTTTGCATATTGATGATGCTATGATATTTATGTGATCAACAAGTAGATTAAAGATAGGGTTTGGTAGGTCTCAGTGTTTGTTTAAATGAGATGAAATAGAACTCCGTTCAGAGAGCTGCAACGTGAGTCTTCAAGTTAGTTTCGTAGTTGTATGGTCAATATAATTATTAAAGAAATTAGGATCAAGAACGCAGTTTTTCAAGAGACTCGTGAATTAATAAATAATTTTGGTTCGTTTAGTTTGGATCTCGAGGGTGAATTTCTGTTTTTGATGATGATGTTAACCGTTTTTAAATTCTTTCTATCAAATTCATCAATTTGTTTACGCCTGGAGATAATTGATTTCATACTTAGATGTTTCGATTTCTCTTTTTATTAGACGACGTTGAAATTTTGTTGTTTTGGTCTCCTTGCTTGTATGACGCATATATATATATATATATATATATATATATATATATATATAATACAAACAAGCAAAAATATAATACAAACAAAATATTTATACACTTTGTGTATTTAAACAGCAAATGTTCAATAAGGCAAATACTATTGAAAACGGCAGACATTTGATGTCGATTTATTTTAATAATCGGCTTTTCCAAATTACTAATAACTCACCTAAAACAAGAAAATTCTCTTAAGAATCGTCCAGTGATCAGGTTGGAAGAAAAAAGTTAAAGTAATATGGTTCAAGCTTTCAGTTTTGTTGCCATCATCAAGATAGGTAGAGACAAATTTATCTAATCTTGGAATTATTTCGAACTTTTTTCTCATCTTGGTTGATATAGGTGTTGTAATAGACACAACGTTTCGACCAAGTACCCTCAGGTCATCAGCAGGTGTCTATAGATTGACTGATGTGAATTATTTTCTTGATTACTGAAATCCAAATCGGGGGATCTGTAATGTAATCGATCCTGATTTAGCAGCTCTCCTTCAATCACATTCTCACCGATGGGATGTGGCTACCCTTTGTCTTTTCTACAAATATTTTCACAGTTTCTGCTCTCACATGCTTATCTTTCTTGTGCTCAGTCTACACGAATTATTTTGGAAACTAGACCTCAGCCTGTTACAGTAAAGACAGTCAAATGTAACCGTCACTTCTACTCCATTAGTTTCTTTTCTCGCACTTCCTGCCTTTCGGATGGTTGTTACAATCTTCAAGAGTTTAAGTACAACATCAATTGCCATATTCTATCTCCTTTGATTCCCATCTTTCTCTTATCTTCTCTCTCTGTACCGTGTTCTTTTTTTTCGTGCTCCTCTCATGTAACCCTCTGCACACCAGTGGCAGTACTGCATTGCTTGGGGTGAAATATTAAAAAAAATTGGAACCAAAATAGTTTTATTCCTTCGTTGTCTACTCATCCAAAGTGCTATATTGCATTTTCTTTCGGATATTCCTACCATCGCTAAAGATGCTGGAAAATTAATTGATTTCTTACATTGTTCCAGAAATTACTTAAGGCATGCTAAGATCAAATGAAAAATGTTGTATTGTTGCTAGATCTAAGCTGGTGCCGATCCTTACTAGCCAGTGTTTACTTCTCCTTGTGGGTGATGAATTATTCTCCACCCTGCAGTAATGCAAGTCTTATTACTAACTACTTTGTTTATTTACAGGTACATTCAGAAGCATGCCTAACTACCAAAATGCAAATTATGACACGCTCATGATACAGAAATAAATATTAATAAAAAAAAATACAAGCCTTCCTTCAACAAAACAACATGAAAAACTTCACACACACACACACACACACACACACACACAAACGCGCTAAAAAAGAAAATCGCGAACCATTACGAAAAATAGTCTTCCAAAACAGCAAAAAGAAATAAATGACCCGTCGAAGTGAACCAAAATCGCTAAAGACAATTTTGAAGTATAAAGACGAAACCAAATTTTGCAAGTCAGTGTAAAAAAATTTCTGGCCAACGAAAAGTGAATGATTCCCAACACGAATGAGATTTAACGAGTGAAAGTGAAAAAAAAACACAACAAACACGCACGCATATGAACTTTCTGACTTGCCCACCGACAACTTATCTATATATTTTCCGCCGTCGGAATGACAAGCAGATCTCGATATTTAAAGTCACAAGTTTATTCGCCTGAAGAGAGTCAACTCTAGGCTAGAGATACGAGTAGTGACACAAATACCATTATGAACACTTAATATATTAAACAAAAATCAAGTAACATTAATAATAATAATAAATCTACACTTTAAATGAAACCTTCACGGCTTCTCGCATTTTTTGCTTCTATACTAATTTCTTTCGTTGGAACAATCCATAATCCTGTTTTTAATATATATATATATATATATATATATATATATATATATATATATATAATGAAATGTAATGTAATCGATCCTGAATTGACGTCTCTATTTCAGTCACTTTCTCACCAAGGTGGCTGGGATTCCCTTTGTCTTTTTGACCTTCTTGAATTCCGTTCATCTTTTGTCATTCCCACAATCCTTCCTATTCTCAGTCTTTTCTCTCACTTTCACTTCCTGTAACTCCGACGTACTAGTGGCATTTCCGCTTTGCTTAGAATGAAAGATGAAAATATAAAATTAAAATTGATGTGTTGGGAAAGTGAATATATATATAAATGTTTATATATCAAGAACAATTGGCATCTAGGTCTCACACAGTTACCGTTGAAATAGCTACATGCAACTCCAATAGTTTCTTCTCTCGCACTTTTCACCTGTGGAACTCCCTTTCGTTTATTTTCTCACCGGATAACTACAATCTTCAAAAATTTAAATGCAACTTCAATCGTTATTCTTTATCTTCTTGAATCCGTTCATCTTTTTTTCCCTTCCTCAGTACCCTGAGTACCCAGTCTTAGCTCTTATCTTGATTCAGAAAGAGTCTGATGAATCTAATGGTGATTACGATGTTGTTTGGGTAATCACTAGTGATAGCGACGTTATGCCTTTGTTCATCAGGGCGTCAGACTCAAAACATCGTTGTTACTGTTGAAATTGCTTATGTCATTCAGCGCAGTTCTTAGTGTGTAATTAAACAGGCTGGGTTCTATAGACGTGGTACCAACCGGTCTAGGAGAAGGATAACTCTGAATTAATGGCAAGATAAACTCAGTTCTATAGCTATGGCTAGCAACCTGTCTAGGGAAAAGACAACTCTAAATTAAAACCAGTCTAAAGAGGGTTGTGCTTCATTCGTCTATTTTGTTCAAGGCACACAACGTCTACTACGACTGCAGTATGTGTGGTGCACCTTAGACCATACAATATCATATGATCGTGATATTCCATACCGAATGGCATTTTTGTTGCAATATATACTTCACTGAATTACCCGAAATTCATTTGAAAATTTATAGTTTATCAACCCTTTGTGGGTTATTTAAAGCTAAAACATATTCGTAAAAATGAAATGTTTTATGTAAGAGAATATAGCATTAATAATTTTTTAAAGTGACAATAGTTTTTCTGATTATTTCAGCTATTGCTGGAGAGAGAAGAGATGGATCAATACATTAGCCAAGGGTATTTGTGTTTAAGAGAACATAAATAACCTGATCGGACTTCGAACTCGTTTCTCAAAGTTCTCAAATACAGATATCAAAACCAAATAAGTACAGACATTTTACTATCTGGCCAATGTCATACAAAAATATAAGGACACAGGAATATCTAAATTTCTGTCGAAAGTTAAACAATCATTAAGTAAGAAAGTTTTGATAGAAACAAAATCTTCACTGCTATATAATATCAATGCTCGTACAAGGCATTGAATTCTTGACAATTTCGTCTCATATGAAGAGGTAATTTGAAGCAATAAAGATGTGCCGGTGTTTGTTAAACCAACTAACTATTCACGGATTGCCGAAAATCTCGAACTTTGCAACAACAAAAACATCATCAATTGTTTGATTTTGTTTTTCAATGTTTTCTTACAAACAGAAGATGAGCTAGAAATTTTTCACTTTAATTTCCTTTAAAATAAATACGTATCATTTCTTAACTAAATCGAAATAAAATGTTTTCGCTTTAGACTAAAAATCATTGTTTTCCATCTCGTTTTTAAATAAAAAGCCTAAATTCTTTAAAATTGAATTTTTTAATACTCGGTTTTCTGTTATCAAACGACGAAAATCGTCAAAAGAAGTTGTTGGATCTGCATATCCTTCATTTGCATATACATTCATTTACATGTAGCGCACACACACAAACACACACGCGAGCGAGCGCCAACGTACTTACTTTATTCTATACCATTGTAAAACAATAGCTGATTAGTTGATAGGGACCAATCAACAACAAGGTAAGTAAATTAGAATTTTCCCGCCAAGTTGTTATAGAATTGTGCTCCATATATAAAAGACTGGGGGCTGACAGTAAGACAGTTGGATTAGTGGGAACAGTTGGGTTTGTTGAATTTCATTTGACTAATCAGTTCACACATAAAATATGCACGCACGAACATACACCCAACTCACAAAAATGACTGTTCTGAATTCTCAGAACTTTGCCAGGTTAATTATTCGTTAACCTGAATTCTATGACAAGACAACCGAACATTTGAATATTATTACAAACAACAAACTTTATTATCAACTTAATTACTATCAGCTACAAACTGTGTGTTAAACAATTAACGGGAAGAAACTCCTACTTTTCTTTTTCCCTGCTAAATGTATTGCATGCTTTTTCATATCAACTTCAAACTGTATGTATTTTTATATACTTTTTATTTTTTGTTTCAAATGTCTTGTTTTTGTCCTTTCCTTATTTCTGCAACCAGCATTCTTTTCATGCCGTGTCGATTTGAGAATAATATAAATATTTGTGGTGAATTTCAAGTTTATCTGCGAAGTCCGCCACAAAGTCATTGCGCCTGTGGAACTCGCTCCCGTATCCTTGCTTTCCTGACGGCTACAACCTCCAGAAATTTAAATGCAAAGTCAATACTCATCTACTAACCACTGGACTCTAGCTCTCTCCCCACCCCCGTATAACCTTCCCTTTCTCTCCACCTATGTATCTGTCATTGCACCTGCATTCTCAGCTTTCTATTGCTCCTTTCTAACTAGTTTGTACTCCTCACTCTTTTCTAATTAAAATTTTACTATAAGCGTCTGCAAGTGTTCTTAGCTAGGTTTTGTCTGCAAGTGTTCTTAGCTAGGTTTTGTGTCGAGGTACCCCCGATAAATATCGGAAATCGATAATCGAAAAAATCGGGTTATAGAAGGAGTGGTCCGATTTTAATCAAATTTGATATACTCATAGACAAAGACATAAGAAACGATATTCAGAAGTTTCAAGTTTGCAGTTCTTACAACAGTGCAGAAAATCGATAATATATATATATATATATATATATATATATATATAAAAGGCAAGATGTTTGTGTACATATCTGTTTATCTGTCTGTATGTCCTTTTTTTTACAGTTATGTAGCCCCCTGCACACCAGTGGCATTTCCGCCTTGCTCGAGGTGAAATGATTAAAAAAAAATATTGAGGAATTGGAACAGAAAAATATGCCTGCCAGTATTATTAAACGGTAAAATACCGTTAGAGTTTGAGTTTAAGTTTTGTTTAACGGCATATCAACATCTGTGGGTCATTTCATGCCAAAAAGGTGGGGGTTTAAGGTATCTTTTAATGTTCGATTATAGTGAGAAGGTTGATTTAGTCAAATTTTGAAGAAAATTTTGTGTTTAATATTTTTTTTATTTTATTCTAGAAAACTGAAAAGTCTTCTAGTTTTGTATTAAGATATCGTTAGAAACAAGAAAATACTTCACTACTATGTAATATCATTCTTTCTATTTGGCAGTGAAAGCTCAACAATGACGTCACATATGAAGAGGTGACGTAATAGAGATTTTTTTCTACAGAAAAATGCTGAAGATTCCCATGGGCAGAACATGTGAGTAACTAGAAAGTTTCAAAGAAAAAGAGAGCAAAAATGATGCTTCTAGTTAGAATTCAAAACACACAGAAATGTCTCGGAAGCATAATGAGAAAAGTTGGCATGGAGAATGTGTCACTCATAAGATGTGCTAAAAAGAGGGACTAGCGAGAAGTGCAAGTAAGCAACTTATAGGGTTTGCGTAAAGTAGAAAGAAACTCGTGGAGCGCGTGGCAGCAGAGAGTCCTCAGAAGAGAAGCCCCGTCAAGCAAGTGTTTCGGCCCTTATCTCCTGACACTCTAGGGGGGTTGGGCCACACCCGGTTCATGACTCCGGATGTTCCTCTGCTGCCCTTTCTTCTTCTTTTTTTTCCGGACGAGCCACGGATAGGATCCGTGACCTGGATATGCTCATTTTCACTCAAAGACCCCCGCACTAACCACTTAGCCAAAGGTACACCTGATATTTGTAGGAAAATTAAGCCTTATGAAGTTCACTTTTATTCCTCCTTGACCAGATCCAGCTTGAACACCTCTCTGCCGCTTCTGCCATTGCTTTCAGGGCTCTGGTTTTTTTCCCACCCTGCAACTGAGAGCTGTTTCATGAGGCTGTATGCAGACGCTCCTACAAACCCCCTAGCTCCAATTTCTGCAGTGAGGACTTTGACCTGGTAGTCTTCTCTCCTCAGGCTGTTTGCCAGATCAGCATACTTTTCAGTCTTGTAGATTTGAGCTGCCTCCATTCTGTTCTCATATGGCACTGTGAGTTCTATCATAATCAGCTGCTTGGTTGACTGAGAGTGGACTACTATGTCTGGTCTCATGCCACTCTTGCTGATGATGGGTGACTCTTCCATTCTGGGAGGTCTGCAGTGCACTCCCAGTCATCTGCTCCGTCCAGCATACTCTGCCTGCATGTTCCAAGTGGTACTGTTGTTCTTGGCCATGATTTGCTGCCTCCTGCCGTGAAGAATGTTGCGGATGCTTTTGGAATCCTGATTTTCCCTTTTGTGGTGTTGGTACTAGCCCAGACTACTTGTACAATCTCTTTGAGCACTTGATTGTGCCTCTATGTGTACCTTCCGTGAGCCAGGACTACTTTACATGAGCTTAGGACATGCTCTACTGTTTGTTTTTTATTTAAATGAATAACAGAATAGAGTCTGAAAAGGGCAGTTAGTATATTAGGAAAACATTGCTCATTGCTAGAAATGGTAGGAAGTTATGGAGAGTCATTATTAGTCAAGTTCTGAATGGATACGGCACGTAAATATCTCAATTATTTTACCGCATTGAAAGTGCATCGATAATTAAAACATATTCCCTGAGGATTGCAGTTGGTGTGCCGATCGCCGTTCGATACTGAAAGGGGTGATTGTGGTTTTAAGCAACAGAATATGGTTCTACAGAAAGATGCTGAGGATGTGATTAACTTAACATGTGAGCAACGAAGAAGTTTTAGAGCAAATGGAAACAAGAAGGACACTTATAGTTAACATCAGGAAAAGCTAGCTGAAATTTTTAAGGAACATAATGTGGTTGTAAGCAACAGAAATATGGTTCTACAGAAAGATGCTGAGGATGTGATTAACTTAACATGTGAGCAACGAAGAAGTTTTAGAGCAAATGGAAACAAGAAGGACACTTATAGTTAACATCAGGAAAAGCTAGCTGAAATTTTTAAGGAACACAATGTGGTTGTAAGCAACAGAAATATGGTTCTACAGAAAGATGCTGAGGATATGATTAACTTAACATGTGAGCAACGAAGAAGTTTTAGAGCAAATGGAAACAAGAAGGACACTTATAGTTAACATCAGGAAAAGCTAGCTGAAATTTTTAAGGAACATAATGTGGTTGTAAGCAACAGAAATATGGTTCTACAGAAAGATGCTGAGGATGTGATTAACTTAACATGTGAGCAACGAAGAAGTTTTAGAGCAAATGGAAACAAGAAGGACACTTATAGTTAGCAACAAGAAAAGCTAAATGAAATTTCTAAGGTACATAATGAGGAAAGAGGGTCAGGAAATTTTGATTCTCACGTTTCAGATCAAAAGTAATCGCGACAGAAGAAAACAATGAATAACTTATTTTAAGTAGATGAATAGCGTGACAAAAATGAGGACAGTTTATAAAAAGAGAAAATTTATTAAGTGCTACAAAGAATAAGAAATCGAGAGAGCCGTGATCATCAACTTCCAGAAGGGAAAAACAAATGCTATAATAATAAAGACAAACACAAGAAGAAGGGTATTTTGCTTTATTTGTCATTATAAATTTTAAAAAACCTGCATACTCGTGAGACGGAAAATAATAATAATAATATTAATAATAGGAATGTACATAATGATAGGAATGTAAATGAGCGTAGTAAAACTTGGAAATTGAAATAGAAAAAATGTGTAAATTGAAAACAAAGAGAATACCAGTCATATTAGGTGTGCTTGGAATGATAAAAAAAGGAACCCAACAACGCATCGAAAAATTCCTTGGGAATCCCAACTTAAGAGAAATATAAAAAGATCGTCTTGATAAGAAATTTGTCCATATAGTGCTGGTAATGTTATGAGAGTTAGCAAAACAAATCGTGAAATGCAGCCACAAAAGCACACAACTTAGGTCTTCCCACAGAATTGGTAGGTAGGATGATCATAGCAGAAATAATAATGATAATAAATAAATAAATAAATAAATAAAACAAATGCCAAAGAAAGGAAAATAAAAAATGACAAAAAACGCGCCAAAATCATTCCAGGGACATTTAAATGAGCTAAAAATTGATTGCAAAACGACATAGCCATGAATTTTGTATGGCATTTATGAGGACGAAATTGATCAAGATCCTAATTAGTTTACTCTGTATTTTCTGCGTTTTCAGGCCGACTAGATTATTTATGTAGCATCCGCTTCGTGACTCATTCATGTCAGTTCTCACAGACACGCTCCTTACTCAGCTCAGTAGTTAGAGCATCGGAATGGACTCTGTTTTTATCATTCTAGCATTAATGTTGACTACCAGCAAAATAGATCAGTAGGGGTCATATAACATGGAACCCAACATTATACAGTCTTTAAACATAGCTTGATCATACTTTTTGGTGATGCTAAAACTGTGATTAAGGCCAAAGAAAAATCTCTCGTCTCATCACTAAAGAGGGAGTTTTTTCTTTTTTGCAGTGAGATGAAGATAGATGATTGTAGTAAGGAATTGTGAAGTTTTGTTTCTTTTATCATAGAATGAAAGTGACACTAAAGTATGAAAACACATTGGGATAGAACAAGATGCCTTCTATAGGATAAGTAAATATATTAAGAAACAGGAAAAAATCCTTAGAAACAAAGAAAAGATTACTGAACTGTTATGTAATATAAGTACACCAGTTATAACAGAAATATGCTTCTAAATAAGGATTCTGAGAATACCGTGGACCCAAAATGTGAGAAACCACGAAGTTTTTGAGATAAGATAAACTTGAATGACATTTATGGGAAAAAAAGTTTTTGAGATAAGATAAACTTGAATGACAGCTGGGAAAAAAAGTTTAAATTTCTGGGGCATATAATGAGAACAGAAGGATTGGAAATGTTGAGATTCACAGGCATTAGGGACAGAAAAAACTATGCATAACCTAAACAGAGAGCTTTGGAAAAGTTAAGAACACGAGAAAAATTATTAAAAGCTAAAAAGGATAGTAAGTTGAGAAGAGTTAAGTTCTACGAAATTAATGCAAACAGGATATAGAAGAAGAAGAAGAAGAAGAAGAGGGAGGAAAAGAAGAAAAAAAGAAGAATAGAAAGAAGAGGAAGAGGGAGGAGAATAAGAAGATGAAGAAGAAGAAAAAGAAGAAGAAATGGGAGAAGAAGAAGAAGAAGAAGAAGAAGAAGAAGAAGAAGAAGAAGAAGAAGAAGAGAAAGAGAAGTGGGAGAAAAAGAGGGAGGAAAAGAAAAAGAAGAAGAAGAGGGAGGAGAAGAATAAAAAGAATGAAGAATAGAAAGAAGAGGAAGAAGAAGAAGAAGAAGAAGCGGCGGGAAGAGGAGGAGAATAAAAACATAAACAAGTAAAGATGAATGACGCTAGTCTTCAACTAGCCTCATTCTCTCAACCAACCTTAAATGGTACAACTACATTGAATCAATAGCTACGTCTACTTCTAAAAAAATCTGGTCATTGTGTCATCTTGCACATTTATAAATCTACCATAAGTCCGTGCATTGAATACTATTGCCATATCTGGTCGGGTTTCCCTGCTCTTCATCTCGGGCTTCTCGACAAAATCCAAAGAAGGTTCTGCAATGTAATCGATACCGATTTAGCGGCTCGACTTCAATCACTTTCTCACCGACGGGATGTGGCTTCCCTTTGTATTTTCTAAAATTATGATCACGGCTTCTGCTCCGACGAACTCTGGTGCCTCGACCTCATGATTATACTCGTGCTACTAGAATGGCAGCTAGGTCCCACCATTTTACAGTCAAAATAGTCAGATGTAACCACCGCTTTGACTCTATCACTTTCTTCGCTCGCACTTCCCGCTTGTGGGATCCCTTTCATTTACTTGCTTCTCCGATAGCTACAATCTCAAAAAATTAAAGTGCAGCGTCAATTGCCATCTTCTATCTTATTGATTCCCAACTTTCTCTTATCCTTTCTTCGACATCCCCAGTACTGTGTTCCTTCTTTCTTTTTCTTTTCTTTTCCCTCACTGTATCCCTTTGTGTAGCAATGGCAATATGGCCTTTCTTAGGGCGAAACAATTATAAAAAATATGTAAAATAAATAACTAAAGAAAATGGTGATGTGATTCAAGTCCAAGAAATTTTAAAGAATTTAGGCTTTTTATTTAAAAACGAGATAGGAAACAATGATTTTTAGACTCAAGCGAAAACATTTTACTATGATTTGGTTAAATGATACGTATTTACTTTGAAGTAAATGAAAGTGAAGAATTTATAGCTGAACTTCTATTTGTAAGAAAGCATTAAAAAAACAAAATCATACAATTGAAAATGTTCTTAATGTTGCAACGTTCGCCATTCTCAGGAATCCATGGATATGCAGTTGGTGTAACAGATACAAGTACATCTCCATTGCTTCAAATCACTTCTTCCTATGTGCCGAAATTGTCAAGAATTCACTGCCATGTATTGATATTATATAGCAGTGAAGATTTTGTTTCCAACAAAATTCTCCTATTCAGAATGTGTTCTCTTATTGGCAAGGGAGTCCCTGCAGATCATAATGTATATCCGAAGATTTTCAAAATCTATCAAAATAGAAAGATCTTAAAATGGAAATTTTAAAAAATGTGGCATGTGAGTATATCAGTAATTCTAGTTGTAGTTGGATCCTGCGGGTTGATTGTAAACGGGTCCGATAGACTCATTGGGGGAATTCCTAGTCGACCATGCGTTAAAGAAATACAAAAAAAAACTTTGCTCGCGAGTACATCTCAATCATAAAAATAGTTTTATCTATGTAAAATGTCCTGGAGAAAAATGTGTATACAACAGAAATCAGAAGAAATAATAATAATAATAATAATAATAATAATAATAATAATAGATCAATAAAACAGATGTTGATAAAGTTAACACTCATCGATGGTTAAAAACATCTGTATCAAAAGCTGAAATAAAAGGCTTTATTCTAAAAGAGCAAAACCAGAGTCTTTCAGGTAAATATCATACATAATAAATGCAGATTCTGTGATATTAGAAAACCATTTAATCTGAGAATTTTTTTTTACTTTCGCCAAATGAATATAGAAATCGTCACGATAAAGTGGCGCAATACTCACACTGGACATTTTGGAAAAGACGTTAACATACACTGGTATGAACATCAGTCAGCACTCGTTACAGAAATAAAAAACACCACAATTCTATGGGATTATACCTTCACAGACAAGAAGATTGGAATAAATAAACCGGACATAACCGTCAAAAACCGAAAAGAAAATACTTGCCTACTAACTGAGATGGCTTTCCCAATGGACTGTAACATAGCAAATAAGGAATTAAAAGAAACTGCCAAAGTATAAAGAATAAACGGGAAAACTGAAAACAATAATAGTACATATAAGATTCAGTGATTTATTTTAAATCATATACCATAAAATACAGTAAAGCTGAATCACCAATATTTAACTAATACACAATGAAAGCAGAGCAAAAATGCAATTCTTTTTAATTGGATAAAAAAAATTGACATCTTTTTATGTAAAGATGAAAAATCCTTGATATACATGAAAAAACGCCTGCTATATAAGTAAAAAAAAAACACGCGTGATATTTTGAAATGAAAATACGTCATTTTATATTGAAATGAAAAACATTTTATTTTGAGATGAAAAACGTCTTTTATATTGAGATGAAAAACATCTTGTTAAACAAGGATGTAAAAACACTTGTTACAATGAAATGAAAAAATGCCTTTTGAAATGAAAAGTCTTTGTATAGTGAAATGAAAAAGCACCTTTCTGTATTGAGATATAAAAAAATGCCTGCTATATAAGGTAAAAAAAAGCTCCTGTTATAATACGATGAAAAATCGCCGTTTAACATTGAGATAAAAAAAAACGCTTTTAATCCTGAGAAAAAAAAACGTCTTTAACTCAAAGGAACTATACTGGTATTGTAATCAATATTTTTATTAAAAGGACACTATTTATTCAGCTTAAATAAAATCTATTGTCATAGATATTTTGCCAATGATTCTGTTTTTGAATAGAAAATGTAACAGTTGATTTTCATCGACAGGATTCAGTCATCTATTTACGAGCACAAGCAGCAGCACGTGCATATACTTGCCGACGTATACAAACATACGAACGCCTAAGAGATGTGAGCATAGAAAGTATATTGCTTATCCAACATACTTCGGACGCTCACATCCTATTTTTTGCGTATATACGCTGTTCTTAATCTCTCTTTTTTCTCCCTTCCACCTCTCTCGTATCTTCTTTCTATTCATTCTTCTCCCTATTTAATGCTTTTTCCTCCTCCACCCACCTCTCTCTCTTTTTTCAAGGTCTTGTGTTCTTACTCGTTAGCAACACGAACTACGTAGACTTAGATGCTTCTTTGAGATTACTTTTCTGTTTGAATATGAACCCATAATAAACAACTCTTTGAAAGTGTTCCCATGTGTCAAGTTCCTCTTTCAGACAAGAAGAACCTAACCAATAAAAGAAACAACACCTACCTATCTCGGCCGCGCCTCGTCCCAAGACTCCATATAAAAAGAAACGGAGAAAGCGGTGTTAGCACTGGTCAGTCCCCATTAAAACGAAACCATTTTCTAAAGAAACGCTGAAAGAAGATCAATACGAAACTCAGTTCTTATCTTCTGACGACAAACTATTGGCCAGGTGAAGATGATCCCAGATAAAATAAAATCTGGCTTCAGATACACTCCTTTTTTATCCCACAATAGAATTCTTGCTTCCAGCTTCACACTTGTGAAATGCCTCCAAGGCATGATTAATAATAGCCTCAAAGAACTGCACTAAATAACAGAAATCTCATTATTAGATGACTTCCAAGAACAACTAAAATGGTTTGCTCCTCTAGTTCAAAGAGAAAATAATGATATAATCAAAATATTGACATTCCACACAACTTCAAACAAAAGGTGAGGAAAGAAGCCATAATACTGAAAAGAGCGATAATTGCTACTGAACTTCAAAAATATAATCAGGAATTCCTCGATTAGTGCGGCTAATGTGTACATCGGTAACGATAAAAAAAATTAATTTTTAATTACTATGGTTAAACTGAAGAATGTTTTACAGCACTAATAGAATATTATGCGTGCATTAATCAAATTTTGGTACATAAAAATTTTATATCCAGGTAAAAAGAACCAACAGTTTTAGAATTCCGAGTTCTCCGGCATTTACCTTTTTAAAAATAAATGTGCTCAATACAACAAATATTGTAGAGCATAATATAATTGTTATTAAATTTGATTTATTTAAAATTAATATAGTTTATATTCATCATCATTTATCCATCACACACAATGGTGCATAGGGCAGCAACGTTTTGTTGCTGTTTCTATAAGAAACTGTTTTTTATGGGGCAGGGTTGTTAGCCCTGCACCCAACCCCAAGCCCAAGCCTGAAGGACCGGTGGGTCATTGTTGGTTCTTACGTTTACAGCACCTGGTGTTCCCAAATGGTCACCCATTTAAGTACTGACCAGGCTCGATGTTGCTTAACTTCGGTGATTGAACGGGAACCAGCGCTTTCAACACGATATAGCCGTAGACATAGTTTATATTACAACACGAAAATTCTATGTTTCGAGATTTAGCCTCGTCATCAGGCAATGTTGACTCATTGTTGTGAAAATGATTTCCATTTAAACGTTTGTTATTTATGATTGTGGGAAGACAGAAAAATTTATGTGTTTGTTCAATGTGATAAATCAGAAAGGAGATTAACTTTAAATTTGAAAATATAAGTTATATTTTCGGGGAATACAGGATTTCTTCTTTCAATCTAAACGAGCAGAGTGTCAGTCGATCGAGTCACTCACTGTCTAGACTGCATGTCCGCTGATGTATCCAGTATTTTTATAAAATAACTGTCTTAGTTTTCTTTGTATTCCAGCCTTTTTTTTTTAATCAAAAAAAGAAAGAAAGAAAACATTTTATATTTTTGATCTAACTTAAATGGACCTTTGAGAGTAATTACACTTTTTTATTTTATTCAGAATGCATTTTATTCTAATTTCTCTAAAACTCTTAATTTGTAAATAACATTTTTAATAACTATTTATTTATTAAAAATTGTAAAATTCATTTTATTATTTTTATAAAATCTGTTATATTATTATTATATTCTAATATAATTCTTAACATCATAATACAATTTTTAAATATCTATTTATTTATTAAAAATTTAAATATCAATTTAATTATATTAATATTCGTTTAATTATTATTCTTTCATTATATAAAACAAATTATTAGATATATGTAAGGTGATAAATATTTTTAACCATATTCTATGGTGAACATTTTGCAATGTTTGCATATGAAATTTATTTCAGTACGTTTAATATCTTAGTTTTCTCTGAATCCCACCATTTTCTAAAACAAAAAAGAAAGAAAACCTTTTATATTTTTGATCTGACTTAAAGGGACCTTTGAGTTTAACTATACTATTTTTATTTCGATTCAGAATGCATTTTATCGAATTTTTTATAAACTCTTAATCTGTTAAAATTTTAATATCTATTTAACTATTAAATATGTTAAATATCTATATTATTATTTTAATATCTATTTAATTATTATATCATATTACAAAACTTTAATATCATAATACAATTTTAATATCATAATACAATTTTAATAGCATAATACTAAATTATAATATCTATTTCGTTATTATTATGTTAAAACATATAACAATTATTAGATATATGTAAGTTAATGTAGTTAATGGATATTTTTATGAAGAATATTTCAACCATATTCTAAGGAGAACATTTTGCAATGCTTACATATGGCATTTATTTCATTTTGTTTATTTATAAGATTTTTATTTTTAAGAAATTCAGTGACACAAGGGTCATGTATCGTTTAGGGACTTACGGATTCTAGGCTTTTTTCCATTTTAATGTCGTAGTTTTGTTTGTTTTCTTTAGATACAAATAATATTTCGATAAGGATATTCTATTTATGCACTTATTATTAAATGAAGATGTATATCAATCAAGTGTCATCTACCCTATATCAGGACAACAGTCTGGATCATGCTCTGCAAGATGATAATGGGTGGGGAAAATTATCATTATGAAATAATAGGACCTCAGAAACAGAGGAAGGAATTTTATCAACATACATGAAGATGTATGTTGATAAAATCGTTTTTTTTTTTCAGCGAGTTCTTAGTACGACCAACATAAATGTTTATATTATTAGGGTTTTTTAAAATAAATAGTACATTGATAAACATTGGATTCTGTAATGCACCCGCTTTCCAAAGGACACTCAAAAGGGTTTCTACAATTACATTTATCATTGTCTAAATTATTGATTCAATTATTGGATTATTCTAATTTTCAATTAGGTTTAAATTTTTATTTAAAATATTATTATTATGATTTTTATAATTTTTTCCAGATTATTCGTACAATTATAACTTAATTTTAGAGTATTTTTATTGAAAATCTTGCTTAATGGATTATTATTCAGAAAATGTTTCTTAAAGCGAAGATTTTTTTGCCTAATTTATTGTTAACCATTTACTTGAAAAGGGGATGTATACCAATAATATTTCTATTCCTATTTTTTCTTCAGACGTGTATCTTTTCTTTTACATATTTAATATTTGGGCTTTTATATCCACTATTTTAAGGCAGTATTATAAAGATTATTATGCTAATTAAATACTTCTTCATTTGAGGAGTTTCTACTAATTCTATATTCTATGGATGAGGGTACATGCTTAATAATGAATGGAGGATAACGTAGATTTTGGGTGGATATATAAAGAATTTGTATTTGTTTTTTAAGTGATTCTCCCTGAGAGCAGTACACTACGCCTCCTCGGACATACCCTATCCTCAGACCTCAAAAGGAACCACTATAGTGAATCCATAGCAAAATCTACTGCTAAGAAGATTGGGTCATTATGTCGATCCAGGATGTTTTTTCCACCTGAATCCATCCTGCATATATACAAGTCAACCATCCGTCCGTGCATGGAGTACTGCTGCCATTTATGGTCAGGTGCCCCTGCCGTTCTCCTCAGTGTTCTTGACAAGCTCCAAAGGAGAGTCTGTAATGTGATAGGTACTGATCTGGCGACTCGACTGCAGCCACTTCCCCATCGTCGAAATGTGGCCTCCCTTTGTCTCTTCTATAAATACTTTCATGGCTTCTGCTCGGATGAGCTTAAGTCACTGATGCCTCCTCAACAGGTGTTTACTCGTGCAACCAGACTGGCAACTGGGTCCCACCCATTCACAATCAGGTTAGCCAAATGCAGACGACAATTCTACTCATGCAGTTTCTTCTCTCGCACTTCCCGCCTGTGGAACTCGCTCCCGTATTCTTGCTTTCCTGACGGCTACAACCTCCAGAAATTTAAATGCAAAGTCAATACTCATCTACTAAACACTGGCCTCTAGCTCTCTCCCCTCCCCTGTATAACCTTCCCTTTCTCTCCACCTATGTATCTGTCATCGCACCTACTTTCTCAGCTTTCTATTGTTCCTTTCTAACTAGTTTGTACTCCTCACGCTTTTCTAATTAATCTTTTTACATTTATGTAACCCCCTGCACATCAGTGGCGTTTCCGCCTTGCTCGGGGTGAAATGATTAAAAAAAATAGTTTGTATATATATATATATATATATATATTCTTTTCTAAATCAAAAGTCACATTAAGGAAATCTATTTTTTATATTTGTATTAATAGTCACTTTTAAATTAAGATTTTTAAATTCTCTATATATTAACTTTCTAATTTTATCTATTTTAAAATTTGTGGAATTTCTCACCACCATAAGGCTATCATCCCTTTATAATCCAATATCTTCTGTGTTTATATCCTTATGGGCTTTTGTAAAGCACAAATAAGCCAACCAGATTTGAAGACTCAGAAAAATATTAGCGCACTAATCAAAAACGCTGTGCATTAATCGAGGGATTTCTGTATTCATGAAGAATTGTTTCACCAGAGAGATTTTATAAGCATCAACCAATTGTGACACTTTCTTCTAGGTCGATATATGCAGAATGTTTCTTCATAAGGAACCGGCTAATATTTCTTTGGAAATGGTCTGTCTTGTATAAAATTTAATTAAACCTAGTTGTGGATGGGCGTTATGGTGCAGTGAATATCGACTCGGAACGAGAAAATGGAAAGCCGAGTTCGAATTCCAGTTGAATTCTTTGAATTCACTTACGCGCAAATACCCTTGGGAAAGATATAAATCCTGCTTTACAGCTATGGGTTAAATAGCTAAACAGATTGTGTTCTATAGTTTTGGTTTGGCAATCAGTATACAGCAGAAAGTAATAGCAACCTACTGCGGAAAAATCAACTGCTCAGTCAGTCATGTCTCTTTCGAGACATGATCGCTCAAGCGTGTATCACTATAGTACTCAACTGACTGAGTTCACTAAAACTAATCATGTGCAAAAGTATTTAGTTATATTTAGTAAACAACAAGGCCTCTTTATCGGGAAGTAGGCGATCATGGACCTCTACTTACCTCTATATCTTGTTACTTATAACGCTTTTTCTGTTAATATTTCTACGATACCCTGCTCAGCTATCCACTTATTCAAACCCATCAAGCATGTCTCGCATTACTTTCCTTGTCGCTCTTTTCTTCTATACATCGTTTGAGTATTAGATTCTCCAAGCACTTCTTCCTCATTACGTGTCCCAGAAGCTTCATCTGTTTCTTTCTGATGTTAAGTATAATATATGTGTGTATCTGTATGTGTGTGTGTATGCTTATATGGATCTACGCATCGTTCATTCAGCAATGAATTAGAACACTTTCAACTATTGGGCGTGAATAATGATAATATTTTTTTTAATCGTATCACCCCGAGCAATGCGGTAACGCCACTGATGTGCAGTGGGCTACGTAATAGTGAGAAGATTGCAATATACACGCTAAAAAGTCTGCCTCCTTCTACCGAGCGCCCGTAGCTCAGAGGTAGACTCGCCGACAAACGCCAATTCGGTCGGGTTTCAATCCTGAGTGAAAGGCAATCGGCTTTCTAACCGTACTGATGAGCTGTGATACAGCGAAACAGATCTATCTGCGGATGACTATATATAGATATATCCGTTTTCTTTGCATCTTCTTCAAAACCTCGTCGTTACCCGGTCTATGCATGCTTCTGTAAAACCATATCTCTGTTACTTCGAACTCTCCATCTTTGAGGAGGTTGTCCGGTATTCGATACCATGTAGGAGAATAAATATCTTAGCTTTTGAAATGCGTCCTTTGCCATGTCAGTGTCACCTTATATGGAAAAAATAAATAAGATCTTGATATCACCTTGCGATATTATTAAGTATGCCATGTATCAAATTGACTGCAGTCATGTCCATAGTCAGGGGCGATTGTGGATCTCTGAAAGGTGGGGGCACTTAAGGGCCAAGATTTTTCTGAGGAGAAGGTGCGCAAACTCAAGAAGCGTTTTCATTCTCATACTGCTCCACATATCTTAGGAATGAGTTTGAGTATAAGTATGTTACTTCACTAAATTAAACGAAGTGACTTTTCATTCGTAGTAGTGGACTTCTATTCTTGCAATCTTTTCCACTCTCTGCATACTTCTGAGACATAGAAATTTGGTGTCTGGGAATTTAGTGCCGATTGTCTTCAGTAGATTGGAGAAAATTACTGACCAATTCTTTCACTCAGCCATAAATCACTGACTGCCTATGTATCTACATATCAAGTTGCGTACATTATTTCTAATTAACGTCTTCCTTCAGTTATAAAAAATATGATTATTATTCTCTTCCCTCCTAAACAACATGTCTGTTTCTGTCTATCTGATTGTCTTATTCTTTTTGTTTTTCTTTTCAACGAACTTTTCTCTGTATGTGTCCATAAGAAGCTAAATGAAAAAGAAAACGCAACGAGAAAAGTGCCGAAGTTCAAATCTTATCAAAATCAGTGACTGGTAAGTTTCATATATTTTTAAGCGTATAAAAGTGGTGGGATCAACCAAAGGGCCAGTCAAAATTTTGGTTAAGGCTTGGCCCCTTCTGGCCCTGCCTCTTAGAATCGCCACTGCCCATAATCACTGTGTACATCACAATCATTTCAATAAGGTTTTTGAATTCAGAGTTGTCCCACTACTAATCTGTTTTTTTTTTATATATAATAATTTCACTTCAAGGAAAGTGGGGACCGCTACTAGTGCGCAGAGGGGTTACAGTGAGAAAAAAGACTGGGTAAAATGGGTATTGAAAGGATAAAGGATGAGCAGGATTCAAGGAAAAAGAAGATGGCAATTGATGTTGCATGCAACGTTTTAAAGATTGTAGTGATCAGGGAGCCAGTAAACGGAAGGGAGATTCATAGACAGAAGGTGCGAGAAAAGAAGCTGTCCAAGTAAGAGTACCGGTTAAATTTAATTGTTTTAACGGTAAGAGATTTGGACCTAAATGGCAATCTAGTAGCACGTTTAAATTCGTGTGGACAGGGCACCAAGAAATAAAGCTCGTCAGAGCAGTTGCCATGAAAATATTTACCAAAAAGACTGAGGGAAGCCACATCACGCCACTGAGAAACTGATTGAAGTCGAGATGCCAAGTCAGGACCAATTACATTGCAGATCCTTATTTGGATTTTATCGAAAACCTCGAAATAAATAGCAGCAGCAGCACTCGCACAGATATGCAACAATATTCAATACACGGACGAATGGTAGATTTATAAATGTGCAATATGCATTCTGACTAGAAAAAATTTCTGGCCAGACACAGAAACCAACCTTCATAGCAGTAAATGCGGCTTTTGATAAGATATACTTTGTTAAGGTGCCCTATCTACATTGGAATGAACTCTTCCTCCTTCATAAATACTAACCTGCGAAACTTCCTAAAGGAGGCAGTCGAGACGCAGTGTAACTTGACAGATCGGACAGACACTTGTATCTGCTGACTAATAACACTCTTATATATATGTTCTGTTATTCCAAGACACTGGTTCAACCTAACTTCTTCTTTTCGTGTTTTTCTTTCTGGCCTTAAAAGGCCGTAACATATTCGTTTCACTTCGTCCGGTTGAAAAATGAGACCAATGAAAGTAGTGTGTTCCTCTGATGACCAGCAGGAAAGTTTCTCTATGGTAGTTAAGAGAGAGTAGTTTTGTTTTGGGGGCATTAAAATTTACAAACAATTTGCTAGCCAAGACTGGAAAGCCTAGTCCACTCTGCTATTTAATTCCATAGCTGAGGGAAAGTTATATGCATTCATACATTTACTAAAGATGTCTGCGAGAAAGTTATCCTTCTCCTAAACTGGTTGTTAACCAAGGATTAAAAGCCTGTTTCGCACTGCTATTTGATTCATATCCGAGCGATAAATATGAGATGGATGCAGAGTTTCCCTAAGATGAAAAGGGAAAGGGAATTTAACGAAACTCGACCGAAACGAGAACTCTGTAAGCCAAGTTCTCATTTTAATCCACTGTCAATTACACCAACCGCACGCTTCCCAGAAAATCTAGAACAATTCGATTGTAATAACCTTGTCCCATCGAACATTTTCTGGCTATTACTATTTGAGGAAAATTACGCAAAGCGGTCGATCATCACACTGAACATCGATTCTTTTTCAAACTGAATAGCTTAGTGGGTTGAGTAACAGGGAGATAACTTCATGACACCCGGAAGTGGTATTGAACATGGAACGAGAATGAGATACCCCAGTGGTTGAAAAGACGGGCTCGGTTCGAAATTTCTAGCACCTAAAGAAGGCAGAAGCATTCTACGACCGAAACATCGTAAACATGGAAATAAAATAAAGAAAACAGTCCGAATAATTTAAATAATGTAAATATTACCTCAACTCAGAAATATAGACAAGTATTTCTCAAATAATTAAATGTGTGTACTTGATTATGATATTGCTCACATTCTGTCTATAGTATTCTCAGCATCCTTCTGTAGATCTACACCTCTGTTACCTCAAGTGTATTAATCAGTGAGGAACTTGTTCAACATTCATTAGCAAATAATAGCATTGATATTCCACTCTTTCTTTGTTACTATTGTAGACGATCATGACGATTATGACGATTATGGCTCTCTACAGTTTCCTATAATTTGTACCTCTAATTTATGTTTCTTCCTTAACGCCCCTCTCGACCCCTAATCGGCTATCCATAAATTCGTTGGGTACGTTATTAGTTCTTTCTTTCTGCTTTAAATATGTCCTTTGAGTGTTAAATTATTCAAGCTCCCTTTCCTCATATGCGTTCGAGAAATTTCAGCTCTCTGTTTTGGTTTCTAAGTAAAAGAGTTGTTCATGTTTTATCTTCCTTAGTCATTCAATATTCTATCTTTGGCATTCTCAGCATCCTTTTATCGAAACACATCTCTGTTGTCTGAAGACCCCTGATCTATGAAGAACGTGTCCAACATTCAGTGGCATTTAGTAGGATTGATATCACTTAAGAATGCAACACACTTCTCTTTGTTTCTAACAATTTCGCATATTACTTAATACTTACATTTTGGAAAACATCCTTCGCTATTTCCACTTGTATTATATATTCGAATAATTTAAACTGAAATTATAGGTGTGTATCAGAAGTATTTTCATTGTTTGATCTCTCAAAAGTTCCTGTAAATTCTAGAAGCTTTTTTTAATTCTTTCTGTTATGTAATATTCAATGATCTGAAATCTTTTGAAAGGTTTCGATTGCTCTAAGACTTCAGTGTTGGGTTGAACGGAAATATATTGTTATATATTTTTTACCACTTTCAAAATTCGGCGAGCAATTTCATCGAATTTGATTCCAGAATCTCAAGAGTTGTATCCGCCATTGTAACCTTTAAAACAAAAGCTAATAGTAAGATTACATATTTATATTTATATGTATATACAGGGCACGAGGAGTAACTGCTCGCCGTTTTATATTTTTAATTCCGTGCTTGTTTTTTTTATTGTTTTTTATTGTATTTTTTGTTTTTTGACAACTGCACAGTATTGTAGGCTCAGTTAGGTACCGTCTAAAAGAAAAAGATCACCATGATGCAATTCACTCCACCAGAACTTCGGAAATGGCATAATGTACTCATTTATAGGATTTTAAATTTCGATGCCTACAAAGTTACCAAAATGGGAAGAACTAAATGCATGCTTAGCCTAGTTCCTCACCCAAAATGATGCCAAGTGCAGGTCGGACAGAGCCACGAAAATGCCGCATGTGGACTGGTGAACCTTGTAGAACCAGTTCGCACGTATGTGGCTGAATATCTATATGTTGGGGATCACCCCTTTTTGGATACAAGAATATACTTGCCTGATGTGTACATATGATCATTCCTATACAGAGAGCAGTAGTTGTAAAGAGCAGTCGGCATTTGCCTCTGCTACTATGACACTGTCAGCTCTCTGCCTTCGGGTAGAGAGCGCTCTCTGCTTCCGAGCAGAGAGCACTATCCCAGTCGTGATTCCGCCGAAGGGCACCATCACGACTCGGTAAAAATAAACAGACATTTTTAGGCCCGGCTATATGGCCGGGAAGACACACTATAAAATGACCTTGTGTCACATCTAACCTTGCGTTGGAAGGTTGGTAAATACCGTTGTAAAGAGAAGTTGGCATTTGCCTCTGCTGCTACGACTATGACACTGTCAGCTCTCTTTCTTCGGGTAGAGAGCGCTCTCTACTTCCGAGCAAAGAGCACTAACCCAGTCGTGGTTCCGCCGAATGGTAGAATCACGACTGGGGAAAAATAGACAGACATATTTTGGCCTGGCTATATGGTCGGGAAGACCCACAATAAATAGACCTTTTGTCACATCTAACCTTGCGTGGGAAGATTGTTTAATACTGTTGTAAAGAGCACTTGGCATTTGCCTCTGCTACTATGACTATCACACTGTCAGCTCTCTTCCTTCGGGTAGAGAGCGCTCTCTACTTCCGAGCAAAGAGCACTAACTCAGTCGTGGTTCCGCCGAAGGGTAGAATCACGACTGGGGAAAAATAGACAGCTCTTTTTGGCCTGACTATATGGCCGGGAAGACCCACAATACAAAGACATTGTGTCACATCTAGCTTTGCGTTGGAAGGTTGGTAAATACCGTTGTAAAGAGTTGTTGCAAAGTAGTTGTACAGTTGCTTCGTTGGTCAGTAAGTTAGTGCATAGTAAGTTGGTGCATAGTAAGTTGGAGTTGTTTTGGATATAGACTCATTACTCGGACATACTTTTTCACTACAAGACTGTATATATTGATTCTACTCATAGTATTCCTGGATTGACTAACCCGTTTTCCAGTTTGTATATTTTTGTTCAATATAAATGTGACATTTTCTATCTCCATATCTGCTTTTGTTATTTATTATTTTGTGTGGTTTCTCAACCAGAATCTACAACACTATATACATTGTTTTTGGAATTCATTTAAAAAAATGTTTCAAACCCAGTGTTTGTTTCCCAAATCAAATCCCTTGTTAATCTACTTAACCACACAGATCTCTATTTATCACATAGCTCGAACAATCTACAGTTAAAATTCAAAATGCACAAATACATATGAATATACATATGCGTAAGAGAGAGAGAGAGAGTGAGAGAGAGAGAGAGAGAGAGAGATAGTGTGTGTGTGTGTGTGTGTGTTTAAAAAAAGATTCTGTGTGTCTAAGAGAGAGTGAGTGTGTTTGAGTAGAGAGTCAGTGGGTGTGTGTGAAAGAAAGAGAGTGTGTATGTGTATGAACAAGAAAATCACTTTCAGTCTAGATATATAGTATAATCAGATACACAAACTGAGAAAAAGGAAAAGGCTAAGATAGATAGATAGATAGATAGATAGATAGATAGATAGATAGATAGATAGATAAAAAAAACCCATGTCAGTTTTTTGTCTTTTATTTGTCGTTATACTGTAGTAAACGGAAATCGATTTGCCTGCAGCTAATAAAGAACTAAATAACAGCCAGTAATCGATTTTAGAAATCGGTCTTATTTGTTCTTTTTTCCTTGTCTTTATTATTATCAGTGTCGATGGTACGCATAAAGGAACTTAACATTAATTCTATATTTTGAGCTAATCGATATTACAATTCTTTTTCTTGTTATTATTATGTGTATGCAAAAGACAATCTTTATATATATATATCAAACAAAATAGTTGATCAGTCGACGTTTTGACACATTTTTCTTGCATTATGGCGACTAGAAAAGGAATCACTTCGACAATAATTTCTGTTGTTTGACTCGAGGTTTTATTGCCATGAGACAAACAAACATTGTCTATTTTTTTTTTTTTTTACTCGACACTTATATATATATATACAAATATACATACGCCATCGTCTTTCGCTTCTAGGACGCCTTAATATCACGGAACAAATAAATAAAATATCTCTTTATATATATCATTTGGTGTATATACGTACGCATATGTGTAATATAATTTCAAATGGGTAAAAGAGAGTTAATTCCCTCTTTTCAAATGTTAATGTTAAAAAGGTGTAAACAAACAAGACTTAACCACTACGTGAAATTTCAAAGAACAAACATTTATAACAATATATATTTAAAAAACAAAAAATTCAATATTTTACAAGAACAGCTTATACAAAAATTTCCCTTTTGTGTTCCTTCAGTCAGTTAATTGCCATACTTGATACACGTTCGGGCATTCATGTCTCTTTCGAGACATGAATGACTGCGTAGAATATTTTCGCACAGTAGGTTGCCATACCTTTTTGCAGTAGAACGGTTGCAAACCAAGCCTACAGAAACCAATCAGTCCTACTATTTAACCTATAGTGGAGGGAGAAGAGATTGATAAATTTCAAACGATATGCACATGACTTAAAGAAAGATTACAATACTATTTAAAATGCAAATTTTTAAAAAGGCAGAAAATGCAAAAGATACAACCATCAAGCTGTATGATGACAAAGAATGACACAACACGAAGGATGTTTGGATATTTTCGATATACTGATGTAATGGAGATTTTTTTATAGAAAGATTCTGTCAACTGGTTTCTGTTCTTTCGCAAATTCTTTTGAGTAAAAGCCAAAATTGATTTCTATTAATCTGCTTTCTGGATGAGTTTTTGATGTCGGTTCATCTTGGTAGAAATTTAGAAGATTTGAAACCTTTTTTCGCCGTCATTAGGCTGTGCTCCTTTCTCCAGCTTAGAAACATCTTTCTGTCTTGAAATTACATTCTGCCCTTAATGTCTTTATATAGGAAATCAAAAGGCTCCATACATATCATCAATTCAAAAATTAACCCTGAGCTCGCTTATCTGATGGGACAGTGAATAAAATAATACATATTTTTTTATTCAAAAAATGGATGTGCAACAAACTACCAAGAGAGAAATAATTTTGGTAGCTCTTTAACCGCTAAGTATTTTCACAAGTAACTGTAACAATTTTTATATACCGTCTCGCTTTCTTTAAAATCTTCTTTTATGTGTCGTGTCTCTTCAGGACGTAGGTGAGCATGGCTCTCCACACCTTTCTGTTCCTTTTTGCTCCTAATATATTATATTCTATTATTTCTCCAAAATCCTGCTCTGCTACACGCGCTGTTTTCCCCTGTCTCTCTTTCCCTCTACCCGCCCTGTGAGTATCAGATTCTCCAAGCCCTCTTTCCTCATTATGTATCACGTAAACTTCAGCTGTCTCTTTTGGATGTCAAGTAGGATTTTTTCTCTGTTTCCATCCTCTCCAGAACCTCATCGTTGCACACATGTTTGGTCCATGGTATCCTGAGCATCCTTTTGTAGAACCACTTTTCTGATGCTTCGAGTCTCTCCTGCACTTTTGAGAAGATTCTCCAGCATTTGCTGCCATGTTGAAGGGCAGACATCACATAACAATCCAGTACACTCTTCTTTGGTTTCAGCGAAATTTTCCTGTATCTCAATGCTCTGCTTAATTTTTGGAATGCATCTTCGTCCATCTTAGTAGGCCTTCAGATCTCAGAGTCGTACATTTCGTCTTCCGTTAGAACGCTTCCTAGGTATTTCAATTTCTGTACCTGCTTGATTTCAGTATCCCCAAACGGTCATTGGCATTTTAGGATCCTCTTTTTGTTGATGACCATGCATTCAGTTTTATACGCTTCTCTAATAACTGCGTGTAATAGACAAACTTAGATGATTATAATATGTATTTGTTTACACTTTTTAATTAATTGCACTAGTAAAAAACATTTTGCTGTGGTTTAAAGAAACCGAGAGACACATGAACAAACGGGAATAGAAATAGGCAGACTGAGATAGATAGATAGATAGATAGATAGATAGATAGATAGATAGATAGATAGATAGATAGATAGCTTGTGACTGGGATAGATAGATAGATAGATAGATAGATAGATAGATAGATAGATAGATAGATAGATAGATAGTGACTGGGGAATGATATGAAGAGATAGATAGATAGATAGATAGATAGATAGATAGATAGGTAGATAGATAGATAGATAGATAGATAGATAGATTGATAGATAGATAGATAGATAGATAGATAGATAGATAGATAGATAGATAGATAGTGACTGGGATAGATAGATAGATAGATAGATAGATAGATAGATAGATAGATAGATAGATAGTGACTGGGAATGATATGAAAGAGATAGATAGATAGATAGATAGATAGATAGATAGATAGATAGATAGATAGATAGTGACTGGGATAGATAGATAGATAGATAGATAGATAGATAGATAGATAGATAGATAGATAGATAGATAGTGACTGGGAATGATATGAAGAGATAGATAGATAGATAGATAGATAGATAGATAGATAGATAGATAGATAGGTAGATAGATAGATAGATAGATAGATAGATAGATAGATAGATAGATAGATAGATAGTGACAGAGATGACAGATAGATAGATAGATAGATAGATAGATAGATAGATAGATAGATAGATAGATAGATAGTGACTGGGATAGATAGATAGATAGATAGATAGATAGATAGATAGATAGATAGATAGATAGATAGATAGCTTGTGGCTGGGATTGAGGTAGATAGATAGATAGATAGATAGATAGATAGATAGATAGATAGATAGATAGTGACTGGGAATGATAGATAGATAGATAGATAGATAGATAGATAGATAGATAGATAGATAGATAGATAGATGATAGAAGATAGATAGATAGATAGATAGATAGATAGATAGATAGATAGATAGATAGAGCTGGGATAGATAGATAGATAGATAGATAGATAGATAGATAGATAGATAGATAGATAGATAGATAGATAGTGACTGGGAATGATATGAAGAGATAGATAGATAGATAGATAGATAGATAGATAGATAGATAGATAGATAGATAGATAGATAGATAGATAGTGACTGGGATAGATAGATAGATAGATAGATAGATAGATAGATAGATAGATAGATAGATAGATAGATAGATAGATAGTGACTGGGAATGATATAAAGAGATAGATAGATAGATAGATAGATAGATAGATAGATAGATAGATAGATAGATAGATAGTGACTGGGAATGATATGTAGATAGATAGATAGATAGATAGATAGATAGATAGATAGATAGATAGATAGATAGTGACTGGGATAGATAGATAGATAGATAGATAGATAGATAGATAGATAGATAGATAGATAGATAGATAGTGACTGGGAATGATATGAAGAGATAGATAGATAGATAGATAGATAGATAGATAGATAGATAGATAGATAGATAGTGACTGGGATAGATAGATAGATAGATAGATAGATAGATAGATAGATAGATAGATAGATAGATAGATAGATAGATAGATAGTGACTGGGGAATGATATGAAGAGATAGATAGATAGATAGATAGATAGATAGATAGATAGATAGATAGATAGATAGATAGATAGATAGATAGTGACTGGGAATGATGAAGATAGATAGATAGATAGATAGATAGATAGATAGATAGATAGATAGATAGATAGTGACTGGGATAGATAGATAGATAGATAGATAGATAGATAGATAGATAGATAGATAGATAGATAGATAGATAATGAGCAAACTGAGAGACGCAACATAAAATTTTGGCTGTACAGAATAATAATAACCCAAGTTTTAAACAATTGTCCTCAAAAATATTTGCTTATTCAACTCAGGACATCAATTAATATCGGCTACAGAGTGTGTGACTTTGGGAGATTTCTTCCCAAATGGATTTTTCTTTTCAGGAGGGACTCTATTTGTTTTTTCCTCCCTTTTGAAATGAGCGCTTATATATCTACCTGCCATTCGGTTCACTATTTGTCAATATGTCAGAGGTACCCACTAACATTCAGTGAAGTCGCGAATCTACAACTGGTCCCTTACTATCCATATAAACTACTCCTTAATGCAACCCTCTACTTCGAGTGGCCCCCGGGCCATGTGCAGCGAGAACCATACTGTAAAAGAAAAAAAAACAATAGAAGCTCATTTTTCAAATCAACTCGCTGATGTATTTGCGTTATTTGAAACTCTAGAGTACCGCTGAGAGCAAAATATGTTTTGTCGTCATCTGGGGTGATTCCAGAACATATTAGTGTCATTGCAGTACGAGGGTTTCTTATTGATATTAAATTCAATTTTGAAAATACCATATGTGAATTACATAATACACATCTGTTTACTAGATCTAGCCAAGTATGGCACAAGGTTGAAATATTTGCCAGCACATTGATGTATGTTCTATCTATCCCCCCACCACTGTTAAGGTCCCTTACTGGACGTATTCTTTTCCCAGATTGGAGCGAGACATAAATTCTACTGTGCAGGCCTAATTCGTGTTGTTAAGGATGGATATGAGACCCGTGGGTGATTATGTTTCTTTTCCACTCAATATTGCGCGTAAGTAAATGTAACGAACTCACCTGGATTTCGAACTCGGTTCTTCGAATTCTCATTCATAGTTGTCATCCATTGCACCACCCAAACATAGCTCATCCAAGCTTGTATCACCTTGTATTCCTAAGCGGTCTCACATCTTCATTCTTGCTTAACTTCAATGATCTGACGAGAACCGGTATTTCAGCGTGATATGGTTGTAAGTATTTCCAACTGATCTGGAACGACTAAATAGAATCTATAGCTGTAACTGTTACTACAAAGTTTGGGACTCTGTGTCTGGCCAGGAAGTGTTTCTCGTCATCTTGCACATTTATAAAGCTACCATTTGTTAGTGCATTGAATACTTTTACCTGGTCGGGTGCTCCTGCTATTCATTTCGAGGTTCTGGACAAATTCCAAAGAAGGATCTGCAATGTAATCGGTCCAGCCTTCGAATCACGACTTCAATCACTTTCTCACTGACGTGACGTCAATTCCCTCTGTTTCTTCTGCAAATATTTTCATGGCAACTGCTTTGACGAGCATTTTACCCTGGTGCCTCGAGCAAGTGAATTTAAACGTGCTACCAAATTAGCATAGGGTACCCACACTTTTACCGCTGAAACAGTTAAATGTAACCGCCTCTTCTAGCCCAATAGTTCTTTTTTTTCTTGTACTTCTCATTTTCGGAACTCCCTTCCGTTTGCTTGCTTCCCTGGTAGCTACAATCTCCAAAGATTTAAACTCAATGCCAGTTGCCATCTTGTATCTCCTTGATTCCCGTTCATTTGTATCCTTTCTTTAATACACTGGTTCCAGTCTTTTATCGCACAGTAACCTCCTGTGTACTAGTGGCGTTCCCACTTTTCCTTGGAGTGAAATGATTCAAAAAGAATGAACAATTTCTTTACATCCGATCCACTCTGCTTACTAGCAATCGCAGAATGACCATTTTAATGTTCTGATTGAAAATTTAAGAAAGTAATGGCTGACAATGAGAGAAAACTACAGGACATTCAAGGGAGGCTATTTAAAAAAGCAAAGAAAATGGCTGACAGTTAGCTGCATGAAGACATGAAGTATCCGTCATCATCAAGAGGAAAAGCCCAAAATGTGAGTTACAAAGTGGAGATGTCAGTATCAAGCAGGTACAAAATTTTTAAAATTTTGGAACTGCTTTAACAGACGACGGAAAAGACGACATCGAAATCCAAACATGCATTAGAGAAGCGAAAGAAATATTTCAAAAGTTAAACAAAGATCTGACAAACAGAAAAAAATAATTCGAAACAAAGAAAAGAGCGCTGGACTTTTATGTGATATCCATTCTCTTATGAAGCAATGAATGTTGATTATTCTCCACACAAATGAAGAGAGAACTAAAGAAATGTGGTTCTACAGAATGAGAAAATGAATTGCATGGACAGAGCGATTAAGCAGCAAAGAAGGCTTTTAAAAAAATAGCAACAAAAAGAACTCAGAATCAGGAAAAAACGGGCTGAAATGCTTTCGGTACATAATGAATAAGAACGCCTTGCAAAAAGTAAACCTCTCAGGGCATGTTGAGGGCAACATAGACAGGGGATGGAAACGATCCACTTTCCTGGCGAGCTTGTGTAAATGGACGGTGGATCGGGAGCCAAGAGCCTTACCAAAGGGAGAAAGATATTCACAAAGGAGTGAAAGTTTGGGAGAGCGATAATCATCCAAGTTCGGAAGAGACGCGGTTAAACGAAGAAGAAGAAGAGGTGGTGGTGGTTGTAACAGGCTGAAGGAAAAGGCTGCAGATTTGAAATTGAGCAAATCAACTAGAAGACTGCGAAAACGATTTTAAACACTATCAAGAGTGGGAGGCATGGGTTGCGATACTCCATTTTTGGTCTAATCGGATTCTTGTAAAAATAAAGCAAATTATAATTAGATAATTACTAGCAGTATAACCCGGCGTTGCTCGGGTGTAATGAAAGCTTTAAAACTAATCCATGGTCCTGGAGCTCAGACTCTTTGGACGTTGGCACGAAAGACTAAAAAGCAATAGTTGTTTCCAGTTAAAGCGAAACCGTAAACTGAAAGAAAAATGAATGAATGTAAGTTAAATTTTGATTTCCTGGTATCGATATCGAATAAGTTTTTTTTCCGTCGTAAACTGAATTTTGAATGCTAAATAAGTCCCCTGAGTTAATCGTATCATGGCTGAGACTAAGAACTACAATTATACCTACTTAGAGCCAAACCCGAAGCAAACTAAAATAAAAAAAATACAGGCAGACAAACAGACACGCACACAAACATCTTGCCTTATATATATATATATATTATCGATTTTCTGCACTATTGTAAGAACTGCAACCTTGAAACTTCTGAATATCGTTTCTTATGTCTTTGTCTATGAGTGTATCAAATTTGATTAAAATCGAACCACTCCTTCGAAAATCGAACCCGATTTTTTTGATTATCGATTTTCGATATTTATCGGGGGTACCTCGACACAAAACCTAGCTAAGAACACTCGCAAACGCTTATAGTACAACTGTGTAAATTTTCAAGAATTTTTCAGCCGTTTTGGAGTCTATAGGTAACGGACACACACACACACACATACACACACAGACAAAGTTCCATTTATAAATATGTTTAGATTATATAATCGATACAAGACGCATGTAATAAATATCTGTTTTTGTTCTAATTGTTATAATTAATACAACTTTGTACGATCGGTATTCATGATGAGGTATGATGGATATTGTCTCTGAATGAGAAATCGGCAAGTTCGAATTCCAGTTGAATTCATTTTATTAACTTACACATAAATACCCTTGGGAAAGATATTAATTCGTCTCTTCTCCCTCCAGCTATGGACTGAATAGCAGGACAAGCTGAATATATCTAATAGTTATCGAGTTCCCAGTATATAAGTTTACGTAATAGTTTTTATTAATTTCGAAGACCTATCTACCGCAGAAAGTAATGGCAACCTATTGAGAAAAAATCTCCTGATGAGTCAGTCATCTCTTTTTCGAGACATGATCGCCCAAGCATCAATCCCGTATGTCAATTAACTGACTGATTTATGAGTTTATATCTGTGAATTCTGTATTACTAAGTTTGTTCTTGAAAAGGAACTTTACGGCTGTCACGTTTCTGTATTTAAAGTGTTCCTTCTTCAGAAGTTAGCACTTAGTTTTTTCTACAATTTAAACTCAGACGATGGAGAGTCGTTTTCTGTTTTTCTGAGAGCATTAGTGGGAAAAAGAATGTGAAGTGCGTCATGCAGAATTCGGACCCGGGTCGCCATTTGCATTCTCCGTATAATAAACGTTAGTCCACCCACAACTTCCGATAATGCAATCACCTAGTTTAGTTGTTTTCTGCTTTCTTTGTACATTTACATTCTTGATGTCCAGATTAAATATTTAATTAGAGCATCGCAAAAAGAGTTGTTCAAGCAATTTAAGACGTTTTGTTTCTTTGCCTTTTCTTTTCTTTGCGTGCATAGAAACAAAAAGCGTCACTTTCAATTATCTGTTGACTTTGTTTTGTTTTGCTTTTTTCCTTCAGTAAGCTGGGAAGACACATCGCCAGAGAAAAACTTAATAACCTATAGAAACCTATACATATGAAACAAAATGGAATAAAACATTGATCAATCAGTTGGATTATTCTTGACAGACTCTTCACCTATCAACTAACCCGCTGATCAATCTATTTCAGATCGTTCATTGAAATAATCTTAGTATGTATCGAGCAAATTATGTCTTTGTTTTGTTTTGATTCGTAAGGGACACTCCGAAAATAACGTTTTTTCTATTTATTTCCAACCAATCATACGTATTAGTTTTATTCAATAGATTAAGGATGCACCGAAAATAATGCCTCATATATTATTATCTATTATTCAGTATATAAATGAAGCTCAGAAAATAATAATTACGACTACATATACTTATATACTTATTACATATAAACGACATATCAAAGCAGACTGATACCATCTGACTATAAAAATTCCAATTATCAATCACACATATGCACACCATAAACACACACACACATACATACTATAACACACACACACACACACACACACACACACACACACACACACATACTACAATTAACAAAAGTAGCAGCAGCAGCAGCCAGGAAGGACTATTTGCTGAAAGTCTCGGACTCAAACACAATCGCCCTAACATTCTGAAGATGAGATTTTAATCTCGAAATATTAATGTATAATAGAACTTAGATCACTGATGCCCCCTAGGTACGAATTTGCACGAGATACTAGATTAGCAACTAGGTCTCACCCTTTTACAGTGAAACCTATAAAATGTAACCGCAATTTCTACTCCAACAGCTTCTTTTCTTGCACTTCCCGACTGTGGAATTCCCTTCCACATGATTGCTTCCCCGACGGCTACAATCTCCAAGAGTTTAAATGCAAGGTCAATAGACACCTCCTAACACACTAACTCTCATCCATTCTTTCAAACACACTTCCCGTCTACCCAACCGTCAGCCTCGGTATCTTTACTCGTCTATCACCCTCCTTCTGACATTTCCTATATCTAACCACTCTTTCTCTTTACCTTCCCCTATATAACCCCTTGCGCAATAGTGGCAGTGGAATGCCTTGCTTGGGGTGAAATGATTAAAAAAATATATAGGTAATATACAACAACTTATTTACCGTTCTTTATTTTCCTAAACGCATTGTGACAGCCTTCAAAACCTAACCATATACTTATATGTCTTTTACATATACTTATATAAATAAGTACGATAATAAACACGATAATAATTGGATAGAACAAGTTTCAATTATTTTTTTTAGCATTTTAGATCTCAGAACACTTGACCACTTTATTTATCTTCCTTATCCTCATAATCTTCAATTCCTACAACCTTTTCTTCTATTCATATCACACGTCTCGTTATCCCCCTTATTTATACTAAAATTATTGTCCTTATCTTTGTTATCATCGCAACGTTTCAGTCGTTTTACCCTCTGTCCTTCACCAGATGGTTGTCGATTCGAATACAGAGAATTTCAAACTGAACATTTTGTCTAATCTAAGGGGCAATAACCTAGTAGATTAATGCATTGTTTTTTTTTAATTTTCTGAGTACTTCTGTGTTTAATCTCTGGCCAAGTAGTGCAGATATGGAAACAGACGGAGCAATAACTAAACAGTTATAAATAACAAGACGAGGTATCCCTATACATAGACAGCGAAAAGATAATAATCTACTACCGTATATTAAATAAACGTCTCCATAGTCGTCAGACAGCTGAAGAAGGCCGGGGTGAACAACTGACAAAATGCTGTAATTATAAATCAAAAGTATGAGGAAAAAAGTCTAAATGTAAACAGTGTAAATAATACTCATCCTAAAATATCTGACAGAAATTATATACTTTTTTTATAATTACCGTCTCGAGTATAATTTTCCAAGCTTGATTGGCTCCCGAGCCTTTTATTTCGTGAAACTTAGTAAAGGTAGAAGAAAATATGCTCACAATGAAGAACTATGCCAATTCAAGGCGCTAATTATTTTATAGATTAGTAGATGTTCAGGGTCACTCGAAACGTATATTGTCGCATAGTGCAAGACCCATTATCCATTGCCTAACTGTGCTTGCATCCACTGTTTGATCTCCATAATTGTTCAGCGAGCTATGATGAATATCAATAGGTACAACTTTTCCTTTACCTTGTACATACTTTCAGGACGTCTTTTTTGCCGGACTGTAACGAGACAAAACGACTTATGAGATAATAATGTTCAACGCAAAATGTAGTTGATTAACTTTTTTTTTTATAAGCGTTTCACCCCGAGCAAGGTATGTCACTGCCACTACTGCGCAGGGAGCTACATAGAGTGGAGAAAGGATGATTAAATATAGGAAATGTCAGAGGGTGGGTGATAGGCGGGTAGGGATACCGAGAATGGTTAAATATAGGAAATGTCAGAGGGTGGGTGATAGGCGGGTAAGGGTACCGAGAATGAGGGTTGGGTAGATGAGAGTGTTCTGAGAATAACTGGGAGTTAGAGTGATAGGAGGTGTCTATTGACCCTACATTTAAACACCTGGAGATTGTAGCTGTCGGGAAAGCAGATTTGTGGAAGGGAGTTCCACAGGCTGGAAGCGCGAGAAAAGAAGCTGTTGGAGTAGAATTTACGGTTACATCTTATCTGTTTAACTGTAAAAGTGTGGGACCTAGTTGCTAATCTAGTATCTCGTGTAAATTCCTGCTTAGGCGGCACCAGTGCTCTAAGTTCATCGGAGCAGAAGCCATGAAAGTACTTGTAGAAGAGGCACAGGGAAGCCACATCACGCCGTGAGAGAGTGGTTGCAGCCGGTCTGCCAAGTCAGTATCAACCACGTTACAGATCCTCTTTTGTACTAGAATAAATTCCAAATACCGACCCCAAAAGCTGATCTCCATAGAAAAAAAGGTAATGTTGTGGGATCGTTGAGGTATTTAGATATATTAAAATCTACTGGAACGCTAAATGCAAATTTATACGTTGTAACGTGTTCATGTGCCTATGGTTTAGGGATTAGCGACTCCGACTGATACCAAATCGGTCGAGTTTCGATCCCGGACAGAATCAAGTGGATGTCTAGCCACACTGATGAATGTGCATGACCAATATATATATATATATATATATATATATATATATATATATTAGTCATGCATATATATATATATATATATATATATATATATATATATATATATATATATATATATATATAGAGATAGAGAGAGAGGATGTGGTGCAGTGGATATCGTCTCGAAACGAGAAATTGGGGAGCCGAGTTCGAACTCCAGTTGAATTCGTTGCGTTCACTTACGCGCAAATACCCTTGGGAAAAGTATTAATCTGTCTCTTCCTTCCAGTTATGGGTTAAATAACAGGACATATTAGGTTCTATCGCCAATCTACCACAGAAAGTAATAGCAACTTACTGCAGGATAATCAGCTACCCAGTCAGTCATGTCCCTTTCAGGACGTGATTGCCCAAGCGTGTATTATGTATGGCACTTACCTGACTGAACGTGTCCATAAAAGTTTCATCGAAAAGTGCTCTGTGCTCATCAACAGAAGAAAATTCGTTTAGACCCGGCACGCCATCTTTCAACTTTGCATCAACAGCATGTTATAACAATTTTGAACTGCTATGAATCGTTTTGACGGCAAAAAAAAGATTTCTCTTTTAGTATTTCATTTTTGAGCTGAGTTATTGTCAATATGTGCGATATCGGCTCAGAATGGGAAATCAGAGAACCGAGTTCGAATTCCAGTTGACTTGGTTGCAAATACCATTGGGAAAGATATTAATTCATCACTTCTCCCTCGAGCTATGTGTTGAATATTAGGACAGATTGGGTTCTGTAGCCTTGGTTGGCAACCAGTCTACCACAGAAAGAAATGGCAACCTATAGCGAGAAAACTTTCTGCCTCGTCAGTTATGATACAAAAGAGACATGATCGCCCAAGCGTGTATCACGTATGGCAATTAAATAACTGATCTGTCAAAATTCTTGTATTCTTTCGAAATATTGTTCTCGTTTTGTTGTAGATCTTATTATAGACACAAAATTTCAACAAAATACCCTCTAGTCATCACCAGGTGTTCAGTGATTGGTTGATATCTGTTGTTTATTGTGGTACTTTTCTGGGATTTTTTATATATTTCGTTTCTGCTGAATTACTGTGTCACCACCAGATCCTAGGATTGAACTCATAACCACCAGATTAAAATAACACATGTATAACTAATTTCTATTTGCACTACGCAACAGAAGTGCGGTTTTTGGAGCTTTTATGTTCAGTGTCTGTTTTTTGTTTTTTTGGTGGGGTTGGGGGTTTGACTTTTTGATTATGATGGTTGGTTTCGGGTCACTGTTTATCATTTAAAATTTCATTTTTGAGATGTTTAATTGTCAATATCCTTGTACTATTTCTAACTATTTTTCGCCTCTTAGTTGATAAAATTGTTATTATAGACAACAATCTTCGAATAATATCAGCCAATCACTGATGATGACTAGAGGGTCAGTTAAGTGCCATACGTGATACACACTTGGGCGATCATGTCTCGAAAGAGACATGACTGACTGGCTGATTATCCCGCAGTAGGTTGCCATTGCTTACTGCGGTAGACTGGTTACCGACCAAGGCAATAGAACCCAATCTGTCCTGCTATTTTAACCCATAACTGGAAGGAAGAGACGGATTAATACCTTTCCCAAGGGTATTTGCGCGTAAGTGAATACAATGGATTCAACTGGAATTCGAACTCGGCTACCCGGTTTCTCGTTCCGAGCCGATATCCACTGTACCACAACGCACATCGTCTACGTTTGTAAGATCTATAACAACCAAAATGGAAAGAATAGTTCGAAATAATACAAAGATTTCTCTAAGAAAAACGAACTAAAAGAGTTCGTTGGATTCTTTTTCACACTAATCAAAACTTGAAAAATTTTATTCAAAAGGTATTAAAAGGCTGATGGTAAGTGGCAACAAGACACTGCAAATAATGGCGACAATATAACTGAATCTAAACTTATTTATAAATGGAATGTTGTCTGTGTGTGTGTGTGTGTGTGTGTGTGTGTGTGTGTGTCCGTTACCTATAGACTCCGAAACGGCTGAACCGATTTTCTTGAAAATTTACACAGTTGTACTATAAGCGCCTGCGAGTGTTCTTAGCTAGGTTTTGTGTCGAGTTACCCCCGATAAATATCGAAAATCGATAATCGAAAAAATCGGGTTATAGAAGGAGTGGTTCGATTTTAATCAAATTTGATACACTCATAGACAAAGACATAAGAGACGATATTCAGAAATTTCAAGGTTGCAGTTCTTACAATAGTGCAGAAAAATTGATATCGATATCAAGAAATCAAACTTTGACTTACATCCATTCATTTTTCTTTTAGTCTACAGTTTCACTTTAACTGGAAACAACTATTGCTTTTTAGTCTTTCGTGCCAACGTCCAAAGAGTCTGAGCTCCAGGACCATGGATTAGTTTTAAAGCTTTCATCACACCCGAGCAACGCCGGGCTATACTGCTAGTAAAATATAATTGCAGTTTTAAAAAAAGCGGAAACAAAAAGAGAAATTATTTATGACTCACTTTAATAGCTTGATTAATGACAACAATTTCCGGTTTAACAAAGAAAAGTGACTGATATCGCAAATATCTAATAATTTATTGTATCAACTAACGACACTTATAAATCATTTGACCCTTGATGCTCTCATTGGATGAACCTGAAAAGGCTAGCAATCCGTTCGCTATCAATTATTATGTGATTAATACGTTAATAGGAGTGTGCATCTCGCCTAGCAGTTGCCGGCGTAGAAAAGAGAATTGACGCATCGCGTTCAAATCCTAGCCTGGGTAAGTTTGACTCTATATCTTCTTGTTGCAGCTAAGAGTTCTGAGCAGAGCTAAATGTAATTACTACTAGGAGAATGACAACTCTGAATTCAAATCCGATTCTGTGTAGCGAGGCTGTGTTTCGATAGCTCTCTGAAAAGTATACAATTAATAAGGTCTCTCCTCATCCATCGTTGTCATATCCTTGATTTACAATATTCTTGTATTCTCTTTCTCCCTCTCTCTGTTTTTACTACTGTTTTTGCCTCACAATCTCTGCTTCTCTCTGTGCCCTATTTCACCTCTCATATTCAGTCTCTCATTTTATCTTCTTTGCTTCCCTTGTCTTTCTTTTTCTTTTTTCTTTCTTTCTTTCTTTCTTTCTTTCTTTCTTTCTTTCTTTCTTTCAAACTCATGATCTCTTTCTCTCTGTGTCTCTCTCCCCCCATATTTACCTCTACTTTCCTTCTCTCACTCTCTTAGTGACGTTTCTGTTTCTTTCGTCTGATAACATTCTATCTCTCTCTCCATTCTTTTTTCTTCGTATATATATATATATATCTTTTTATGCTCTTCGTATTTTTACACGATCTCTTTTTATATTCATCTCTCTCTGTTTTTCTTTCTCTTAATCTCACAGTTTATATATCTCTGTGTCTCTGTTTCAGTTATTTATTTTTTTATCATTTTTTATTATTACGCCCCCCGTCCTCTCTCTCTCTCTCTCTCTCTCTCTCTCTCTCTCTCTCTCTCTCTTAGTTTTGGGTGTCTTTCTGTATTTCTTGTTCTCGATTTGTATGTATACTTTTCTCTGTGTATTTTTCTCTCTCGCTATTTCAGCTCTCTCTCTCTCTCTCTCTCTCTCTCTCTCTCTTTATGTTTTTGCCTGCTTGTCTTCCGTCTGTCTCTATACTTTTGTCTCTTTCTGTCCCCCCTCTCTCTCTCTCTCCTTTATCTCTTTCTTTCTCACGCTCTGTTTCTTTTTCTATTTCTTTATCTTTTTCTTTTAATCTTCCTCGCTTTCTCTTTATTCTGCTTTATCTCGATTTGTCTTTTCTCTTTCTCTTTCTTTCTTTCTTTCTTTCTTTCTTTTTCTGTCCCTGCTTCACTCTCCTCGCTATCTATCTATCTATCTATCTATCTATCTATCTATCTATCTATCTATCTAGGAAAGCTAGCTAGTGTGATAGCTAGCTAGCTATCACACACACACACACACACACACACACACACACACATACACACACAGAGATTTGCCTCAATAGAATGTTGGCAAAATATTTACAACGTTTTATCAAATTGTAGAAAGCAATTTAAAAAATAATTTACAAAGACTCATCTTATTGGTTTAAAACAAGAACAGCTTGTCACATTATTACAATATTAAATTATTTGTTCATTGTCCGATACGAAAGGATTGCTTTTTTTTTTATCGAGCCATGATATGTCATATCCTTCTCACAGATTTGGAACGAATTAAATGCTACATTCGATCTTTGAACTTGATTTACCATTCCGTTACCCGTGGAAATAAGACATTCACACACACACTGTATAAGTACAAACCTTATCCTTCTTCTTCTGCGTAACGTTTCCTTTAGTACGTGAGTAATAATGGCTCTTCACAACTTCCTGTCCCTCGTAGATCTAAACAAGGTTTGTCCTGTTATTCTATATCTTCTTGTTGCAGCTAAGGGTTATGAGCAGAGCTAATTGGAATCGCTGAATTTAAAACCGGTTCTGTGTCGTGAGGCTGGGGTCCTATCCCTCTTTGAAGAGTATACTACTGAAGATATATGATAAATACGTCTCTATTCTTTTAGCTATTTAGACAAGCTTGTTACGCAGGTTATTTACTGTTTTCTTCCCCCATCTACTTTACTTTCAAGAGTGTCCCAAGAGTTCCAGTATCTCTAAGATCTTTTTCCTGTTCCAGCAATTTTCCTAGATCTGACATCTGATCATAAAGTATCGGAAATGGTGCTGTCAAAAGAAAACTACAATGCATATCAATTCGGCATTTAATCCCCTTCAGATTAGTTCCTTTCTAAAGTCACACACGTTATCCAGGGCCTTTCTATTATGGAAACCCTCCTAGAACTTCTTTTTAAGATAGCGAATAGCTGCCTCGTCGCATTCTCGCGGATTTCCTCGATACCGTAAAATATTTTTCCTTTCGAGTGGGATTACATTTTTGAAGAGGAGACAATTTTAAGGGGCCAGACCTGGAAAATATGATGGTTGTCAGACCTGAGGAATGTCGTTTTTGGCCAAAGTCTGCTGCACAAGTCACGGTGACTGATGGAACCTCTGTGGTGTGGTCAGACTCTACCCACTTTTCTTTCAAGTACTGCCCTAAATAACAGAAGTGAGATAGAACGTTATAGCTTACTGTTTATGCGAGACAGAGTTCAAGGTCAATCAGTGCTAAGTAGCCTCACCTGACTACTTTAGCCCCGTTACCATAGCGAAAGTCTCAATACTTTTTTATCATACCTCTTACCTAATCCTGTCCTTTTCTTCCCATTTTCATTAAAATGTTCTCGTTGCTTACATATTCCGTACCCGACATTCTCAACATCCTTCTGTTGGACTACATTTCTATTGCCTCAATTCTCCTCTTCGTGTGTGACTAAATCTTTCAGTGTTCACTGTAACATAGGAGGATTGCTATTGTCGAACAGTTCCGTGCGATTTTCTTTGTTTTAAAAAAAATTTTCAATTTTTTTCTAAAAGAATTTTTCTTAATACTTTGTTTAGTTTCAGTAAAGCATCTTTTAAGTCTCAAATCCTTCTTCGGATTTCTGTTCCACATTTTCTTTCCATCGGCTTTTACAAAACTTAACATACAGTTAAATTTCGGTATTTGCATGATTCTGACTTCATCAATTTGTAGCTCCGATCTCAGACTCCCTTATAGGATATTAACGCTAATTCTTATATAATTAGATAAACATATACATAGCATGTTAAAACACGCACAATAACAGATAATATTATAAACATGTCGAACAGATTTCCTAATACAGCAGTTACAACAACAAAAACGGCCAATGTATTTTCGGTAACGATCAATGTTTTTTCCGACCATAGCTTATTTGTAGACAAAAATTTTAAAGTATTTTCTAAAATCTAGTTTTTTTTTGTTTTTTTGTTTTGTTTTTTTTATGTATACCACCTATTCGAAGACAATAATTCAGCGACAGACTTCATTTATTTCTTTGGGGTTTTTTGTTATTGTTATTGTTTTTTTGTTTTCTTATGTTTCGTTTTTTTTTGTTTTTTTTCTCTCTCTCTCTCTCTCTCTCTCTCTCCGGAGAAGCTTTAATAAAAGCGAAACATGTTAGATTGAGATTCCTACTTTGTTCTTTTCCTTCATCTGCTTATGTTTATAAATACAAATGGTTTATCGCCCGGTTCACACTCCACCCACGTCTAGTGAACAGGTGAAGAGGCTCATCCCTTGTTTTCTGTTTAGGATACGGTTTCCGGTTTTCTCTTTTCCAATCTTCTTACTTTTTTTTTTTCAATTGGAGTAGATAGATCTATCTATCGCCCGGTCCACACTCCACCCACGTCTATTGAACAGGTTAAGAGGCTTGTCCCTTGTTTAGGATGTGGTTCCCGGCTTTCTCTTTTCCGAATTTTTCACTATTACGTAGCCCCCTGCACATCAGTGGCATTACCGCCTTGCTCGGGGTGATACGATTAAAAAAAAAAAAAGGTATATGTATGTTTTCATTATTTTTATTTTATTAATATTTGTAATTCGGACGTTTAGAATTACTTCCACTCATACTCACGAAGATTCTGTCTTTCAATAAATGTTGTTTAATTCGTTTTTCCCAGTTTTTCTTTACTACATTGTCTCGAAGTCCCAATAGACTTATTTCCGTGACTCCTATTAACACAACATCACCTGTTATGATTGTGCCTACCAATAAAAGAGTAGAACATTTCGGTGATTTTCCTATAGCCTCGATTTTAAAACTAAATAAATCAAGTAAAAATTCGCTTCATTCTAGTACGCTAATTTTTTCCAGTGTAATTTCTGAAGTATTTAAAAACCTAGCTTTTGCCCAAGCATTGAATGTTGCTGCAACATCTGGCCAGGCGCTTCTATCGTACATCTAAAGATTCTTGATAAAATCTAAAGAAGTATCTGCAATAATATTGGTCCAGACCTGGCATCTAGGCTTCAGTCACTTTTCAATTGCTGTAATGTAGCCTTCCTGTGCCTTTTCTATGAATTTTTCAAGGTAATTGTTCTAATGAACTTTTCTCTTTGTTGTTATTTTATTAGTATTTTTATTAGAAATTGTGCGTATTGGAACTAAGATTTCCTAAAGTCTTGTGGTATTATGACGGCTGAAGTCATAACAGTAAGTAAGAATGTTTTGTTGTGGTATAAGGTATACTATGGAATGTTTAGGTCGGTGAATTTGTTAAGTTATCCTATCTATAGGAATGGACTCTTCCTCCGTCAATAAATAATATCGCCCGGTCCACACTCCACCCACGTCTATTAAACAGGTGTAGAGGCTCATCCCTTGTTTCCTGTTTAGGATGCGGTTTCCGATTTTCTCTTTTCCAATCTTTTACTCTTTTCCATTCTTTTCCTCTCTTTTTTTTCAATTGGAGTAGATAGACTAAACTATCGCCCGGTTCACACTCCACCCACGTCTATTGAACAGGTGAACAGGCTCATCCCTTGTTCCCTGTTTAGGATGTGGTTTCCGGCTTTCTCTTTTCCAATCTTCTTACTTTTACGTAGCCCCCTGCGCATCAGTGGTGCTACCGCCTTGCTTGGGGTGATATGATTAAAAAATTAAAAAAAATAAAAATAACCTGTGTGACTTTTGAGGATACAATCTGAAGGCAGTCGTAAGACATTCGAGACGCAACGTAACTATACAGTTCGGATAACCCTTCTACTTGCTGACTATATTCTGTTATTCTAATACACTGACTATATTCTGTTATTCTAATACACTGACTATATTCTGTTATTCTAATACACTGACTATATTCTGTTATTCTAATACACTGGTTAAGCCTACTTTCTTTTTTTACGTGCCTTTCTTCCTGGCTCTAACAAGGCCACAACAGCTTGGCGACGAAGATTCGCCACAACAAAATTGTAGCTAAGTAAGTACGACAGATTGAACCCAAGTCTTCTCCCTATTCCCCTTTTTGGCTTTGTGCCACACTTTATATTCTCAAAATAAATATTACTTTCCTCTTTTGTACATAGAAGTTATGAATTTAAGAGCAATACTGCAAGGTCTCATCATTTTACACTTGTATATAAGTAACCGCAAGTTCTATACTAATAGTTTCTTCTCACGCACTTGCGGCTTACGGTTTCTTGGTTTCTAGCGAACTAAATTTGATCTTTAAAACTTTAAACGCAATGTTGACCCTTATCTTCTATCTTCGTAATTCCTATATTTTTTCTCTCCATAAAATTTTCATTTTTTATATTCTCTCCCTCTCAGTTGCATCTTAGTGACTTAATTGCCTTGTTTGGCGTTAAATGGTTAAAACATTCAGTCTATATGCAGGCGGTTTCTTCCCGATAATTGTTCAGAGTTATTCTAATATCCCTTCAAGGAAAACTTGATTTATTCGAGAAAAATATTACAACAATGCAGAAGAAACCATAGTGGGATCTGTAACATGACATATACGATTGAATAAAGCATTCTTTCCCGATGGTTTAAATTTCATTATCAATTTCTGAGACACATGCCTGGGAAAGAGGCCTAAGAGAATTTGACACCCAGAAGACATATTAAAGGTAGATAAGACAAAGTGAAACAGTGTAATCTACCTAACTTTTTAAATAAATTCACAACAAGTAAGACAATAAATCCACTGAGAAGCAAAGGGTTAAACATTGTTAAGGAGATAGAAAAATAAAGAATAAGAATTACAAAGACAGACTAAAGAGATTGCCATTGGATTTAAATTTTTGAAGTTTAAATTTGACTGGAATGCAAGATGCCGGGAGAAGAAACTATTAATATAGAACTTACGGTTACATTTACTCATTTTAATTGTCAAATGGTGAGACCTTACGCCAATCTGGTACAGCGCTTAAATTCATAAAGCATAGAGGAAAGTTCTGATGAACTTTCCTCTATGCTACCTAGTCAATTTCCTCTACCAAGGAAATTGACTGAAGACGAAATGCCAGGTCAGGACAAATAACATTGCAGGTTCAATAAGCTTGTGTAACTTGATGACTGAACTAGAACTGGAATGTATAGTAAGAAGACAAACTTTAAAACTGAAAGTTATCTTTGAAAAACATAGAAAAAATAGTGCGTTCAAAGATGTAATGACGCCTAGGGGAGGTAACTCAGTATTTGGCATGTGAAACGGAAGAGAAAATAAAAGAAAAAAAAATTATAGATAGATCCTTAGAGGCATGCTGGGATTTCTTTCTAACCAATAAAAAATAGACCAATCATTTTTCCAATCTGCCATTTATTGTTGTTTCTTGTCTTGAAGTTACAACCACTTCCCTGTATGTGAGCACCATTCTTAATTCATGAAATGTTTGACTTATTACTCTTGCTTTGCTTAGTTTTAACTTGCATATATATTGTTTGCTTAGTATTATTTTGGCCTGTTTTTTCTGTTCTTATATTTTATTGAAAATTTCCGTTTATTAAGCATTTTACCGATTACACTTAACCATAGCCAGATATCCTACAGTTATCTTTCTAAATGGTTTTAAATTTTATCGTTATTGTTACTAGAAGTTATTTCACTTTAATTTCAGTTATTACTCGATTACTCAAACCATCATCCTATAATCTTATATTCAGCAGCAATAAAGAATAATCTAAAAATATATTATTGCTTGTCAGCTCCCAACTAGGCATTTATGCTAATGCCACATCTATTTACACCGGTTTTAGTCACAAGTTCGACAGGTCCAACAAAGTAAAACGGGCAGCTCCTCTCAAAAATTATTTTTCATTAATTGTTAATTGGTGCAAGGGAATGGCTTATAAATTCGAATGCCTCATTCAAATTTAAAGGTCGAAACAAAACTAATCGACACCGAGAACTTTTTCTGCGTTCTATCAGCATGACTGAGGCTAACTTCCAGATAGAAATATTGCACCCTTTTTGGTCCCATCGTTTCTGCAGTGAAGTTATGCTATTGAATCAACTGCGATGTCTTCTGCTAAGAAATTTCATTCACTGTCTCAGATATTTATCCAAATATCTTTTTTTAGAATCCAACTTGAACTTTCATAATTCCATCATTGGTCCGTGCATTTAATACTGTTGCCATATCTGACCTGTTGCTCCAATCATATATCTTGAGATTTGTGAAAATCAACAGAAATGTCTGTAATGTAATCAATCTTGACCTTAAATTTTGACTTCAGTCTCTTGCACATCGTTTTGTCGCCTTTTCAAAAATATATTCATAACAATTGTCCTAATGTCTCGACTGCATGTTTCAAGTGTACTACCAGATTGGCAAATAGGTCTCATCGTTTTACTGTTTAAATAGTTAGATGTAACAGTAAGTTCTGTTGTAATAGTTTTATTTTCTTGCACTTCCGACATCAGGAACTCTCTTCCGGTCTCTTACTTGCTGCTACCTAAAAATATTGAAATACAACACCAATCGTCATCTGTCTTCCAGAAACCTGTCCTTTCCCACTATGAAATTCTTCTCATTTTTTCACTCCAACTAACGCCCTTTATGCGTTTCAATGGCATTGTCGTCTTGCTTAGAGTAAAATGATAAAAACTTCCTCTTTTATGTGCCATGTCCCTTTAAGACGTAGGTGATCACAGCTATCCACAGTCCACTTTTTCTTGCAAAGCGTAACACCTTTTCTCTTGATCAGTCAGTCAGTTAAGTAGGCATAATATTTTTTCCACAGTAGGTTGCCATTATTTTTTGCGGTAGACTGGTTGCCAACCAATGCTATAGAACCTAATCTGTATTGCTATTTAACCCATAGCTGGAGGGAGAAGGGACGAATTCATACCTCTGCGTGTAAGTGAATGCAACTAGAACAACTGGAATTCGAACTCAGCTCTCCGAGTTTTCATTCCGAGCCGTTATCCACTGCACCACAACGCACATCCACATTTCTCCTGGTATTTCTTCCAAACCCGGCTCTGCCATCTACTTTCTCAAGGCGATCAATTTGAAACTCACGTTGCTTTCTCCTGTATCTATTTCCTTTTATCCGTCCTGTGAGTATCAGATTCTCTAGGCCCTCTTTCCTCATTACGTGTACCAGAAAATTCAGCTATCTCTTCAGATGTTAAGTATCATTTTTTTTTCGTAACCATCTTCTCTTAAACATCGCTTTTGATCATATATTCGGCACTATTGCACATATAACACTACTGCACATCTAACACTATTGTACATATAACACTATTGCACATATAATACTGCTGCACATATAACACTATTGCACATATAACACTATTGCACATATAACACTATTGCACATATAATACTACTGCACATATAACACTACTGCACATATAACACTACTGCACATATCACAATCAAATATGTCGGCACCAGGATTATATTAGAACTAAGTTTATACGGTTTTCATTTGACAAAGTCAATGCTTAATACAAGACCTGAAATTTAATATGGTATTACAATCAACTGTATATTACAGAGTCATACTCTAGAATAAGTACACAAAAAAATTATTATTAACTAAATGTTTGTGAAATAGTTGAAGGCGTAAACGACAATTTACATATCGCAAGTGATAATTGTTAAAAAAATATGACAAATTGAAAATAAAACCATTAAAAGTGGATCACATTTCTATTTCTGTCAAACCCATTAAAAGTTTTCTGATTGGTCACTTTGAATATTCCAATTTTTAGCACGTACTCTTGTCTACTGCACGAGAAAGAAAAAGTGACCAATCAGAAAACTTTTGTATTTATTTGTCTATAACAATTGTTATTGTAAATGAAGAGTTGTTGATTACTCAATGTTAACCTTGTGCCTTACATACATAAATAAATAAAAAATGTTGTTGATGTAATTGAACATAGCTTACAAAAATACATTATATCTAATTTATTTAGCAATCTCAACTCCACAACAATATCCGATGTGCCAATCAGTTTATTTACAAAATATTTTTATTTACATAACGGTATAATTCGAATTTAAGATTTATTTTCAATACAATAGATTTACATCCGTTTATTCTGAAATTAGCTGTATAACCCGGCGTTGCTCGGGTGTAATGAAAGCTTTAAAACTAATCCATGGTCCTGGAGCTTAGACTCAGCCTAAAGAATATTTGTGTGAAGTTTGGTGAGAATCGGATAAAAATTGTGGATTTGTATAAAGGACATACAGACAGATAAAGACACAAACACACAAACATCTTGCCTTTTATATATATATATAAATATATATATAAAATCGATTTTCTGCACTATTATAATAACTGCAACCTTGAAACTTCTGAATATCATTTCTTATGTCTTTGTCTATGAGTGTATCAAATTTGATTAAAATCGGAGTACTCCTTCTATAACCCAATTTTTTTCGATAATCTATTTTCGATATTTATCGGGGATACGTCGACACAAAACCTAGCTAAGAACACTCGCAGACGCTTATAGTACAACTGTGTAAATTTTCAAGAAAATCGGTTCAGCCGTTTCGGAGTCTATTGGTAACGGACACACATACATAGACACATACACAGAAACAAAGTTCCATTTATAAATAAGTTTAGATATGAAATTTTCGCAACATGGAGCTAGCATAAAAAATAACCAAAAAAACATTTTATTGCATCATAATTCAGCTTCGGAAGGAACACCTCGATATTGTGTGATTGTTAGCAAACTTGTCTCCATAGAACAATTACGAACGATTAATGATTTCAATCCTCACTGGGTGTGCCATACATTCAGCCTAAAGCCACATCTAAGCTACGCTTAGAAAATCACCATTATTTGTTTTCGGGAGGATCCGATGAAAAATACGAAATTAAAACGAATGATTTCTAAATGCATTAAAAATATATCTGTTCAAATAATACGCAATAGATCTTCATCTATCTTCTGAGAAATGTATCGTTTGTTTTGATAAAAATTTACAATCACATAAAAGAATATGAAACAATTCTTTATTTAATTATTCATTTACGAAAGAATCCGATGAAAAATGTAGAATCCGAAATCAAATAAAATGTTTCCTAAATGCATTAAAATATATGGTTATTTAATTTTTTTTCTAGCGGAAATCCTGCGAGATTTCAAACATCTTAGCAGGAGCTAAATAAGTTGTCCTTTTTTTATTCAGGAGGCGATTGGTAAATTGTCGCCATTTTATATTTTTAATTACGCAGGATGTTTGTTTTTGAATTTGTCGCTTGCATAATATAAGAAGGTCAGTTGGGCACCGGCTGTGAAAACAATTGCTCTATGATGAAGTTAATTTCACCAGGAATTCGGAAACATCATGCTGTACTGCTTGGCATTCGATCCGGAAGCCCCATTACAAATATTTCAGACTGTTTGGGCGCCAATCGGAAAAAGAGTTGGATGAGGCTAATGGTGATTACGAAGGTGTTTGAAGTAATCACTAATAAACCACATCGCCCCTTAAATTTGGGCACCTAACTCACCAGACTGCAATTCCCTGGATTATTATGTGCGTGACACACTTGAACGAGAGACTAATAAAATTCTTTGTAACCCCAGAGATGAACTGAAGACAAGCCTTCAACAACTTAAACAAGGAGACCGTCCAGTTGCAGCAGATTCCGAAATCGTCCGGAGAGCGTCGTTGAAGCCAGTGACGTTTTATTGAATAAATTTACTGTTTAATATGTTTAGATATTTTTGAGTAATTTTAGTAAATATATGTTAAAATGAGATGCTTGTGTTATTTTCATTTTTGCGTAATTTAGACGACAAATCGAACAGTGTATTATGTAACATTTAACGGACAGAATTGAGTAGATATACAAAGATAGAAAGGGGCGTAAGACAGGGATGTGTCTTTTCACCGTATCTGTTCAACTTGTACAGCTAGAATATTTTGAGGACCCTAGAAGTTATGCCTGGATTCGTAATCGGAGGCCTCAATTTAAACAACCTAAAATACGCAGATGATACAGTGCTGATAGCAGATACAGAAAGGAAACTACAAGACCTCCTACAGAAGGTAGCAGAAGAAAGTAACAAGAAAGGACTAGAAATAAACTGCATGAAAACTGAATGCATGTTTATCAGTAAAAAGGGCAGCCTAAAATGCCAAATACAGGTCAGGGATACCAGAATCAAGCAGGTACAAAACTTTAAATACCTAGGAAGCGTTATAACAGAACACAGAAAGTGCCTCACAGAGATTCGAAGGCGAATTGGCATGGCGAATGAAGCATTTCAGAAGTTGAGTAAGGTATTAAGAAACAGGATAATTTCGCTAGATGCTAAGAAGAGAGTACTAGATTGCTACGTGCTGTCCGTCCTTCAATATGGCAGTGAATACTGGACAATACCATCAAAGATGAAGGAAAAACTTGAAGCAACTGAAATGTGGTTCTACAGAAGGATGCTGCGAATATCATGGATCGAGCATGTGAACTATGATGAGGTCTTGGAAATGATGGAAACAAAAACGAAATTAATACTGAGCATCGGGAAGAGACAGCTGAAGTTCCTGGGACACGCAATGAGGAAGGAAGGCTTGGAGAATCTGATACTAACAGGCTAAATAGAGAGAAAAAGAGACAGGGGAATGCAACGGATAACATATTTGAAGGACTTAATCAGGTGGATGACGGAACGAGGATTGCATGGTGTAATAGGAGAAGGCGTGCTCAAAGCCAACAGGGATAGGGAGACGTAGAAGGCCATGATCGCCTACGTCCTGAAGGGACAGGGCACATAGAAGAAGTAGGAGGAGTCTTTCTTTATGTGTTATATCCTTTCGGGACGTGGGCGATTATACCTCTCTATAACTTCTTATTCCATTACTACCGCTTCCTTGGCCATGTCCTGCTAGCCTTTTAGACAAATTCCCTCCTTGTTAATTTCTATTTCTCTCTCTCTCCCTCCCTCTTGCCTTAAATATATCTTGTGAGTGATAAATTCTTTCCGCCTTCAGTGTTTGTCTATACTTCTGAGATGAGGTAGTAATTACATTATTCACATTGTTTGGACTGTTGTCCTCATTGTTATTGCCATGGCCCAGTGAATATAGACGTGGGTTAGTTCCAGTGTCTTGACCAAAGAGTTGTGAGTTCAATAACAGTTTACAGCAGTGGTGAACAAATAACTTTGAGAGTTAACTTAAAAGGAGATAACTGCATGACCACCAGAAGTGGCAATGTACATGGAATGAGAATGACATACCCCAGTGATCGAAATAAAGGGTTCGGTTCGGAATTCTTAGCACCTGAAAAAGGTCTGAGCGTACAACGGTAGAAACATCATAAATATGGTAATAAAGATGAGGACAATAGTCCCAAGGATGTAAATAATGTCTTTTCGTCTTCTTTCCTCATTATGTGTCATATAAAATTTAAACCGTCTCTTTCTGATTGTAGTGTAATTAGCCATGGTTTATTATGCAAAAATTTTCAGAACAAACTTCTAGTGAACTGTAATGAGATATCTTATTCTTCTTTTTCTTCTATGTAACGCTTCATTTATAAGACATTGGCGATTATGGCTCTCCACGACTTTCTATCTTGTTTGAGTCTTTGCAGTTTTCTCTTTTTGCTGAAGAACCCTCCCAACATTTCTGCCATCCACTTAAACAGGTTTGTCGGGTAAGTTGCTCAGTACTTTATTCTACCTATTTTGCCCTCAGTATAACCCGTAAGAAACTTCAAATGTCTTTCCCTGATTCTGAGTAAAAGCGTTCTTTCTGTTGCCATTTTCTTTTAAGACTTCAACGTTAATCCATGGAATTTTCAATATCCTTTCTACAGGACTACATTTCTGTTGTTTTTAGGTTTTTTTTTGTTTTTTTGTTTTTTTTTTTTTGTTCATTACTAGTGAGGAGATTTCCTAGTATCACTGCCATATGAATGGCAGTGATAGCTAGGAAATCTCACTATTTTCTTTGAAATCTCACTATTTTCTTTGATTCTAACAAAGTGTTCCAGTTTGTCAGCACCTTGCTTAGCTTTTTGAAACGCTTCTTTTGCTAATCTAACGCGTATTCGGATCTCAGTGTCACTGTTTCCAACCTCTATTAAAACGTTTCTTGATATTTGAATATGTGAACCTGCTTGACGTTTATATCACCAATTCCTAACTTGCATCTTGGGCTTTTTGGCTGTCAGGAGGTTTTGTAGTTTTCTTTCAGAGTCAGTCATCAGCACAGAGTCAACTATTCACCTTATACTATGTTTATGCCCATTGAAAATAAAACCAAGGAGGAACTCCGGTTCATTTTAAAAAGCGTAGTTGTAAAGGTTGAATGAATCTGGAGAGAAGACACATTCTTGTCTCACACCCTTTCTGGTTTTATATAGCTATTCAATTTATTTTCTTTCCGTACGCAAGCGGCTAGCTCCTATTATATGTTTTGGATTATGCAAGAAAAAAAAATCCGAATAGATATTATCTTTCGATAAAGTTGATTTTCCAAATAGTTTAAATGTTATTATTAATTTCTGAAAAACATTAAAGGAAACTTATTTAAAAACCAAAGGATCAATTTACAGATATACATACAATGATAAACTGGACGCTTGTTATAGATCTACAAAATTAAAAAAATCTCGGTTTTTTTTCTGTAATCGATGACTTTGTAGGGGTGGTCGGCCATGCCGGGCACAAGGTCACTTAAAAATATAACCGACAATCCCCACATTTTAAAATATCAGAAGGTTGAATAAATGGTTGAAAGAATAAAAGTGTTTTGTTTGTTATTCAGTTCTATTAATAAAATTCCACTTATTTTACAAATTTGTAATAAAAAATGTCCAAAGAGAAAATGCATGTTGTTAATTGTTCAAAGAAAAATATACGTAGTTAAATGTTCCACATAAATTCAGAGTTTATTTTTGGCAGTAGCAGAATGTGTGTATGCAAAAAGATTAATCAGTCTACTTAACTAATAAGGTTTGTGTTCTTTTCTCTTTTCTGGCCGGAGAAAAAGTGAAAAGTAAAGTCAAACAATAAAGGAGATTGTACTTATAGGTATCTATTATAGGTATCTATAAGTATCTTGTTGTTGCTTTCTTTAACTGCGTGTGGGTAAAGACGAAGAAAGAAAAATTGGAAGGAGGAGTAGAACGAATGTGCGACGCGGCATGACCGGGTCGACTTCTTGAAATTTCTTCCTTACATTGTGTCGAGGTCCGTCAGATTACAGCTCGCATCTAGGATTGATTTGACCGGTCAAAGGACGTGGTTAAATATTGAATTTTAGTCATGTGATCGACTCCGAGTAGCATACCCATTTTCTAGGTGTCAAAAAAATTGACCGGGATCATAGATCAATTTGCTATTTTCTATCCAATCAGAATCTAGAATCTTAATTATCACACTGATTTGTGAAATTTGCCTTGGTCTGGGTTTTCCGAAATGTTTACAGTCGTTTTGATCCGATTTAGTGAGTGTGCAATTTTACTTTTTTCGTTTGAGTTAATTCTTAGATGATATCGGATTTGTATCCTATAACCTTGAAATTGTCTTGTGACATATCCTTCAAAAGTTTCGCTTCAGTTGTGCGGTTAAGGTATACATAAAGATTTAACAAATTCTGATGAGATAAAATAAACATTTATGATATTACAAACATGCCTTGAAATCAAATAAAATGAAAAGTTGCTTTAATATGATATTAAATCATATCCACATCGCTCATGGGATCCGAAACAAACGACATTTCAAGATATTATGAAAAGCGTGGAACGCGGATAAATAACTATAGCTATTGGCATTCTAAATATAATACATTAATTAAACGACGAATATCAATAATCGGATATCTGGAAACAGGAATATTCCCTAGGCGTTCACCATTTACTAAATTGCCACAAGACGCAATTCAAACCCTAAAAGAAACTACAGCGATTCATACCCACCCAACCAGAGCGAATTCTTATCATATCAGTAGGGAGAGTTCTAGAACTATCCCTACAAGTACTCAAGGCTATTTGAGGAAAGAATATGTTCGAAATAGCGTGCCAGTAGACAAATTGTATCGAAAACTTCCGGGACAAGAATCTCCACTTTTATCACTCGAGTTTTATCTGCACCAGATCAATGATTTTAGCGAAATATAGAAATATATGTTTTATACAGTTGTAACCCTATTTTCAAATGGCTCGTGTTAATTTTAAGTGGTTTTCAAGATGAGAACATAATTATTTTTAAGCGAATTCATCAAATTGATCCCAGACCAAATATATATGGGTTTTGACAACAGGTGACCCAAGGTCGAAATAAGGTCTTGACAATTTTATGTGTACTGGGTTACCTAGTCAATTGATGGGAGCAGGCAGTCAAATAGAGAGAGTGTGTTTACAATTGGAAGTCGAAATGGTTAAATGTAATTATTTTTATTTCGAGCAAGTAAAAGCTATACAGGGAAGGAAAGGAAAACCTTACACCCCTTCAAGTATGCCACGCACTATTTCCCCTGTCTCTTTCCCTCTATTAGCCCTGTGGGTATCAGTTTCTCCAAACCCATCTTCATTTTTTTTTTAATCAATTCACTCAGAGCAAGGCAGAAATGCCGCTGATGAGCGGGGGGGGGTGCTACATGACTGTAAAAAGATTAATTAGAAAAGAGTGAGGAGTACAAACTAGTTAGAAAGGAGCGAAAGAAAGCTGAGAATGCAGGTGCGATGACAGATACATAGGTGGAGAGAAAGGGAAGTATATACGTGGGTGGGGAGAGAGCTAGAGTCCAGTGGTTAATAGATGAGTATTGACATTGCATTTAAATTTCTGGTGGTTGTAGCCGTTAGGAAAGCAAGAATATGGGAGCGAGTTCCACAGGCGGGAAGCGCGAGAGAAGAAGCTGCAGGAGTAGAATTGTCGTCTGCATTTGGCTAACCTGACTGTGAATGGGTGGGTCCCAGTTGCCAGTCTGGTTGCACGAGTAAACACCCATTGAGGAGGCACCAGTGACTTAAGTTTGTCCGAGCAGAAGCCATGAAAGTATTTATAGAACTGACAAAGGGAGGCCACATTTCGACGGTGGTGAAGTGGCTGCAGTCGAGCCGCCAGATCAGTACATATCACTTTACAGACTCTCCTTTGGAGCCTGTCGAGAACACTGAGGAGAACGGCAGACGCGCCTGACCATAAATGGCAGCAGTACTCCCTGCACGGACGGATGGTTGACTTGTATATATGCAGAATGGATTCAGGCGGAAAAAACATCCTGGATCGACATAGTGACCCGACCTTCTTAGCAGTAGATTTAGCTATGGATTCAGTATAGTGGTTCCATTTGAAGTTTGAGGAGAGGGTAAGGCCGAGGAGGCGTAGTGTGTTGCTCTCAGGGAGAATCACTTGGTCCATGCTTATGGGAGGCAGAGGAGGTTGCCTGTGATGGTTGACAGACAACAGCTTGGTCTTAGACGCATTGAAGTTGACAAGCCACTTTTTGCCCCAATTCACCACAGAGTGTAGATCCCGTTCAACGTCAGCAGCAAGGTTATGTCTGTCCGCCACGAGAGGTTTCTTACTGGTGCGGAAGTATATTGTGGTGTCGTCTGCGTAGATGCCTACTTGGGAACTGATCTCATCTGGGAGGTCGTTGATGAAAATAAGGAAGAGCGTCGGGCCCAGGATAGAGCCCCGTGGGACACCAGCATTCGTGCTGTAGGATGAAGAGTCATGCCCATTCAAAACGACCTTCATTTTGCGGTTATTTAAAAAAGATTGGATTAGGTCGAGCAGGCGACCGGTAATACCGTAACCCCGTAGCTTGCATAGGAGGCCAGAGTGCTAAACCCTGTCAAAAGCCTTGGAGATGTCCAGAGCAACCGCGCGAGCCTCGTCAGGCTCATCAAGGGCCTGGAGCATGTACTCCGTTACGGTTGTTAGCAAGTCGGCCGTGGACCTGGCAAAGCGGAAGCCATATTGCCTGTCAGAGAAGAGTTTGTGGGCAGTAAGATGTTGAACTATTTCAACATTGATTATGTCCTCGAATACTTTCTCGAATATCGGTAGAAGACTGATAGGACGATAGTTGGATGGGTCCGAGGGTTCACCACAATTCTTAAATACAGGAACGACTGAAGAGAACTTCCAGCATGCAGGAAAGCAGGAAGCAGAAAGGCAATAGTTAAACAGTTTATAGAGGACAGGGGAAAGTTCAGGAGCACACCTCTTAAGGACTATCATCGGGATTCCATCGTCTCTACTCGCCTTATGGAGGTCGAGTTTCGAAATTACTCGGGATACTACTGTTGGGGTAAACAGAACAAAAATAAAAATAAAAATAGAGATAAAGTGAAGAGGACCAGGGATCTAGAAATCCCATCAAGATTATGTATTATTGAGTACAACCCTAACAACGTAGTATATGTCACCATACTCATATGGGTCCTGGGTATTACGGTAAACTGCATCCGGCAGCAAGGCATCTGATTGGGAGATTGTGGAGAGCATGGAACCACATCTTAATTGCTGTTGTTCCCAGATCCACTCTGACTCGGAGTGGTAGCACCTGTTTGAGTTCCAATTATGGGCAAATAGTAACCCCCAAATTGGGGTGAAAACACTATGAAAGTATAAAAATAGGCTTTTATAGAAATATATACTTAAAGATAGACTTTTGTGGAAAAATATACATTTTTGAAGGAAAACCTATTACCGGCAATACATTTTTGAATACAAAACTAGAAGACAACTTCAGTTTTGTGAAATAGAGAGAAAAGATAAAAAACAGTTTTCATTAAAATCTTACCAAATCAACCTTCTCACTATAACTGAACATTAAAAAATACCTTAAAATCCCACTTTTTGGCATTAAATAACCCACAGAGGTTGATATGCCGTCAAACAAAACTCAAACTCTATTAAGCTTGTTGTTATTAAGGTTGTGAGAAGCATAGAACCACCTCTTAATTGCTGTTGTTCCCAGGTCCACTCTGATCTGGAGTGGTAGCACCTGTTAGGGTTCCAGCTATGGACAAATAGTTAACCCCCAAACTGGGGTCAAACAACTATGAAAGTATAAAAACAGACTTTTATAGAAATATATACATAAAAATAGACTTTTATAGAAATATATACATGTTTGAAAGAAAAATATTACTAATAATACATTTTTTTAAAAAATATTACCATAACACATTTTTGAAGGAAAAAATTCTCAGTAAAACATTTTTGAATACAAAACTAGAAGACATTTTCAATTTTCTAAAATAAAGAATAAAAACAAAATTTTTATAAAAATCTTACTAAATGTAAGATTTTTATAAAAATTTTGTTTTATTCTTTATTGAGAACCTTTTCACTATAACCCAACATTACAAAAAATACCTTAAAATCCCACCTTTTTGGCATTAAATAACCCACAGAGGTGTTGATATGCCGTTAAAGAAAACTCAAATTCAAACTCATACTCATGGTAGACACAACTAGAAAACTGCAGTTCAAACTAGTGACATTCCAACATCACCGAGTGGACATTGAATTCTCATTTCTCACGACGCAGGGCTGTTCTCTAAGGCTCTGTGTCATCGGCAGCTATTGGAATATAAATCCAATTTAGACCTCAAACTCGTACATACAATGTATCACTAAAGATACTGAGAAAAAATAGTCAGTTCTCCGTGCCGGTTCAGTACTTGACTCCTCCTGTTATCCTGTATCTTCTCAAGACTTAAATCAGATCGAAAATAGACTATTGCTGACATATATTGCCAGGAGCTGCCCAGTGTTAACATTTCAGTCTCGATAGAGTTCGAAAACGTCTTTTCGTCTTTTGAATGATGATGATTTATTTCCCTCCTTTCCAATAGATGAATCATGTCTTCCTATGATCTTTCACGTTTTCCCTGGTCACGTATATATCATCTCTTGACGATTTTTTTTCTGATTGCATTTTCTTTACGTTTTTGACTGATAGACCAAGATTGTTTTTTCGCCTTGTTGACACGACTGACAGTTGAAAGGGTGACAGCAACATTATCCGTGATCTCTCTGTAAGGCTTGTCAGTGTGTTTGTACAGTGTTACAATTTTCGTACGTTTTCTTAGGGTAACGTTCATCACAGACAAAGGCCGTATGACAAATAATCAACAATCGAGACAATTGTGTCTGGGCGTAATAAAGATCTGATACAATCACGGATGACGCAATATTTTTCAAGGTCAAACAAATTTCATCATACACCCTGAAAATAGATTCATATCATTGCCCCTCACTACAAATGACCTAATCTGAGGAAAAAATAGACATCGATTACACTCCAGTGGGTCTAAAACTTAACGTATGATGAAAGAAAGGAAACTAAAATAGTTGTTTTAATTAAATTGCATAAAGATATACAGTCCTCATTTCTAACCTTCACGTCTAAGGCCCACCATACCACGCACATTGCAGCGAACACTCCTCAGTCTCTTCATATTCTATTATCGAAATGTAAGTTCCTACGAATCGTTGCTTTGCGGAACCGACTATCATAAGGATGTTTCTCTATCACTACAATCTTAACCTGTTAACTGTTATCTTCCCCACATATTTCTATAAACTGTGCCTCTTAATATGTAACCCTTCAACTTCAGTGACTCTTGGGCCTTGTATAGAGGTAAACATCATTGAAAAATGTCAAAAAAAAAAACACAATTAAAAAAAAAAGAAAAAGAAAGTATTACAAGTTCAAACAGGTTTACCAGGCAAACCAAATTCTCACTTATCGTCTTGATCTCCGATACGCTGCTCACCGACACGAACGAGCAACGCCGTCTTAAATGATCATACCATGTTTTATACATTCAACCCGGATTTCACTCAGCCAATGAGCGCCCAGAACCGTCCAATAAAATGGCTACAAGCGATACCAACACCTCTATGAAAACGAAGTGCTGTCCAATTCAGCATCCGTCCGAAGCCCGTCAATTCACCATCTCCAAACTCCATTGCAAAACATACACGAGACTCTGGCCCTTTTGCGTCGCACAGGTAAGTCACTGCTACAAAAAATAAAGGAACTCGTAGTAAAAATAGTTAAGGAAAGCGGGTAGAAATGAATATCAATTGTATGTTCATTAGCAAAAGGAACAGCCCAAGTTAAGGCTTGGAGACATCAACATCAAATAAGTACAGGAATGTAATTCTCTGCAAATTGTTATACAAACGAGAAAATGTGAGACACCGAAAGGCTTGTTGGGATCGCAAAAGATGTATTACGCAAGCAAAACAACGTATTAAGAAACTGTAAAATATCGTCAGAAACAAAGAAAAGAGTAGCATATTCGATCTCAAAGATTCCCCTCCTTATCTTATTCTTTCTTTGACATCTCTTGTACCTTTTTCTTTTCACTGTAACTGCGGTTCAGCTTTGCTTATGGTGAAATGATTATAAAAATAGAAAGAAGCACAGTTAAGATTTTGTTAACGCGGATGTGCGTTGTGTCGCAGTGAATATCGGCTCGGAACGAGAAATCGGGGAACCGAGTTCGAATTCCAGTTGAATTCCTTGCATTCACTTACGCGCAAATACCCTTGGGAAAGGGACTAATCCGTCTCTTCCTTCCAGTTATGGGTTAAATAACAAGAGAGATTGGGTTCTATAGCCTTGGTCGGCAACCAGTCTACCGCAGAAAGCAATGGCAACCTACTGCGGGATAATCTTCTACCCAGTCAGTCATGTCTCTTTCGAGACATGATCGCCCAAGCGTGTATCACGCATGGCACTTAACTGACTGACTGACAATGATTAAAGGGTTTTTTTTAAATTTTCGTATTCACACATATATATATAAACTTATTTATAAATGGAAATTTGTCTGTGTGTGTGTATCTGTGTGTGTCTGTATCCGTTACCTATAGTCTCCGAAACGGCTGAACCGATTTTCTTGAAAATTTACACAGTTGTACTATAAGCGTCCGCGAGTGTTCTTAGCCAGGTTTTGTGTCGAGTTACCCCCGATAAATATCCAAAATCGATAATCGAAAAAATCGGGTTATAGAAGGAGTGGTCCGATTTTAATCAAATTGGATATACTCATAGACAAAGATATAAGAAACGATATTCAGAAGTTTCAAAGTTGCAGTTCTTACAATAGTGCAGAAAATTTGATATCGATACCAGGAAATCAAAATTTGACTTACATCCATTCATTTTTCTTTCAGTCTACGGTTTCGCTTTAACTGGAAACAACTATTGCTTTTTAGTCTTTCGTGCCAACGTCCAAAGAGTCTGAGCTCCAGGACCATGGATTAGTTTTAAAGCTTTCATTACACCCGAGCAACGCCGGGCTATACTGCTAGTAGATATATATATATATACGCTCTCACACACTGATTGAGCACTCTGGGAGAATGGTAGACTGTGAAAAACAGGAGCTACTCTAGCATATACGCATCGTTCATTCAGCAATGAATTAGAACACTCTCAGCTATTGGGAGTGTATAATGATAATATACACGCTAAAAAGTCTGCCACCTTCTACCGAGCGCCCATAGCTCATAGGTAGAATCGCCGACTGACGCCAGTTTGGTCGGGTTTCAATCCTGGGTTAAAAGTAATCGGATATCTAACCGAACTCATGAGCTGTGATACAGAGAAACAGATCTGTCTGCGGATGACTATATATATATAGTGTTTATTTGTGATAAAGTTTAGCGCTGAGGTTGTTGCTTTTTCAGTGGTTTTACTGATAATATGTATTTTGGCAAGCAGGTTCTTTTATCTTAAAGTGCTCGATATTCGGGGTGGAGTTAAAGCGACAGTAATTACAAAGAGTTTCATGCGGACTTCGAAATTTCATAAGGACATATTTAAGGCTGACGAGTGAAAACATTATAACGGTGTCCTAATGGATCTTCGAAGTCGGCATGAATCTGCTCAGTTAAAGAGACAAACTCCTTTTACTTATATATATATATATATATATATATATATATATATATATATATATAAAGACAAAAGGAAAACTTATCTTAGCCTCCGCGTTCTTAATCACACAGATTTTATCAAGGCAAATGTGGAGATTTTATTTGCGACAAGTATTTATAAACAAATGTAAAAATGTTAATTTTTTATTTTTAAATTTAAGAGACGCTCATAAATATTCATCAAATCAACTGAAATGTTTAGCTAAATTATAAAAATTCCAAGTGACGTAATTTAACGTTAAGCAAGTAAATTATGTTGTCTTTTTATGCAATTAATATTTAAATTATTTTAGTATGGGATAAATTTATGTATTATGTTTTTGTTTTAATAATAGTAAATTATGAATTTAAACCTTTTTTGCGATTTTTTGGCTTGTGATAAATGTAATTTTTTCTGAAATAGACATATTTCAACAGCATGAATTTAAGTGTACTACCAGATTATCAAATAGGTCTCATCTTTTTACTGTTGAAATCGCTAGATGTAACCGTAAGTTCAGTTTTTCTGGCTTTAAATAACCTGCAACTTACTGATAAATCGTAGAAAACTAATAAAGCAATCAATTTTACTTTATTTTTCTCGTTTTGTTTTTGTTTTTGTTTTGTTTTTTCATTAGAGTATTTCTATTGTTGTGAACTGGTTCCGTTGGAAAAGATGAATATTAATCTTTTCCCTTAAAAGTGTAGAACATGGTCTGTAAATCAGGTAGCTAGTCCAACATAAAGAATACTCTAAATTTCTAGTGAGTACGAAATAATAACTCCCTTCACCTACTCCCATCAGATTCGGATAAACTGAGGATAATGAGAGCCAGTATGAAATGTTCTTGGGACCAATGAAAACCTTGCCTTCACAGAGATTCACCGGCGAGCTGAGAAAAAGACTAATAAATTCGTGAGTCTGTGTTTAATTTCGTTTGGGTTAATGAAGACCTTGTCTTTACAGAAATTAGTCTTTGCGCCTATAATAAAAAAAGAAAAGAAAAAATAATAAGCCTATGATAAATTCTTGATGTAAAATAAGGGAAAAATAAAATTCTCCAGACAAGAGTGTCTGAAGTCATGTGAAAAGTTTTATTTCAGTTTTTCGTGGCCCGTGGCCAGCGTCCACTTTCTTGCCAGTCTAAATGTATTCGCCACTTTTATCGGCTTTTAACCAAACACAGAACATTTCCTAGAATTTTCTCTCAATAATCCAAGAAAACCGTATCCGTCTAATTGGAATGTCAGTCAGTTAAGTGCCATACGTGGAACACGCTTGGGCGATCATGTCTCGAAAGAGACATGACTGACTGGGCAGAAGATTATCCTGCACTAGGTTGCCATTGCTTTCTGCGGTAGATTGGTTGCCATCCAAGGCTATAGAACCCAATCTGTCCTGTTAGTTAACCCATAACTGGAAGGAAGAGACGGATTAATAACTTTCCCAGGGGTATTTGCGCGTAAGTAAATGCGATGAATTCAACTAGGAATTTGAACTCGGCTCCCCAATTTCTCGTTCCGAGCCGATATCCACTGCACCACAACGCACATCTGGAATTGGAATGTATGCGAACCATATATCCGTTCGAAATCTTTTACCTTTGTCTTATGCATGATTTTAATATTATTCTGTGTCCGATCATTTAATCTGCTGTAGGAACTTTTCCTCTCCATGACAATCCGTTAAAACTACGGACTTTTAAAATTTCTGATTTATTTCTTTGGAGAGAGCTACAAGCACAACTTCAAGCGTGTAAATTCCTAAATAAATTCCTTATCTTGTTTTGTTAAAATTACCAGTGTGTTTCCTCGTTACTATCATCCTCTATTAATCTTCTCGGTGTGGGTAAATCAACTGTTCATTTTAATCCGTAATTTTTTTTTAATCATATCACCCCAAGCAAGACGGTAACGATAAGAGTAAAAAGATTGGAAAAGAGAAAGCTGGAAAGCACATCCTAAACAGGGAACAAGGGATGAGCCTCTTCACCTGTTCAATAGACGTGGGTGGAGTGTGAACCGGGCGATAATTTAGTCTATCTACTCCAATTAATACCTATGCTACTATAAGTTAACGCCTTCGGGGCTCAGTTACTGATTTTGGTTTGGATTTAACTCCATAGCCTTCCTTGCTTTTGGATATGGCTGCAAGCGGAGGTATAAAATCTAGGTTTATATGGATTGCTATGCCGGTTTGATGGACTCCATCACAATTAGTCACATCTTTTTTATTGACTATTGATTAGCAACATATTTTACGGATTTATTTTTTCTCTTGGATTCATATTTAATTTTCTATAAAGGCAAACTGTAGATAGCTCGAAAACAAAACATGAAATATACGCATGGAAATAAGGAATATGAACAGAGCCATCTGCAGCCGGCTCTCAGCACAGGTGAACGGTCCATTTCTATAGAGCTTTAGAATTTTGTTGGTGCCTCAGGCAACTGTCAGATTGGTGACCAGTTAAGCAAAATGTTTGTATATTTCAGATAGAAGGAAGCGGTTCGTTGCGAAGGCATTTCCTGTGAAAATGGCACAAAGTTGTTTCTCAGAGCGGAATGCGGGTTAGATATTAGCAGGTGGAAATGATTTTTTGAAGTGAGGTAAAGAAGAACAGAATAAGCGTTTATGGAAAATGAGCAATAACTGTCCTCTGTCCGTCTCTGTATCTCGCTCTCTCTATTTTTCTTTCTCGGTCTCTGTTTAAGTAAGCCAGCCTAATATATATATATATATATATATATATATATATATATATATATATATATATATATATATATTGCCATTTCTATATATATATATTGCCATATATATATATATATATATATATATATATATATATATATGGATTACCATAGGAAAGAGCCATGTATATGCATATATATCTGAGGAGAAAGAGAGAGAAAAAGAGTGTCCCTAAAGTCTGGAGACACAGGAAATCTTGTTAACTATATTATATCTCTACAGAGTAACAATCGTTAGAAAAACATAGAACTGACTTCTTTTTTCTGGTATGCTAAAAGAGAAGATGTACTCTTGATTGTACCCATAAGGTGCAAAAATTGATGGCTACGTGGGTGTTATTGCATCAAGTTCACATGAATCTTGTAATGGGCATCAAGCTTTGCATCAGTGTCTTCGTAATGAATACCATTAATTAATTAGCTATAAATACCATTAAATGAAATTAAATGTTCATTTATCTCTCCGTAGTTTCGCGGATATATCGATACATTTGTTGTTAAGCCCACTGAGGAGTGGATGCGAAACTCAGAGTAGGGTCAGTTACGGAACCTTTTTTATCTATCTATCTATCTATCTATCTATCTATCTATCTATCTATCTATCTCCTCCTACCATATATATATATATATATATATATATATATATATATATATATATATATATATATATATATTAATAATTATGCCTTTTTAAGTAAAGGCCTTTTTCTAATACTTCAACGTTTTGGGGAAATTAGGTTTTTGAATTTGTCCAGCGTCTGTAATATTTAAAAACATTTTTTTCTTTAGTTTCTTTCTTTTTCCCTCCCTTCCTTCTTTTATCTCTCTTACCACCTTTTTTCCGTGTTGCTTAAACTTACGTCGATTTAACACGGCTGTCTGTTAATTTTTAGTTACATTCTCCCCTTTTTTTGCGAACCCAGACGATGTCAATTTTTTTTCTTTTCTTATTTATTTGATTTTATTCTATCTTTTTCTTTTTCTTTTTCGTTTTCTTTTTCTTTTTTTTTCCCTTTATTTTTATTTTCATTTTATTTTATTTTATTTTATTATTTATTTTTTAATTTCTTTGCAATCTATTTAAAAAGGAAAAGTAGACTAATTTTTCTCCAGTTTTTAAAGGTTTTTTCTGTTGCTGAGGTGATGTGTCGTCCCCTGTGGGGATCTTCATATCGAAATGGCCATTCAACATCTTTGAATTAATCCTTTTTTAATATATATATATATATATATATATATATATATATATATATTATTGTAATATAATTAATTTAACATATATATATATACAGCTACCCTTCACACTCTCAGCGGACGTCAAGTGGAATGACTATATCGAATCCATTGCTAAATCCGCTTCTATGAAAGTTTGTTCTCTGTGCAGGGCCCGGAAGTTTTTTTCCAGCTGAATCTACCCTGCACATATTTAAATCTACCATCCGCCCGTGTATTGAATATTGCTACCACATCTGGTCGGGAGCCCCTGCTATTCTCCACGGGGTTCTTGACAAAATACAACGGAGAGTCTGTAATGTGATCGATACCGACTTGGCAGACCGGCTGCAGTCACTCTCTCACCGGCGTGACGTGGCTTCCCTGTGCCTCTTCTATAAATACTTTCACGGCTTCTGCTCCGACGAAGTTACATCACTGGTGCCCCCTAGGTACGAAGTTGCACGAGATACTAGCAACTGGGTCCCACCCGTTTACAGTGAAACCGATAAAATGTAACCGCAATTTCTGCTCTTTCAGCTTCTTTTCTCGCACTTCCCGACTGTTGAATTCCCTTCCACATGATTGCTTCCCCGATAGCTACAATCTCTAGGAGTTTAAATGTAAGGTCAATAGACACCTCCTAACACATTAACTCGCATCCATTCACTGAAACACTCTTCCCATATGCCCAGCCCTCAGCCTCGGTATCCTTATCCGTCTATCACCCACTTTCTGACATTTCCTATATCTAACCACTCTTTCTCTTCACCTTCTCCTATGCAACCCCCTGCGCAATAGTGGCAGTGGAATGCCTTGCTTGTGGTGAAATGATTAATATATATATATATATATATATATATATATATATATACTACCGGCCATAATTATTAGGCCACCCCAGTGTTTAAAAGAATTATGTATTTCATACTATTTTTAGTATTTATTGCCAAGTGAATAATTGTAAATGAAAATAGAATAGTTCTTTTGTTAATTTTGCACAATATCATGTGCATCAAATGAATTTATAAATATCTAATAATTATCTCTATTGCAGTTTCATCAATGAAATAATTAAAAAAAAAAGGGTTATTTAAAATTTTGCAAAGTGATAATAACAAAAGAACCATTCTATTTTCATGTAGAATTATCCACTTAAAAATAGTATGAAATACATTTAATCTGTTAAAAATTGGGGTGCCCTAATAATTATGGCCGGTAGTATATATATATATATATATATATATTTAATTTTCGCAACACATTATGGCCGGTAGTATATATATATATATATATATATATATATATAATTTTCGCAGCACATTATTTCCCATGTTTCAGGATCATATTTTTACTATGACTATCTTCAAGTGATCATTTTTGGGGTGACTAACGGAAAAAACGTTTTCCTAAATGAGAAGCTTTTTCACTTATAAAATATAAATATCTTCTGGTTACGTTCTCAAATTACAGGGTCATATATTTATCATTAACGTGTTCGTGCTAAAAGAGTATCACGTTTTGAGCTATTTCCTCTTTTTTAATTACGGCTACAACAATCTATTTTTATTTTTATACATACTAACCTGACATTTTCAGTTTTTTATTATATTTTTTACACTTTTTAAAACCTGTTTGTGTTTGAATAAAGCCATATTTTTATTTATGTATAGTGTGACGTTATCTTCGATTCGTTATTTTAACGATTTTTGTCGTGTATATTATGTTTAAATTTTTTTATTTTTTCTAAATTTTGTCCTTCAATTGCCCTCCAGCTTGGTCACGAATACGTAACTGTTGATTCCATCAGAGGAACCCTAGCCCTTTACTGTTAAGTTCAGACTAGGAAAATTTCTACCAAGCGTTAGCGTAGGGCATTGGCAGCTATGGGGCACAATCTACCCCATTTTGCTAGATGGTCTTTGACTGTATAAGGAGGTTCATCTGCTTTCTAACAGGCCTCGTTCACAACTTTAGCTGAACGACTTTGACAGGCATTAGCTGGCGTGCTTTGACAGATCTTGGTCTTTGTGTAGGTGACCGGCTTTAGAAGAGGTGGGTTGATATCTTTTCCAATGTAATTTGTGAGTGAATATTACGAACCCAACAAAATCGACTCTACGATTGACAATTCCGGGCCATATTTATTACACTATCCGCATATTTAAGTGTACAGCGGTTACCCATCCAGATTTGACGTTGTTTAACTTCGAGGATCTTACGGGAACCGGATTGAGAAAGAAAAAAAGAAAGAATGAAAGAAAAAGGTTTAGGCTCTGAAAAGTCTCTGATAGAAGAGACAAGAGTAACAAACCTATACTAAGGACAATAGAATGAAACAAGTGAAAGAGAGAAAAAATATTAAATGAAACTAAAGAAAAATGAGAAAATGAGTGAGATGGAACAAAAAGAAAATCATTGAAAGAAAACTGAAGTCTGTTTCTTTTTTTGTTTCTCCCCGCCATTTTCTTTCGCAAAAATATCAGCGGTCAATCAGATTTATACGTCGATATTATCAAAACAATAAGTTCAGTAAACACTCTAGATATCAAATAATTTTCTTTGTTTCGTTCTATGTCTGTCTATCTTATTCTGTTCAATTCTACGTTCCCTCACGTCTGTATGTCTAAGTCTGTCTATGTCTCAGTATGTTAGTAACGAAGTCATTTTACTTGTCTTTATCTCACTCGCCTCGTATTTAAGTCGGTCTATCTCAATCCGTTCATATTTAAGTCTCTCCATGTTTGTCTGTCTCAATCCGTTGACATGTTTTTATTTCAATCTGATCATATTCATGGTTATTCTCAATCCCCTCATAATGGAGTTAGCCCATGTCTGTTTATCCCAATACGTTTATATTTAAATCGCTCCATGTCTGTCGGTTTCAATGCGTTCATATTTAAGTCCCTCCATATCTGTCTTTTTCATTCTGTTCATTCTGTCCGTGTCTATATGTCTGTTCACGTCTGTGTTAATATTTGTACTTGCCTTTGCGATAAAATTGGTAAATAAATATATATATATATAAGTGTGTGTGTGTGTGTGTGTAAAAGGGAGAGAGAGAAAGTGCGTGTGCATGTGTCTGTCTGTACATATATGCCTATGCGACAGAGAGTATTTCAGTAATGAATTTGAACACTCTCAGCTACTGGCGTATATTTACATTATATATAACACGCTGAAGTTCGCCTTCCTCTACCGAGCGCCCATAGCTCAGAGGTAGAATCGCCGATTGATGCCAATTCGGTTCGGCATCAATTCTGGCTAAAAGCAATCGGATGTCTAACCGTACTGATGAGCTGTGATACAGCGAACCAGATCTGTCTTCGGATGACTATATATATATATATATATATATAGTAATTATTATTGTTGTTATTATTATTATTGTATTCTGCAACTTGATAGCTATAAAGTTCAGGTGTTATAAACCATCATCAGGCAGTAAAATGTGATTAATTTATTGTCAAAATAAATTAACCACATTTTACTGCCTGATGACGGTGTTTTAACACTGAAACTTTATAGCTTATTAAGTTACAGTATGCAATAATAATAATAATAATAATAATAATAATACAGAAGCCAAGAACCAACTATTGCGGCAAAAAATATGAAAATGAAAGCCAAAGATAAAGCTCTTGAACAGATGAAACAGCGCTGGCAAGACAAACCTCTGCATGGCCAATATCCAGAACGTGCCAATAAATCCAATGTTGACAAAGTTGATACTCATCGATGGTTACGTGCATCTGGATTAAAGTCTGAAACTGAAGGCTTTATTCTTGCAGCACAAGACCAAAGTCTTTTCACTAGAAACTTTCAGGCAAATATTATGCATAATAATATGGATCCAAAATGCAGGTTTTGTGATAAACACCAAGAAACAATAGACCACCTAATCTCAGGCTGTTCTGTGCTTGCCCCAAATGAATACAAATATCGCCACGATAGAGTTGGACAATATTTACATTAGACAATGTGCAAACATTATGGAAAATCTGTAAACAAACACTGGTATGAACATCACCCAGCACCGGTTACAGAAATAGAAGATGTAACCATTCTATGGGATTACACCATCTACACAGACAGAAAAATTGATGCAAACAGGCCAGACATTATTGTTAAAAACCAGAAAGAGAAAACTTGTCTATTAATTGATATGGCTTGTCCAGCGGATTGTAACATAGCAATCAAGGAATTTGAAAAACTGTCAAAATATAAAGACCAGGAAATTGAAATAGAAAAAATGTGGAAATTGAAAACAAGAGTTGTGCCAGTGATAGTAGGTGCACTTGGAATGATAAAAAATGGAACAAAACAACACATTGAAAGAATCCCTAGAAACCCCAGCTTAAGAGATATACAAAAAATTGTCTTATTAAGTACAGCCCACACACTAAGGAAAACTTTATCTATGTAATGCTGGAGATGATAGGGAAGATAGAAAAACATGAAATGGAGCCATAACAACACGCCACGACCTGCCTTAGGTCTCCCCGCAGACTTGGTTGGTAGTGAGACCAAAGCAGAAATCGAAATATGATGAAAATATGATGACATAATAATAATAATTACGATATATTTATGCTCTACTTTTGTATTCAGCACTTTTTAAAATAAATATCTAACTTTGGAATATACTTCCATTAGTAACCATCAGATATATATATATATATATATATATATATTAATTCAGATACTTTAATCCAAGCGGAAAAAGCAGGAAGGTAAATTCCAAAAACCCGATCCTAATTAATATTAAAAATTTTATTTTAATATTAAAATATGATACAGGAAGAGTGCTCCATGTAATAAAATATTACAGAGCAAATATAAATTAAAAAAAGATTAATTCAATGATGTTGGATGATCATTTCGATATAAAAATCCCCACGAGGGATAACACATCACCTCATCAACAGGGTTTCTGAAAGGATTTTTCTGTTGCTGAGGTGATTTTTCTGTTGTTTTCTGTTCTGGGGATTTTCATATCGAAATGATCACAAACATCATTGAATTAATCCTTTTTTAATTTATATTTGCTCTGTAATATTTTATTACATGGAGCTCTCTTCCTGTATCATTTTTTAATATTAAAATAAAATTTTTAATATTAATTAGGATCGGGTTTTTGGAATTTACCTTCCTGCTTTTTCCGCTTGGATTAAAGTATCTGAATTAAAAATATATATATATATATATATATATTATACTTTATAACTTGTACAAACTACAATCTACTACAAAATTGTACATTTTGTTTTGACATTGAAAGAACAATGTCTTATCAGGTAGATAAAAATGGTAGTATTAAACATTATTTTTAAAAATAAAATTTAAGAAAACTCACTTCCTTTTATTGGCAAACCTTTTCGTACGAGGTAAAGAGGGTAGGAAAGATGAGAACGCAAAAAAGGGGAAAGAAAGAGGAAAGAAAAGGACACAGGAAATAAAAAGCAAAGATTAAAACAAGGAAAACAAAACTCTCTTGTTTTCCTCTTTACTTTTTATTTCGTCTGTATCATTGTATCGTAATATGATGCTTTATGCGGTGATAATGTTACGTACGTGACCTGAGGTCAAACATGCCTTCATGAGCTGAAGGTCAATATAACTGTCAAACACTTAAATTATCTCAAATAATGCTCACAGGCTAATAGCCATTTTAATTTAAATACAACTGCGTATTGTGTAAAGTTATAGGAATTGTTAAACAACAATGATTAACAACTAAGAAAAGACTTCTTTTATGTGTTCTGTCCCTTCAGGACGTTGGCGATCATGGCTCTCCACGTCTCCCTATCCCTGGTGGCTCTTAGTATTTTTGTTCTTGTTACACCTCGCAAATCCCATTCCATCATTCACCTGATCAGGCCATACAAATATTATCCGCTGCCTTCCTCTGTCTCTTTTTCCTTCTATCTGGACTGTCAGTATCAGGTTCTCCAAGCCCTCCTTCCTCATTGCATGTCTCAGGAACTTCAGTTGTCTCTTCCTGATGCTCTACTAATTTTCTTTTCGTTGCCATTCTTTCCAACACCTCATCGTTGCTTGCATGCTCAGTCCACGATATCCGCAGCATCCTTCTGTAGAACCATATTTCAGTTGCTTCATTTTGCTTTCTTTAGATTTAATTCACTATGATGACCGGATATTACCGAAAGGTTTGTAAATGCCCTTTAGACAACATGCGATCACAGTACTACAGTAATTCAACATCATCAAGACTCAGTCAGTCAGTTGGGTACCATAAATGATACACGCTGGGGCGATCATGTCTAGAACGAGACATGACTGACTGACTGGGCAGAAGATTATACCTCAGTAGGTTGCCATTACTTTCTGCCGTAGATGGTTGCCAGCCAATCTGTCCTGTTATTTACCCCATAACTAAAGGGAAGAGACAAATTAATATCTTTTCCATGGGTATTTGCGCATAAATGAAGGCAAGGAATTCAATTGAAATTCGAACTCGGCTTCCCGATTTCTTGTTCCGAGCCGATTTCCACTACACCACAACGCACCAAGATTAGATAGAGGAAAAATACGAATGGATCTTACTTTGCATAAACTCTTAGAGCATTATCCTGAAAGTATCTTCTGAAAAATGAACTAAAAAAGAATGAGAATAAACATTTTGCTGACATCTTTTTACCAATTTCAGAATCACTGGATGAATTACAAGAAATACTAAAAGACGTAAATAGTAAATATTAGGATGTTGGTTTTAAAATGAACATAAATAAGTCGAAAGAAGTGTTCAATTGTAACGTTCTAAAAAAACGTCATAATAATAAAGTATAAAGAACTGGAAGATGCTCAGTAATAAATCTATCTATTTATGACATAACTAGCAGTAATGAAAGCTTTAAAACTAACCGTAAACAGAAAGAAAAATGAATGGATGTAAGTCAAATTTTGATTTCTTGGTATCGATTTATATATATTATCGATTTTCTGCACTATTGTAAGAACTGCAACCTGGAAACTTCTGAATATCGCTTCTTATGTCTTTGTCTATGAGTGTATCAAATTTGATTAAAATCGGAGTACTCCTTCTATAACCCAATTTTTTTCGATAATCCATTTTCGATATTTATCAGGGATACGTCGACACAAAACCTAGCTAAGAACACTCGCAGACGCTTATAGTACAACTGTGTAAATTTTCAAGAAAATCGGTTCAGCCGTTTCGGAGTCTATTGGTAACGGACACACATACATAGACACATACACAGAAACAAAGTTCCATTTATAAATAAGTTTAGATAAAATTAAAGAAAGGGGATAAAAATGAAATAAAAAGATGATTGACTGGAAAGCATTGAATGTAATTCCACAGAATGGTTCGGAGAACGTGTAAACAACGATGAAGTTTTACAGAAAAATGAAAGTCAAAAGAAAGCATGAAGGACACTTCCACTTAACACGACTAATCTCCGAACAAATAATCAGTCATTCAGTTAAGTGACATACGTGATTCACGCTTGGGCGATTATTCTGTAGCCAGCCAAGGCTATAGAACCCAATTTGTTCTGTTATTTAACTCATAACTGGAGGGAAGAGACAGATTAATACCTTTCCTCATGGGTATTTGCGCGTAAGTGAATGCAAGGAATTCAAATGGAATTCGAAATCGGTTCCTCAATTTCTCGTTCCGAGCCGATAGCCACTGCACCACAACGCACAACAGAAGATCATTCGACTTAACTAACGAACAGAATATAACAAACCATTTTTAAACTTTAGCTGACAGTGAAAAGACATTTGCCTTTGTAGAAGATACAACGATATTTAAGAAACTATGAGATAATAGTATTATGTATTATTATTGAAATAGTATTATGTATTATTATTGAAATAGTATTATGTAGTATTATTGAAAATTGAATAAAAGTTTTTGCTACTATGAATAATAATAGAAACCATTCGCCAACTGAAGCGATTAAATACGGATTGGAAAAGAGGAATAAAGGATATGATTTAACTGACACTGTTTACCGTGTAAGTGTCTTCTGGAAAAACCACCGTGGAAGTGTTTTCTGGAAAAAAAAAAAACAGCGTGGAAGTGTCTTCTGAACAAAACATCACCATGGAAATATTTTCTTGAAAAATCACCGTGAAAATGTCGCCCCCCCCCCCAAAAAAAAAATCACTGTGTAATTCTTTTCTTGAAAAAAAAAAAAAAGCGTTAAAGTGTCTTTTCGAAAAAAAATAAATCACCGCGGAAGACACTTCTGGAAAAAAATTCACCGTGGAAATGTCTTCTCTAAAACAAATTGTCGTAGAAGTGTCTTCTGGAAAAAAAAAGTCACCGTGGAAATGTTTTCCGTAAAAACAATCACCGTGGAAGTGTCTTTTTGAAAATATTTCACCGTGGAAGTGTCATCTCGAAAAAAATCGCCATCGAAGTGTCTTCTGGTATATGAATTGGAAACGGATGTAGGTAAACATATATGGGGAGTATTTAAATTGTTTACCATTTGCTGATTTTTTAAATCATATCACCCCGAGCAAGGCGGTAACGCCACTGATGTGCAGGGGGCTACATAAGAGTGAAAAGATTGGCAAAGAGAAAGTCAGAAACCACATCCTAAACAGGGAACAAGGGATGAGCCTCTAAACCTGTTCAATAGACATGGGTGGAGTGTGAACCGGGCGATAGTTCAGTCTATCTACTCCAATTGAAAAAAAAAAAAAGGAAAAGTGAAAAGATTGGAAAAGAGAAAACCAGAAACCACATCCTAAACAGGGAACAAGGGATGAGCCTCTACACCTGTTCAATAGAAGTGGGCGGAGTGTGAACCGGGCGATAGTTCAGTCTATCTACTCCAATTGAAAAAAAAAAAAAAGGAAAAGTGACAAGATTGGAAAAGAAAAAGCCAGAAACCACATCCTAAACAGGGAACGTGGGATGAGCCTCTACACCTGTTCAATAGACGTGAGTGGAGTGTGAACCGGGCGATAGTTCAGTCTATCTACTCCAATTGAAAAAAAAAAAGGAAAAGTGAAAAGATTGGAAAAGAGAAAGCCAGAAACCACATCCTAAACAGGGAACAAGGGATGAGCCTCTACACCTGTTCAATAGACGTGGGTGGAGTGTGAACCGGGCGATAGTTCTGATATCAGAATCATAAAATAAATTACTAAAATTGCTAAATAACCAAAATCAGAAATGTTACTACAATGTATGCATTAAAATGAACAGAAATAATTAAAAACAAGTCCTCACTCGTTACGTTCCCCAAAATATCATAATAATAAAGAATAAAAAGCTGAAAGATATCCTGCAACGCATCTACTTATGATATAAAAATGATTTAAGAAAGGAATTAAATCATCTAAAATGAGAATTAACTGGAAAGCATTTATTTATTAAATGCTTAGATTTTAAGAAATTTTTGGTGATAATAATGATTTACGGATACAAGTCCTACTAATTAACCCATATATGTGGGTCAAAAGATGGATTGATACATTTCCCATGATACCTTTGCGCGTAAGTGAATATCACGACAGGTATGGTGGAGTAATGGATAGTGACTCGGATTGAGGAATAGGATGGCAGGGTTCGAATTCCAATCGATTCCATTACATTAACTTACGTCCTTGAGAAATATATGAATCCATCTTTTCTCCACCCTGAGCCACCAACTATTGGTAATTAGCAGGACAGACTGGGTATAGCCTTTGATGGCAACCGGTCTAAGAAAGGAAAAACTCAAAATTCAAACCATTCTGGAGAGAGTTAGGCTTCGTCAGGGTGTCGTACACATAGAAAAACCACTAATGCGGCTGCTTTTACGACTCTCAAGGAGTCACGAGATATCTGGATCTAGAATATAACGAACCCGCCAAGAATTAGAAATTGGTTCTACGACTTTAAGTTTTGTTTAACGGTATATCAACCTCTGTGGGTTATTTAATGCCAAAAGGTGGGGTTTTAAGGTATTTTTTTAATATTCGGTTAATAGTGAGAAGGTTGATTTAGTCAGATTCTGATGAAAATTTATTTTTTATTTCTTATTTTAGAAAACTGAAGATGTCTTCTAGTTTTGTATTCAAAATGTATTGCTGGTAATAATTTTTTTTTTCTTTCAAAAATGTATTATGGCGATAATTTTTTTTCTTCAAAAATATATTGTTGGCAATATTTTTTCTTCAGTATATTTATATATTTCTATAAAAGTATTTTTTATATTTTCATAGCGTTTTGACCCCAGTTTGGGGATAAACTATTTGCCCATAGCTGGTACCCTAACAGGTGCTACCACTCTGGGTCAGAGTAGACCTGGGAACAAGAGTAATTAAGAGGCATGTCCATGCTCCTCACAACCTCCTAATCAGAGGCCTTGATGCTGAATGCAGTTTACAGTCATACCCAGGAGCATCGGTACTACAAGTTCCAATTTAGAGCCGTTTTCTATTATAGCAACTTCACTTCCAAGTTGGTATTTCAAATCGGATACTCATCTACGTACTGACTAGGCTCGATGTTACTCTCCTTTCGGTGATCATACGAGAACTGGTACTTCAAGCTAAAATAAAAACATTAAAAGTACATTGCTTTTCATATTGTATATGATGAATACGGAATTAAAAGTAACTCTATTCTCTTCTCTTTTTACAAAATTCACAATTACGTAGGAAATCTAAATTTTGACGAATAGGAAAAGGATCGACCCCACATTGAAAAAAAAAGACCAATCCAAATTTCGCGATCCGATGTTAAATTAATTTTCTAACTACTGAAAGGAAGCGATTTAAAAAACTGAGAGAAAAGGAAAAGTTAACAATCCAGTGTGAAAAATCCTTACCTATAAAGAAAAGAAAGAAAGCTGAATCAGTCAGTTAGATGGAAGCAGAAATTAGAAAAGGCACCGCAAATATGTGACAAAATCTTCAAGCCAGTGACCAGGACATAAGGTTCCGTCACATATTCGTTCTTCTTCTCTTTCTCGTGTGCTAATTTCCTTTATCTTTTCCTCTTCCTTCTCTCCATTCTCGCAGTCAACAAAGAAGAAAACGACGACAACAACAACGACAACAACAACAACAACAACAACGACAACAAGACACTCCTAAAAACTAACGTCCGATAAGTACCAGTTTTCCTTACTGGCTTACCTTCTCTTTCACTTTCACTTTCTCGCCGACCATAAAAAAGGAAAGGAACACGGACTTTATTAAATTCATTTGCTACTTACAACTAGAATTGCCACCTACAACTACAAGCTCTGGATTCACTTAACTCCTTACTACTATTTCTCTTGCAGCATTTAACTATGTACTACATTTTCTCTTTGAACATTTAACTTCTACAAATTGATGTTATTCTGTTAATAAAATTCTAATTTAACATACAATCGAAATAGTTTACTCTTCCACATTTCAACCTTCTAATAATTCAGATGATCCTGATAATCCCTAACATGTGGGGAGTGTCGGCTATGTTTGTAAATTGGCCTTGTACCAGACATGGCTGACCGTCCCTACTATATGTATAACGTATAATATAAAATGTATAAGAAATACATAATTTTAACACATATTAGCATAGCTGGAAAAGAGACTAAATATAGATTAAGTGATTGATTGGAAGTGCAGCAATTGGAGCTAAAGGTTAGGTGGATGCTTTTCAAATGGCAACGGCGATAGAAAAAGACCAGGCAAAAGAGTGAAAGATGAAACATAGCGTTTAGCTACTAAGCTATATCCGATATTAGCATATTCATTGTCGTCAAAGAAGATCTTTGTCCACCAGTGGACTTGCAATGGTTGACAGGGACGATGATGATGACTATATACATACATATGTGTGAGTAGGAACGATTTTTATGTAGTCCTGAAAAAATTTGGATACTGATAGAAAACAGAAAAAGGAATAAGAGTTGATATCTCGAAAACCAAAAGTTACAATATTGCTATAAATGGCGACTGTCATTGTAATGTCTCGGAAGAGATTAAGAATAATACGAGTGAAGGATTTCACGTAGTAGATGATTCTCAGCTTTTAGGTATACACATATTTGTGTGGACATGATGAATAGATGCGTTATATGTGTGTTTTAATGTTAGAGTTATATTTTGGAATAGAATTGTAATGATATTATATGGATTAATGTCACGAAAATGTTTTTTTGATTTTAGATTTTAATAGTTTTTAAAGGATGTATTGTACGTTTTGTTTAAGTTATATTTTGGAATAAAACTTTCATTTCTTTAAAAAATTGTTGGATATTATATGGTTTAATGTCATGAAAGAGTTCTTTCATGTTAGTTGATTTTTGTAGAGTCATATCAATTTCTATGGGTTATTTAATGTGGAAATCTAAATATTTGGAACACAATTTTATGGCTTCAACTAAATATAATTTGAATGCAATTGTATACCTTCTATTACAGATAAAATGTATAGCTCATTTGCTATATATATGTATTGCTGGTAATTTTACTGTTAGGACTCTGGATAAGTTCTCGCTGATTTTTCATGAAAAGTAATGTTTTATTTACAAAAATCAGTAAGAAACATGTCCCTGAAGGTATTCTCCGTCGCTAGACACTACTTTTCCCATCTTTCATATCGGCCATTTCTTTATTCAAACGCATTAGTTGTAGTTGATAGCAATTTCCACGTCGGAAAAACGACACGTCTTTTGAGGCTAACTACGAGTCGCCCCATTTTTTAGCATCTTCATAAGAACGATAATGCTGCTCATGTGTCAACAATCGGAACAAGTAATAACCGGACGAGGTAATGTCTGGGTGAGGGTCCTGGGCATGACGGCAAACTACATCTGGCAGCAAGGCCTCTGATTGGGATGCTGTGTGGGGCATGAAACCACCTTTTAATTGCTGTTGTTCTCAAATCCACCCTCACCCGGAGTGGTAGCACCTGTTGGGGGTCCCAGCTATAGGCAAATAGTTAACCCCCAAACGGGAGTCAAAACTCTATGAAAGTATAAAAGTACACTTTTATAGAAATATATACATAAAAATATACTTTTTATAGAAAAATATATATTTTTGAAGGAAAAGTATTACCAAAATGCATTTTTGAAGAAAAAAATATTTCCATAACACATTTTTGAAGGAAAAAAATATTCTCAGCAAAACATTTTTGAATACAAAACTACAAGACATGTTCAGTTTTCTGAAATAAAAAAAATAAAAAATAAAAATGTCATTAAAATCTGACTAAATCAACCTATTTACTATAACTGATATTTAAAAAAAAGATGCCTAAAAACCCCACCTTTTGGGCCTGAAATAACCCACAGAAGTTGATATGCTGTGGAACAAAACTCAAACTCAGATCCATTTAGACAAAATAGACTTTTATAGAAATATATACATAAAAATAGACTTTTATAGAAATATATACATAAAAATAGAGTTTTATAGAAAAAAAAATATTTTTTGATGGAAAAGTAATTTCACTTTTATAGAAAACATATATTTTTCAAGGAAAAATATCACCAAGATATTTTGAAGGAAAAATATTATCAACAATACATTTTTGAAGGAAAAACCAGGAAAAAATTATTGTCATAATAAAGTTTTGAAGAAAAAAAAATTACCAGCAACACATTTTTTAATACAAAACTAGAAGACATTTTCAGTTTTCTAAAACAAAAAGAAAAAGAAAAATTCATTAATGAAAGATCATCTAAATCAACCTTCTCGCTATAACAGAACATTAAAAAATACCTTTATTTATATATATATATATATATATATATATATATATATATATATATATATATATATAGTAACTTTTCGTCTAGGTTTTTACATCTTTATTGGTAGATCTTCTATTATCCAACTGTAGCATATTTTATAACAAACATGATCGTAACATAGACAAACAGAATATTAATGAAATTGGTTATATTATATATCCAAGATATACACTACCGGCCATAATTATTAGGCAACGCCAGTTTAAAAACATGTTTTAAATGATGTATTTCAAACTATTTCTAGAATAACATGTGCATCAAATGAATTGTTCTGGTATCTAGTTTTTTGCACTCTCTTTCCCATGTTAGTTTCTTCTTATTGGCTAGCAGAAGCAAAGGCTTGTAAAATTTTGCAAAGTGACAAAAACAAAAGAAAAATTCTATTTTCATTTAAAATTATCCATTTGGCAATAAATACTAAAAATAGTATGAAATACATCATTTTTTAAGAACTTGGGTGGCCTAATAATTATGGCCGGTAGAGTATATTAAAAAAAATTAAATTTCAAATTCTCCGCTTCCTTCTTTGTGCATGTGTAGTCTCATCAACGGGAAAAGCAATTTCGTCTGATGACGTCCTAAAAGACGAAACGCGTAACACGAAAACCTTTTCACTTTGTCATAATTTTCCTCTAAAATATATAATCATATATATGAGAAAAATAAATCCAAAGTGTCGGTACAGAACAGAAACTCTGTCAAGTGGCCTAAAGATAACTCAGAAAAAAAAAATCAGTAAATTCACTAACAACAAAAGTCAACAAAATCTATTCAAGAATAAGAAAACTAAGAAAAGATTTAAAAAAAAACAAAAGGCAGACCCCTTACCTAAACAGTGCTCCATGCAGAGAACAAAAATGCTTCAGTGTCACACAAAAAATAATGTACAATTACATTTTACAATCATTTGTTAATACTTATCAGGAAGCACTTCGGTAGATTTTGAGTAAAATTCTGCACGGTTTGATGAGAAAACTATCGAATGTGGTTTCATTAATGAAAGCCCACCCCCACATCAAATCGTACCGCAGCAATTGTAAAAAGTAATAATCGGTTGGTGCAAAGTGACGTGAATATAGAGGTTCGGTTAGAACAGACTAACCGAGTTCCTGAAATAGTTCTTCTGCTATGCTTACTGCATGTGAAATTACATTTTCATAGACGGGAACAATAGTTTTCCTTAAATCCACTGTGTACGCTGACATTTCCGTAAAATGCAAAACAATGCATGTAACGTCCAAATTTATTGTTGAAGGCCATGTATGATTAAAATTTAGGATAATATATTCGTTATTACAATTAGTTCTCAATATATATATATATATATATATATATATATATATATATATATATATATATATATAGTAGAATCCTTGAAAGTTGGTAAGGAAAATTCCAATAGAGACAGACTGCAAAGAAAACTCAATGTTAAAATTTTGAAAAGCGGCTGGGACCACGACATACCGTATTACTAATGGATTTGTAAAAATATCTAATTTTATTTTCTAAGTATATATATATATATATATATATATATATATATATATATATATATATATATATATATATGAAGGTGTATTTCGGCAGCAAGAATTCTCTCAAACATATTTTGTTAAATAATATGGACAAGTTCTGGATATCAATTTTTTATTAAATGATTCAAATTTCCGTATAAGATATTTTTATTAAATCAATCAATTTTCCATATAAGATGTTTGCCAAATTCATATTAAATTTTATTTTATATTATTTTTTACCGAGTACTTTCGAATTGCACAAGATTGGTTTTAAAGAATTGTTCAGAGCGAAGTTAAGCAAGTGATTTTATTTTCGGTGTTCTCGCCTTTCATAGAACCAATTTCAGGTCACGCAATCTAAACATCTTAGAATCATATAAACGCTGAAACTAAAATTTGTATGTGTGTTTTATATATATACTAGCAGTATAGCCCAGCGTTGCTCGAGTGTAATGAAAGCTTTAAAACTAATCCATAGTGCTGGAGCTCAGAATCTTTGACCTTGGCACAAAAGACTAAAAGGCACTAGTTGTTTCCAGTCAAAGCGAAACCGTAGATTGAAAGAAAATGAATGTAAGTCAAATTTTGATTTCCGGTATCGATATCAAATAAGTTTCTTTCGTTGTAAACTGAATTTTGAAGGCTAAATAAGTCTTCTGAGTAAATGGTATCATGGCTGAGACTAAGAACTACAATTATACCTAGTTAGAGCAAAACCCGAAGCAAAAACCAAAATAAAAGAGCTGAAAACCTGATTTTGATCAAAACCGATAGGATATCGGAATGATTTCCAATATTGGAGTCAAATAAGTCATCCAACGATAAACTAACCTAAGTAAGTCCATGAACACTTATTGTACCCATCAGGCGTAAAATTGGAGAAAATGAGTCATACTGATGGCTGAATATCGGTTTTTGATCAGATTCGATAGAATATCGAGGTTATCGATTTCCTATATCGGGGAAAATGAGTTGTCTGAGAAGATCTACTAATGTTTGAGACTAAAAACTATAATTTTCCCAAGTTAGAGCAAATTCTGCAGCAAGAACCACGATAAAAAGGCTGAAATCCTGATCTTCATCAGACCTGATCGGATATCGGGGTATCGATTTCCGATATCGGGGTGGGAGGGGGAGAATCGGAAAACAAAAGTAGCATATGACCTGCCCGAAAGCCTAAAAAATATTTCTGTGAAGTTTGGTGAGAATAGGATATAAATTGTGGATGTGTATAAATGATATACAGACAGACACACACACACACACACACACACATCTTGCCGTATTTATATATGTGTAACTTATGATCTTAAACCATATCAGTCAGTTAAGTGCCATACGTGGTAAACGCTTGGGCGATCATGTCTCGAAAGAGACATGACTGACTAGGCAGAAGATTATCCCGTAGTAGGTTGCCATTGCTTTCTGCGGTAGATTGGTTGCCAGCAAAGGCTATAGAACCCAATCTGTCCTGTTATTTAACCCATAACTGGAAGGAAGAGACGGATTAATACCTTTCCCAAGGGTATTTGCGCGTCAGTGAATGCAATGAATTCAATTCGAATTTGAACTCGGCTCCCCGATATCTTGTTCCGAGCCGATATCCACTGTACCACAACGCACATCCATATAAATAACCTTAATATACTTAACGAAAACGCTATTTAATGACCACTTGCTGCAATAGAAAAAATACTTAAGTTCTTAGACCTAGATTGACATGGATTCCTCTATATGGTTTCCCCTTTCTTTCTCTCTTTCTTTCTCACTCCCTTTCTTTCTTTTTCTTTCTTTCTTTCTTTCTTTCTTTCTTTCTTTCTTTCTTTCTTTCTTTCTTTCTTTACCCGCAAATATTACTATTAATAATTATGAATTACGCCCCTTGATTCTTTCCCCTGAATTCTAATATATTTTATTTTTTATTTTTTATTTAAAATTTTAATTTGTAATTTTAATTTCTAAATTTAAATCTAAATTTTTTATCGACATTTAATTTTAGAATATTTAAATTTTTACGTATTATGAATTACGTCTCTCTGATTTCTCCCTGCATTTTAATATTTTTAATATTTTTAATATTTTTTATTTTCTAATTTAAATTTTTAAATTAAATTTTGAATTTAAATTTATTATTTTTATCTTCACGTAATATTGTAACTCTTGTTATTATAAAAGCATTAACTTAAATTTATAAGATTTACTTCCCGTGAACATCGAGTGAACTTAAATTCAAATCTATTAAACTGTCAATTTGAAATATGTACCTGATGATTTCATAACGCATTAAACGCCGAGTTGTACCATCGACGTAGGACAATATGTATACTTAATAATACACACACACACACACACACATATATTATATTATATTATATTATATTATATTATATTATATTTTAGAACATGTGCAAAATACAATCTACTACAAAATTGTACATTTTCTTTCAACATTGAAAAAACATTGTCAGGTAGATAAAAATTTGTAGATATTCTAAAGAATAATTTATAATAAATATTCATTGCTGTATTTTTATATTGAGCACTGTTTTTAATTAATGTTTTGAACGTTGCAAATATCTTCTTCGATCTTTATTCTTATACATATATATATATATATATATATATATATATATATATATATATATCCATACACTACCGGCCATAATTATTAGGCAACCCCAGGTTTTTAAAAGAAATTATGTATTTCATACTAGTTTTAGTATTTATTACCAAGTGGATAATTCTAAATAAAAATAGAATGGTTCTTTTGTTATTATTACTTTGCAAAACTTTACGAAGATGAACTCGTCCAAATCACTCTAAATTTTATCCATTCTTTCATTGATAGAACTGCAATATAGGTAATTAGTAAATATTTATAACTTCATTTGATGCACATGTTATTGTGCAGTATTAACAAAAGAACCATTCTATTTTCATTTACAATTATTCACTGTGCAATAAATACTAAAAATAGTATGAAATGCATCATGTTTTTAAAACACAGGGGTGGCCTAATAATTATGGATTATATATATATATATATATATATATATATACCGGTCTTTATTATAGTAGAAAGAATAAAGAATAACGTGAAATTAATTTATTCAGTCAGTAATAGGTGCTGGCATTAATAAAATCGGGAATGTAATTAAATCTTGGCATAGTAGATAAAGTGGGATATCAATTTGAATGTTTCACAGCGCTATCTAAACTGCATTGGTTCTTATTTTCTTAAGAGAATTTCAGAAATAATTAGCGGTTCATAAATAGTTAATATATGAAAACTCGGTGTTTGGTTATCAAACGAAGCTGGAAGGAACTAAACAAAGCAGAAGGCAATCAAGACAAAACAATATAATGAAAGAAAGAAAGAATACTCTTTAAATGACAGACAGACAGACAGACAGAAAGAAAGAAAGAAAGAAAGAAAGAAAGAAAGAAAGAAAGAAAGAAAGAACACAAGAGAAAAACAGATGGAGACGGATGAAAGAAAATGAAATTAAAGACGAGGAAAAATAAAACAAATAAATAAGAAAGAAAGAAAGAAAGAAAGAAAGAAAGAAAGAAAGAATACAAGAGAAAAACAGATGGTACGGGTGAAAGAAAGAAAATGAAATTAAAGACGAGGAAACATAAAACAAATGAATAAGAAAGAAAGAAAGAAAGAAAGAAAGAAAGAAAGAAAGAAATGAACAATACAAGAGAAAAACAGATGGAAATGGATGAAAGAAAGAAAATGAAATTAAAGGCGAGGAAAAAATAAAACAAGTGAATAAGAAAGAAAGAAAGAAAGAAAGAAAGAACACAAGAAAAAAACAGATGGAAATGGATGAAAGAAAGAAAATTAAATTAAAGACGAGGAAAAAATAAAACAAGTGAATAAAGTCAAATTAAAACAAAGAAAAATTTAGATTGAAGGAAAAAAACGCTTGAAAAAAGAATGACATGGGCTGAAATAACGAATGAACTATCGACTGTTTATTCTATGAGCCATGTCCCTTCAGGATATAGACAATTGTGGCTCATCCATTATTCAAGATTGGAATGATATCGTAGAAAGCTATACAAATGCAGAAAGATGTGTTCTTATGTTTTATAAATTACTACGTTGGTGTAACCAACAGACAATTCAGGAAACGACTCAGCACGTTAATCAAGAGAAAATCTCGAGCAAGGAAAAAAAAAAGGAAAGTGAAAATGGCGTAAAGGTAAACGCCTAACTTCTCAGTTAAGAAAAATGCTCAACACCTAGATTACCGAGACAGTGCGAAAAACACTTCACAAAAAAAACTCTTATCAAAAGACTAAATCGTTACTCGAGTTTCATGATATTCAGATGACAAGAACGCAGATATTTATAATTGGAATGATTTTGCAGAAAACAGTACAAATACAGAAGGATGCAGTTATAAATTACGCCAGTACGACACGTAGATCTATTTGAACTACTAGAAAAACTAAATCTACTTGAAAAGGGTGTCAGAATAACCCAGAACTTATACTGAGTGCAAAGTGCTTGCATTCGGATAGAACATGAATTGAGTAACTACACAAAAGCGACATGAAACAGTGGTGTCCCGAGAGCTGTTCAAATACCAAAGCGAGGCTATCCTAAGAGAGGACATATTATCGTCGGACGTAATGTTAACGACATAAAATATGCAGATTACGCCGTGTTGATGGCTGACACAGAAAGAAAACAATAGAATTTTCTACACAACCAACTGAAATAAAACAGATGGTCATCAGCAAGAGAAAATCACAAGATGCGGACTACAAATTCAAGATTTCAACATCAAACACGGACAGAGGTTTGAATATTTGCTAAGTGTTTTAACACAGGATGGGACAACAAACGCGTTTACCAACATCTAAACAAATCACTAAGAAACGGTAATATTTCGTGAGAAACAAAGAAAACAGCTATCTGTGATATCAATTCTCTTGTAATGGTCAACAATCTTTTTACGGATGAAGAGCAAAGTGGGGGCGCTAGAACTGAAAGATGCCGAGAATTCCATGAATGGTACGAGAAAGTAACCAAAAAGACTCCAAAAATTGATAGCAAAAAGATTGATTGATTGATTTTTCTGCTTTAACGGTATATCCACCCTGTCTGTTTTTACAAAAATAACTTTGACTAAATAAATATATGTTTCGCAAATAACAAAAAGATTCCTTTCACTATCGCAGATTTTACAAACATGTGTAACTACTAAAAACGGAGTGTTTGTGGTGTAGAACTGATCTTTAAAGCCATTTCGTTTGATCCTGAGTGTCTCAGATTTTTCGTCATCTCCAGTATCGAATGCGAGAAGAAATTATCTCTTTGACGGTATCGTTGGGTGCCTGTCACAAATTTGTGATGTCACGTGAAGTATTTTAATGTTGTTAATTGTTGTGATTTCTTCTTTATTTTTTCTTTTTGTTGGCGTTCGTCGACTGAAATATGGCGTCTTTATTCGAAACAAAGGAGTTATTCGTGCAGGAAATAATGATTGGATTTGTTTCATATAATTGAATTTTAATTGATTTCCTTCAATATTTAGTCTTCCACTAATTAATAACGGCTTTGTGTCAAATTTACCTCTTTCTATTTTCTCTCTCTATCTCTCTATCTCTCTCTATCTCTATCTCTCATTCTCTTTTCACTTCCTTACTCTTTCGCTTTTCTCTTTTTTACTTCCTCTCTCTTTCTCCCTCTCTTTCTCAGTTTAACTCCCTTACCATATTCTTTGTTGATCTCGTTCTCTTATTTCTGTAGATTTGACATCTTTTCTTGTCCTTTCTGCCATTTTTTTTATTTTCCTCCACTCACTAACATATATTTCTCACGTTCTATTCATATCTATCTATCTATCTATCTATCTATCTATCTTGGTCACTTTGATGTGGTGTTAGCAAGTCTTTTTCATTAGAACCTGTTACAATTGAGTAGTGAGATCGATCCCCACTGGGTAGCCTATACTTTCGACCTTGTGCCACATCTAAGCTATGCTTTGAAAATCACCTATCTATATCACATTCTATTCATATCTATTTATCACACATTCTATTCATATCTATCTCACATAATGTTTATATCTATCTATCTATCTATCTATCTATCTATATATATATATATATATATATATATATATCGTACATCCTGTTCATATCTATCTATCTTACATTCCTATCTATCTATCTATCTATCTATCTATCTATCTATGTTCATTTTTATCTGTCTATAGCAGTACGGTTCAGAATCAGTTAACTGTTTCCTTGGTAGAATTTCATAGTGCAGGAATCCTTCCCAATCCCATCAGATGCAAATCATGACATTTTTAGAACAAAAACTTGCTTTTGGTCGGCCTAAAGTTGACAATGTCGCTTACTTCAGTATCTTCTGCACTGATCATTGTTAAAAACCATCCATTTCTCATCGCGTGATAGATTTTAGTCAACAATACAATAATCCTCACTCATACACACAGTAAAAAGAACCTTCTGATATTGGAGGCCATCTACATTAAATCCAAACAACGAACACTTAATAAAATCACGTTTAAATCTGGTCATAACACATTACATTGCATTTGAATATATTGTTTTGTTGTCATTTCGTGTTATCACGCGGTGTGACGTCATAGAACCGCATTGCAAATTTGCGAACTGCGTTTGTTATTTTTGGTAACTATTGCCGTTGCTTAGTGGAGTTTCATGTCAACACAAGATAAAATCGTCGCTGATGGTAGATGTTTTTGTTTTACCGTCCTTGCTCGTGTGAGCCGAAAGCTTAGAACCAATATATATATATATATATATATATATATATATATATATATATATATATATATATATATTAAAAAAGGATTAATTCAAAGATGTTGCATGGCCATTTCGATATGAAGATCCCCACGGGGGATAACACATCACCTCAGCAACAGAAAAATCCTTTCAGAAACTGGAGAAAAATTAGTCTGCTTTTCCTTTTTAAATAGATTTGCAAAGAAAATAAAAAGGAAAAATAAAGGAAAAGAAAAAGAAAAAGATAAAATAAAATCAAATAAACAAGAAAAGAAAAAATTGACATCGTCTGGGTTCGCAAAAAAAAGAAAGAGAATTGTAACTAAAAATTAACAGACAGCCGTGTTAAATCGACGTAAGTTTAAGCAACACGGAAAAAAGGTGGGAGATAAGAGAGAAAAAAGAAGGAAGGGAGGGAAAAAGAAAAGAAAAGAAAGAATTTTTTTTAAATATTACAGACGCTGGACAAATTCAAAAACCTAATTTCCCAAAAACGTTGAAGTATTAGAAAAAGGCCTTTACCTAAAAAGGCATAATTATTTATAAAAGGGAATAAAAAGATATAGGATTTAAAATTAAATTATTTTTTTAAAAAATTAGGTCATTTGAATTAAACTAAATAAAGACAACACTAGGTAAAAAAAAATTCATTTACAATTATACATACATATAGAAGTACACACATACATACATATACACACAGACATAGGGTTTTTGGAATTTACCTTCCTGCTTTTTTCCCTTGGATTGAAGTATCTGAATTAAAATATATATATATATATATATATATATATATATATATATATATATATATCACTGAACAACCATTACGTGAGCGTTCTTAAAATAAACGGTAAACGCAGTTTTTGCAAAGGCACCAGATGGTAGAAACAACTCGTTTAAAAGTGAAGAATATTCAAACGTTCTACAATATGACTGTATTGAACACTTATTTAATACAACTATGTACTGGTCTAATTTAATTATGACCAAAAACTAAGTAATTAAATAATTATACAGGGTGTAAACGATAAATTGGCAGTAATTTCAATCCGCAATTTAGGTTTTTTAAAGCGGCATTATCGATCTGAAATGTTAGTTGCTGTACTCTTTAGAGTCTGAAGTCCAGATTAGCCACCTAAAAATACTAACAAAATGAGTGCCAGTGTAGAATTTAACCATAGAATGGTTATTGCTGAATTGTTCCGCGCCGGGCATAAGACGTCTGGCATTATCAAAGACACTGGGTATGCTCCTAGGACTGTTTATCGTGTTGTAGCAAACTTAAGGGAAGGTAAGGACATGTAAAGGAAGGCTCAAAGTCCGAGAAGTGATAAAATCCCCACCAGAAGGTTTCTCGGTAGCTTGAAACGATCCATTGTAGCAAATCCATCACAGTCAATGGCTGACCTGGCGAAAAAGCGGAATGTGACCAAAATGACCATTTATAATGCAGTACGGAAAGATCTTGGGATGAAGTCATATTGCAGACGACGTCGTAACATTCTTACAGCGAAATCTAATACCATTCGTAAAGAGAGAAGCCCCTTGCTACTCAATCACCTGAAATACCATGGTGTTCCCTTTCACATTTTTGTGGACGAGAAAAAGTTTGTGGTCGATGAAGTCGCAAACCGCAGAAACTCGAGAGTTATCCCATTGACCCTTCTTGTGTTCCTCCAGTCATGCAGAGCAAACACCCTGCCTCTGTCATAGGGTTTGGAGCTGTTGCCAGCGATGGTAAAGTCATGCTCACTCACTTCATTGAAGTGGGCCTGAAGATCAGTATGCGGAATATCTGAAGATTCTGGAGGAAATTTTCTTACCCTGGATTAAGAACTATAATACCAACAAAGTAATGTTCATCCAGGACTCTGCAACTGCTCATAGGTCAAAAACAGTGCAGACCTTCTTGAAGATAGAGTTGCTGCTTTTTGTGTCCTCAAATATCTGGCCCTCTAGTTCGCCAGATTTGAACCCCTACGACTATTGGTTATGGGACGATGTTGAGAAAGTCTCTAATACTCGCTCCCATAACAGTGTGGCCTACATGAAGACCCCCATAAGGCGATCATTCCGCGCTATCAAGAAAGAGTCACCTGTCAAGACCTGTCGTGCTTTTAGGACTCGCATTCAGCAAGATGTGGACGCAGAAGGTGGACGCATAGAATAAAATGTTTGTATTTAATAAAACAGTTAAATAAACAAACACAAATCTTAAAAGTCTTTACATGTCCCTTCTTTATCAAGGTTTAAAGTCTGAGATCTCAAACTGCCAATTTATCGTTTATACCCTGTATATATATATATATATATATATATATATATATATATATATATATATATAATCCTGATCAAAAATTTAAGACCACTTAAAAATATTTTTTTTTTTTGCGGATAGATTTTAAACTCCTCCCACTTAAGGTTACCAATACTACAATCTAAAAGGTTATGGAAACAAAAAGCTACATTCCAAACATTTTATTCAGAAATTTACATTTTTATAAAATGAGGCTTTTTACACATGATCAAAATTATAAGACAAGAGGTATACATTGTTAGATCTATGGTAATTCCAATGTTTTTAGTTCAGTTAGAGAAGCAATCACTGTGTAAAGGTGTTACCGTGCCTAAAGCAAGCAAACTTACCGAAGTTGAGCGATCTCAAATTCTAGAATTCCATAAGCAAGGTTTGTCACGACGGGCGATCGCAGCTAAGGTAAATCGCAGTAAAACTGTGATTTGCAACTTTCTAAAGAACAGTAAGAATTATAGAAAAGCAAAATCCTCTGGTAGGCCCCCAAAATTTCTCCTGCATTGAGTAGGAGAATAAGACGGGTTGTTATGAAAGACGGGGGACTTTCTTCTCGTCAAATTAAGGCAGTCACAGATGCTGATAGCAGTCCCGTAACCATCAGACGACACTTACGACAAAAAGGCATGGTACATAAAAAGCGTAAACAAATTCCTCGGCTGCTTCCACGTCACAAGGTGGACCGCTTAATGTTTGGTCGTGAATACTAAACATGGGATGTTGAGAAGTGGAAGAAAGTCCTGTTTTCTGATGAGAAAAAATTCAATCTAGATGGTCCTGATGGCTTCCAACGATATTGGCATAAGAAAAACATGCCTCCTGAAATTTTCTCCACACGTCATAGTGGTGGAGGGTCCCTAATGGTATGGGGTGCCTTTTCTTACAGAGGGACGATGGAGCTCCAGGCGGTGCAGGGTCGTCAGACAGCGGCTAGTTATGTTAGCATGCTACAAAAAACATCTTTGATAATGAAGGGCCATCGTGTGTGTGTGGATGGATGGTTATTCCAACAGGATAATGCAGCAATCCACGCTGCAAGACGGACCTTGACCTTTCTACAAGAAAATGGGGTCCATCTCTTGGGACATCCTGCATGCTCACCGGACTTGAACCCAATTGAAAATGTTTGGGGATAGATGACAAGAGATGTTTATCGAAATGGCAAACAGTATTCAACAAAAAATGAACTTCGTGAAGCCATCTTCAGAAGCTGGAGCAACGTCCCCCGCACCTTAATGGAAACGCTTATTTCTAGCATGCCCGACAGAATTTTTGAAGTCATCAAAAGCAGTGGAGGTAGAACTCATTATTAAATTTGGTTGTTGAATGTTTTCATACACTTTTCATACACCTTTTGTACAATTTCGTAGAATTTTTGTCTCTGGTCTTATAATTTTGATCATGTGTAAATCTCCTCATTTTATAAAAATGTAAATTTCTAAATAAAATGTTTGGAATGTAACTTTCTGTTTTAATAACTTTTTAGATTGTAGTATTGGTAACCTTAAGTGGGAGGAGTTTAAAATCTATCCGTAAAAAAAAAATTATTTTTAAAAATTTTTAAGTGGTCTTAAATTTTTGATCGGGAGTGTATATATAATATGCACACACACACTAGAAAAAGCAGGAGAAATTCGGAAAGCCTCGTTGATAAGTAAATAAACATAGATATTGAAAACTTTGTTAATTTTGATGCCAGAAAAAAAAAATTATAAATTGAGATTTTAACCTAAAATACTCCAAAATCATGAAGTCATTATTTTTAACATATAATGAAAAATAATCCATACTTTCTTTTTTGACATACTTTTTTTGACTTAATCTAACAATTGATAAAAAACTGAACGAGTGTAAAAAAAGTTGATTGTTGTTGCCGGTGCCCCTGGTATTTACCTTGAGGTCCCTGTTGGAATCCAAAAATCAGCCGAATTATTGGTCTGGATCTGGTGACTTGGATTCAATCAATTTCACACCGCCGTAACTTTGGTCCCCTGTGGCTTTTCTATAAATGCTTTCATTGTAATTGTTCGGGTAAGCTCTTCTCTATGGTAACTAAACCTTTGCCGTCGAGCGCTTATCAATTTACAGTTGAACTGGTTAGATGTTACCGTAAGTTCTATACTATAAGTTCCTTTTCTTGGACCTTTCGCTTGCGGAACTCCCTTCTGACTCCATGCTTCTCAGCCAACTTTAATCTGCAAAAATTTAAATGCGATGTTAATTGCTACCTAATTTCATCCTGATTAGTCTTTCTTTCTCCCGCTCATTATTAAAATTTCTGTTCATAATTCTTCCAGAGCCCGTAACCCCTTGTGACTTTGTGGCTTTACTGCATCGCTTTGGGTGAGCTTGAGTAAAGACAAATGATCTTCAGGTCAGTTGGACTAAAACAAATGATTGATAATAGAGAAAAACACGGTAAATAGAGGAAAAAATCAAATCATAATCATCAGTGCATACATAAATATGAATAAATATAATAATCATAACGAACATGATAAATGAAATGAAATAAATAATAATTACGAATTATTTGAAACGAGCTGGCCCGTGTCGTCATAAATGACGTCGAAACATTCATATCGATGAGTCAGTTAAGTGCCATACGTGATACACGCTTGAGCGATCATGTCTGGGCAGAAGGTTTTCTCACACTAGGTTGCCATTACTTTTTGCAGTAGAATGATTGCCAACCAAGACTATAGAACCCAATCTGTCCTGCTATTTAACCTATAGCAGGAGGTAGAAACGACGGATTCATACCTTCGCGCGAGTATATTTGTGCGTAATTGAATGCAGCAAATTCAACTGGAATGCGAACTCGGCTCTAAGATTTCTCGTTCCGAGCCTATAAATTGGAGACGCGATTTCGAATTCCAGTTGAATTCGTTGCATTCACTTATCGATAAACCGTCTAAAATTACTGCAACATCGATGTGCCTACTAATGAATAGACATAAGAAAAAAAAATCCAAAGCACAGGAGAAACACACACACACACACACACACACACACACACATATATATATATATATATCCGAGTGAATAAGGAACGACGAAAAAAAATTTTTTTACAACGTCCAAAACATTAGTTTAAAACAGTACTCGATATATAATGTATAGAGCTGTGAATATTTATTATAAATTATATTTTTGAACATGTTCAAATTTTTTATATATCCACTACAAATCGCACATTTGTTTCGACATTGAAAGTACAATGTCTCATCAGGTGGTGTGGACAGGAATGGAAAGCCTCTTTTGTTATATTTGATGAGTTGTGTGTGGGATTTTGGTAGGGGTTAGTGATAAGGGAATAAGTCTTGTGAATTGTCCGTTTGAATTTTAAAGAAAGTGGTGTGGGTAGTGAATATAGTTGATTAATGAGTGTCTGGGAATTTTGTAGACAGATTTAACATTAGCAGATAGGATGTAAGTTTTATGATCTTGCGACTAGACTTTATCCTTTGGATTTCTTAGAGGAGCAGAGTAGGGAGGTGTAAAAGGTGGGAAGGGATGGGATTAGACTTACCGCTTATTTGTACAGCTATAGAATATTTTTGTATTTAAGCACAGTTTTTATAATTAATCTAATTTTGTATATTTAACCTTAATTTTGGATTTAGAAAATCGATTTTTTCTATAAAATTTTAAATTTTAAATTATATCACAGTTTGTGGTGTGTAATAGGTAAGATTTAATGTAAGAGGTAAAATTTAATGTTAGTATTTAAGGTAATAGGTAAGTGGGTAATAGATGCGCCATTGGTAGAATTTAATGTAAGAAGTAAGATTTAATGTTGTATTTAAGGTAAAAGGTAGAATTTAATGTGTGTATTTAAGCACGGTTTTTAAAATTAATCTAATTTTGTATATTTAACCTTAATTTTGAATTTAGGAAATCGATTTTTTCTACAAAATTTTTAATTTTTTAAAATTTTAAATTAGATCACAGTTTGTGGTCTGTGTAAGAGTGTTGTTAGTACTCTGAAGGTGTATCATTTCTAAGGGGTACTAGCTGTGGCTTTTGTAGTATTTTTTAGCATGATTTTAAGGTTAGTTCTTTAATGTGCTTGCAGTTTAAAAGCTTGTTGCTATTCATATATTTAATGATTTCAATTTTCTCTTGCAGACAAAGGAAACATGGTTCCTTTATTGATTTAGCTGTTCTTGCTTGTTTGAGGATTTTCCATTTAACTTTAGGTGTTTTATTTTCGTCTTTTAACTTCGAAAAGTATTTGGAGAGAGGCGTTATGTTTTGTTTTTCTTTGTTATTGAAGGATGAGAGGTGATTATAAAATCGCTTTTTAAATACGTTCATGGTGTTTCCGATATATATTTTTCATCTTTAGGATTCTCCATGAATGAAATTGAACACATATTTATTAGGGATTTCGTTAAACATTCATTGGTCATGGGGCTTTGATTTGGGTTTCTACAGTTACCGAGGTTGTTTTTATGGGACAGACTGGTATTAGTGTTGGAATTATTTTTATTGTGTGCCTTTAATATTTTGCTGTTATGTACTTTAATTATTTTTTCTAGATTGTTGGAGCAGCGATAGCTTAGTTTTATTTTATTTTTATTGAAGATTTTGCAGGGTTATTTTTAGAAAAATTCTTATCTATTAGTTTAAGAAATTTATGTCCCAGCTTGAAGTTAACTGACTTAACTGACTCCCAGTGACTGGCGTGTGTATATACCGCTTATATATAACACGCTAAAGTTTTTTCTCCCTCATTCTATACGCTTATGGCGTAGCGAGTAGAGACTCCGCCCAAGGGTAGAGTCACCGACTGACGCCAATTCGGTCGGGTTTCGAGTCTGGGTTATGTAGCAATCGGAGTCTAACCGTACTGATGAACTGTGATACGGCGAAACAGATCTGTCTGCGAATGACAATATATATATATATATATATATATAACTGTGAGAGGGTAGTGTTTGTGTATCAAATCTTAATTAATCAATCCCTCATAGTCGACAACTGCAGTTGTGCTCACTGTTATACGAACATGCGCACCGAGTAAAAGAAAGAAAAAATTATTTTTAAAAATTGCTTTTTGCCTATCTTTCCTTTAATTACATACTTGAATTATGAAAATATTTTTTAATTCTTTTAGATTATAAAATTAAAGAAAAAATGGAGACTAATAAATGTAATAATATGATATGTTATGAAGCATTGCATGCGCAATAAACGGATGTATTCTTTATACCAAGTGGTCACCATTTTTCGCCTCTTTTCTCGCCAAGATTTATTCATGCAAGTATAGAAATGTTTTTGGTTTCTTCTTCCCGCAGTATTTGCTTCGGGAAAAACTTCGGAAAATGGTTACATCATTTCCTAAAAAAGTAGAAACTTAGAATTCTAGAGTCGTCAATTAGTCATTTGGACGCGACTAATGAATAAATGGTGTCCGTATGTTTGGTAAAAGTATAAATTATCAATCGATTATATAAGATGATCTCCAATGAAACCTGTCATTTAAGCATTTAATTGTACTTTTGCAACAGTGTATCGATTTCCCGCTGAAAATTTTTGGATACTTATAAAAGGTTTGGGATTATCCGGTGAGGGATTAGGGTTGTGGTGTAGTGGATACCGGCTCGGAACGAGAAATCGGAGACCCGTGTTTGAATTCCAGTAAAAATTGTTACATTCACTTACGCGCAGATACCCTTGTTTCTCCTTACAGCTATGAGTTAAATGTTAGGTTCTATAGCCTTGTTTGGCAACCTGTCTACCACAGAAAGCAATGATAACCTACTGCGGAAAAAAACTTCTGCTGATCAGTCTTTTTTAAAGACATGATCACTCAATCACGTGGCACTGATTATCCGGGGATTTTACTATCCGATTCGTGGGAAGTCTTAGCGTTTGTTTACCACGTATAAAGACGTCATATTGCATAGATTTTAAAGATTTGTTTACTGTATGGATTATTTAGTTATAAATATGCTTTTATCCGTTCAGCGGCGTAGGAAGTCTCTTCATCAGACAATGGACATGCCCTTCTGAGCTAGGGACGAATCCAATTGTCAAGTCATACATCTGAAACTCTCTATAACTTCAAATTACCTCAGTTTCTTAGTTACTATATTAAAAATGCTTTCAAAAATCATCTGAAATTAAAACATTTTTCCAAAAATAATTACAGGGTTTTGTAATTACCTGAGTTTGCATAAGAATATGTTTCATTCTGTGGGATTATCATATTATGAGATTTTTTGTGGGGAGGGGGTGATTAATTCATAATGAATTTACATTGCAAACTGTACTCCATCTTAAAATAAAAAAAATAATATTCATGATCTGGAGTGCTTATTCCATCGTAGTACGAAAAGAAAATAGAAAAAATTCTTCGAGAGGTGCGTTTTTGTAGGAATGTTAGACTTTCTAATGCACACGCTGGTAGATGTTAAACAGCACTTATACTATTTACAAAAATATTGTTACCTACTAAAACACAGGCCTCTGTCTACATTTCTGAGATGAGGTATTGTAACTATGTACACTATTTACATAGTCCACATCTTTATTGTCATGCTCACGACGTTTCGGTGATTGTACGCTGTGGCTTTCTTCAGAATCTGTCTATATTTCTGAAATAAGGTATTGTAACTATTTAGACTACTTACATTGCTCGGAATGTTGTCTTCATCTTTATTGTCATATTCACAACGTTTCAGCTGTTGTACGTTCCGGCCTTCTTCAGGTGGTATACGTTAAAATTTCGAATTCAGTACCTGCCCATAACAGAAGTGGACAAAATAATAACCTTGGAGAATTAAGCTACTAAAGGAAATTAACTGAAACAGAGACTTCCAGAAAAGGCATGGCGCGTGAAACTAGAACAATCCGTTAGATGAAATAAAGGGTTCGGTTCAACGTCTTTTATTTAACTAAACTTTTGTAATTCCTTCTTTCTTTATTAACGTCTTGTAATAACGTATCTTATGTTTTATTTTACATCTTTTAATAATGTCTTTAAATAACGTCTTTTATTTTACTAACATTCTGTAATTCCTTCTTTCTTTATTAACATCTTGTAATAACGTCTCTTATCTTTTATTTTAACGTCTTTTAACAACTTCTTTAAATGACGTCTTTTATTTAACTAACATTCTGTAATTCCTTCTTTTTTTACTAACATATTGTAATAACGTCTCTTATCTTTTAATTTAACGCCTTTTAATAACGTATTTAAATGACGTCTTTTATTTAACTAACCTTCTGTAATTCCTTCTTTTTTTACTAACATCTTGTAATAACGTCTTTTATATTTTATTTGAATGTCTTTTAATAACGTATTTTATTTTATTAAGCGTCTTTATATTTCTCTCATTCATCTCTTTCATATACTCTTTTGTTTTTTCTCTCAAAATATCCTATTCTTTGTAGATTTTTCTTTCTCCTTGTTTGTTTCACCGACCTTTGTACTTAATCGTCATTTTTTCCGCCATCTCTCTACTTCATTTTGAAGGTTTCCATCTCTGTCGAGTATTTTTCTTTCTTTTTACCTATTCTTTTTCGCCTCACGATAATTTCTTTTCCGTGAGTTGTCTAACGTTGGTTCCTGAAAGACTATTTTCTCCAAGGATTTTTCAAACCTGTCATCAACATCGGAACATGTCTCGTTATTTAACAAGGCGTAAACCTAGTCGATAGTTGTAAAGCTTACCAGCTGATTGGTCATTCTTAATTAATTCTGTCTGCTTCCAAAATCCCTTGAGGTCATTTTTATTTTTTCACAAAGCTTCCCATCGATATTCGATGAGAAGTGCCTTTTACTCCCTAAAACTAGCTCCTATAAATATCACTGATGAAGCATTCTCATTATTTCTAAATCTTTCTTCTTTATGTGCCGTGACCCTAGGAAGTAGGCGATCAATACTCTCCACAACTTCCTGTACCTGGTAGTTCTCAAAAAAGTATTTGTTATTTACCCTAAACCTTGTTTCGCCATCCATTTACTCAAGCTTACTAAAAGTTTGGTCCTCGGCTCTGACCTTTGTTGAACTTGTTAGGCGTAACAAAAATTCCAAATGCACACGTGTATACTTTGCCTCTATCTGACATCTCAAAACAATCCCCATTTTTTTTTTCAAATATACAACATCTGCGTCGCTTCGCGCAAAGACACTTCATGGCAAAATTCTACACCGGCCAACTAAGGAATCCATAACACAAGTCATCTCACCTTCTTGGCCTAACCTTTTCTGCTGACATAAAGTGGAGTGATTGCCATGGATCATTAGCTAGCTCTGTGGCTATAAAAGTTAGTTCACTGCCATACATGACCATTTTTCACATCAGAATCTGAGACAATTATAAATCCGCCATTCAACCGTGAATTGAATATTGATGAGATAACTGGTCAAGTGATTCTGATATATATATATATCTTGAGATTCTCAACAAAATCCCAAAGAAGGGTATGTAAAATGTTATTGGTCTTTAACTGGTATTTCGACTTCAGTCCTTTTCCCAGCTATGTGCTCTGGTTCCCCTGTTTTTTCTATAAAACTTTTCATGGCAGTTGTTTCAATGAGTTCTCCTTGGTACGTCGTTTGCATTAAATTAAGCGTACTGCTAAATTGGCTACAAGCTCTCATCGTTTTAGTGTAAAATTAGCTGACGGTAATCGTAAATTCTAGTCTAACAATTGTTCTCACACTTCTTGCTTCTGAAAATTTCTTCCGATTTCTTGATTCCCTGCCAACCACAACCTTCAAGCATCACAAACTTCTGTTTTCTTGAATTTTCTTTCACTCCCAGTAACCCCTTGCATCGCAGTGACATTATCGCCTTGCATATGGTGAAATTATAAAATAAAATTCCACATACATATTTTTTATAATCGTTTTATCCCAAGCAAGACAGTACTGCCACTGGTGCGCATGGGGGTTACATGAGAGAAAAGTGAAAATAAGTACAACAAGGTACAGGGGGCGTCAGAGAAAGAATTAGAAAAAGTTGGGAATGAAGAAGATAGAAGAAGGCCAGTTGACGTTGTACTTAAACTCTTGGCAGTTGTAGCTATCGGGGAGGCAAGTATACTGAAGGGAGTTCCACAGCCAGGAATCCATTACTAAAAATGCTGGGTAAGAGTCACCTCCTTCATATTATTCCAAGAAATATCAGATTCTTCTTTCTGCAAGATTCAGATTATACAAAACGATGGAGCTTGAAACTGATCTCTCTTTTGCCCTAAATGTGTTTTTTTAACTTTCAATACACCCAGCAAAAAAACTTACACTGTTAAAAAGAGAAAACAATAAAAGAACATGAATTAAGAAGACAAAATACAATTGATATTGCATTTAAACTTTTGCAACTCAAAGTTAAATGAGATACAAAAAGCCAGAGGAGAGTTCCACATTTTAAGTGTATTATGATGGAACTTTGTCGCCAACCTATTCAGTCAATTAAGTGCCATACGTGATACACGCTTGGGCGATCATGTCTTGAAAGAGACATGACTGACTGGGCAGAAGATTATCCCACAGTAGGTTGTCATTGCTTTCTGCTGTAGACTGGTTGCTAGCCAAGGCTATAGAACCCAATCTGTTCTGTTACTTAACCCATAACTGGAGGGAAGAGATGGATTAATACCTTTCCCAAGGGTATTTGCGCGTAAGTGAATGCAACGAATTCAACTGGAATTCGAACTCTGCTCTCCGATTTCTCGTTCCGAGCCGTTATCCACTGCACGACAAACGCACATCCTATTACTTCGCTTAAATTCATAAAGTCTAAATACCATAGAGGAATATAAAATTTATTTTGTTATCATACAAAAATGTTGCACAAGGCCATCAAGCGAAATAGAAAAATGCTGGTTTTCAATCTGTCTCATCTTCAATCTGTCTCATATTTAGTTAGACACAATTGCTGTCGCAAACATACCACAGTATTTCTTATACCAAAACAACACATTCTTACTTACCATTCTTCTTACTATAGACGTCATAATACCTCTAAGTATCTATAAAGTTCCTATATGTACCATTTTGCTGTGGGGTGGGGAATAAAAATATTTAAAAATAAAACTTTATGAATATTTGCAATGATTACAATTTTATATTCAAGAAACTAAACAAAATAATGTTAGTAATAATCCCCACCCACAGGTACCATAAAGGAAGTTTATCAGAACAATTACCATAAAAGAATTTATAGAAGAGGTACAGGGAGGCTACGGTGATGGAAATGACTGAAGTTGAAATACCTTGTGAGGACTAATAATATTGCAGAATATTTTTTATATATCATCAAGAATCTTGAAATAGAAATTAGAATCACCTGATCAGATGTGGCAACAATATTCAATACATTGATAAATACTAAACTTATAAATGTGTAAGATAGATTCTCTTTGGAAAAATTGTCTAGTACGACACATTAAATCAACTATCCTAGCAGTGATTTCATTACTAAGATTCTATACAAATGCTACCACTGCTTATGGAGGCCTCTCTGTAACAGCTCGATAGAGAATTGACTCAAATTGTAACTTTCAATACTTCAAAACCAAGACTAGTGTCGTCTCGCATCATCGAGCCAGACTTTAAGCTTTTTCCTGTCAGGATTAACGATTTCACTGTCAATGAGGCTCATTGCGTTGAACATCTATTTTATTTTTTAGTCGGATCAAAAACCTGAACGATAGAGCATGGGTGGTCAACTTAACACATTCCAGACGTTAATTTTTTTTCTTCCCAGACGATTTCATATGCGAACGATAAATCTTTCATTCCTATGAATTCTTTGAAAAATATTGACAAAAAAAAAAAATTCTTCTTCTTTATTTACCGTGTCCTTTCAGGACGTAGGTGATCATGGACCTCTACTTACCCCTATCCCTTGTCTCTCATAACACTTTTCTTCTTGGTATCTCCCCCAAACCCTGCTCCACAATCCATTTCATCAAGTATGTCTTTCATTGCTTTCTTCTGTTTATTTTTCTTCTATCACTACCGAGAATATCAGACACTCCAAGCCGCCCCCTCCTCATTATGTGTTCAGAAACATCAACGGTCGATTCTTGATGTTAAGTATAAGTTCCTGTTTTGCTTACATCTTCTTCAAAATCTCGACATTGCTCACAACTTAAGTCCATGGTATCCTCACCATCCTTCTGTAGAACCATTTACACCTTTTAATAAGGCATTCAAATCTTTTTTAATTTCCCACATACGCTCAAATACGCTTAGAAAAGGTATTAATCCGTCTCTTCCTTCCAGTTATGAGTTAAATAACAGGACAGATTAGGTTCTATAGCCTTGGCTGGCAACCAGTCTACCGCAAAAAGCAATGGCAACCTACTGCGGGATAATCTTCTGCCCAGTCAGTCATGTCTCTTTCGAGACATGACTGACAAGCGTGTTTCACGTATGGCACTTAACTAACTGAATGGTATGACAGTAGCGTCAATAGTCACCTGGCTATATTTTTTTCTTACGATTATGGAAGAGGTATTTCTGTAGGAAGTTTTTTGCCGCATCCTCTACCGATAGACATCAGCAAAGAATTATTTGAATGTTGATACATAACTCGTGATCTCATTTTATTTTTAATTAACTTTTTCTTTTATATGCTGCGTCGCTTTATGAAGTGGCTGATCATGGCTCTCCACAATTGCCTACCTTTTCGTAACTCTAAGGAATGATTGTCTCCCTACTGTCCCGCTCACTCTCTCTTCTGCCGTCTATCTTTAAAAACCTATTAGGTTGGTTACTCACGTCTCTCTTTCGCTTACTCTTGCTTTGTAACCGTTCTGTTCAAACCTGCAGAACCTTTTTGATTATTTGACCAAGAAATTTTGACCCAAGTAAAACTGACTTTTTGTTCACATTTTCTTGTTGCTCACATCTTCCGTCTTTTGGTATTCTCATTATCCTTCTGTAGAACCACATATCTATTTTCCTCAAAGTTTGCTCTTCATCTGTAAGAAAGTTGCTCAGCATTAAATGCTATATGAGAAGACTTTTTCAATCATTTACCCCAATCAAGGCAATAAGGCCACTAAGAAACATAAACTTACTGAGTGTGAAAGAATAATCTATATATATAAAAGGCAATCTGTGAATCTGAGTTTGACTGTTCCCTATGCACGCCTACATTTTTTAAGCTACGCCATTGAAACTTTCTAGGGACACATATCTCCAGGGAAGCCAGGTCGACACACACTTTTTGAGTTTAAGTTCAGCAATTTTCCTTTCGCACTTTTTGGCCAATGGACACGATTATTTACATTTGCTCCGTAAAACATCTAAGATCTAAGATGGTTACTGAATTACGTCACTGAACTCAAATCTCACGTGTCAAACGCAACTAAAATAATTTTTTATTAAAAAAAAACATGAGCCTTTATATTTAATTTTTATTCCGACGTTTTACGTCACAGAAATAAAATCACACGTGTTATACGCGACTAAAATATTTCTTTATTAAAAATAAATAAATAAACAAATAAATGAGGCTTTATATTTAATTTTTATTCCGACATCTTAAGAATTCATTTGGTCAACAAAAAAATGTGAATATTTTTTCCCGAAATTTTGAAACAAAAGAAATATTTTTTAAAAAAATGATTTTTCAAACAAAAACAAAATATATAGAATAAAAAGTGGCATCTTCTACTACTAAAATGTTCTGAGTTGTACGGGCAACGCCGGGCTATGATGCTAGTAAAATAAAAACAAAAAAAATTTAAGTAGTGAGAAGAATAAAAGAACAGGAAGATAACGATTGACATGGCATTTAAAATTTTTAAATATCAAATGCCAGAAGAGATGTCATGGCTCTCTACAAATGTCCACCCTTACCTAACGAGTTTGTATTGTTCTTCTTGCTTTCTAAACGTCCTGTTTAAAATCTACAATATATTTTTGATTATTTTCATTAGAAATTTAAATTATTTTTTCTTCTGATACTAAGTACAATCACCGATGACGTGCCATGTTTTAACCACCTATTGGGCGTCGGGTCCATATAAACGTTTATATATACAACCCATTACTGTACAAAATGTTCGAACCATTGTATTGCTCCAGAAAGTAAATGACTCTTTGTACTATGCTTTATATTTAAAAAGTCAGGTTGGACCAAAAACGGTCTATTGCTTCCATATCGTGGATTTTGTTTTGTTTTTTGTTTTCGTTTTTGTTTTTGTCTTTTAAAAAAGTCTTATTTTTTTTACCTAAAACTCATCGTTGTAAACCTGTCACTGTACTATCGCCATGACAAATGTCTATTCTTTAGTGTCACTAGTTCAGATCTTTACAACTAGGAAACGCCATGCTACTTCCACGGACTCGTATCACCCTCAGTTCAAGAGTGTCTATCCTCCTTATCCTCATAATATTTACTGTCTACTACATTCTCTTTCACTCAAAAAAATCATTTATTATTACCGTTTTGACTGTAAATCTCTACCTGGAGTGGATAATTAGCTTTGATTTAAAAAGAAAAATGTCATCATCAAAACAATCGTCAACAATAAGAAGGAAAGAATTTCCGATTTATTCATTCAGATGGGTTGCTTTTACATGCTAAGTCTCGAAATGATTCATATAAATTGATAGAAAACCAGGATAATTTTCTTAGCATATCTGCATTATACGTTAGACTCTTATGACTTTCCTATAGATTATGTTGTAGGCAATACATAAGAAAAAAACATTCCCCTATTAAGTTCATATTCCAAAGCAAGCCAACACAATCAGGCATAGCAGATCATATTTGTAAAAGAGTCAAAGCTTCATATTTTGAAGAGTAAAAAATCATGTTAAATGTGACATTTAATGTTATGCGACAGGCAGGGGTCAAAATGTTAAAGAAAAATGTCGAAAGTCTTCTGCACTAAACTACATTTCTACTATCAATATTGTCGCTTTTAGAGGATTTTTCCCAAGATTTTTGTGTGGGGGAAAAGAAACTTTCACTCTCATCTCTTTGCATTAATCCTTCAAAAGAACCCGATCACTTTTCTGAAGAAGGATTAGCATATCGACTGAAACTTTCGGATTGAAGCATCAAAGACGAGAATTCAAGTCCGAATTACATTTGGAAGATCAGGAAACAAACAACATAACGGGATTTAGGAAATCACCGCTTTCTTCTTCTTCTTCTTCTTCTTCTTCTTCTTCTTCTTCTTCTTCTTCTGTGCCGTGTCCCTTCGGAGCTTGGAAGATCATGGCTTTCCACAATTTCCTGTAACTTCTTAGCTATTAGCAACGTTTATATTTTTACTATTACCCCAAATCCGTTTTCTGGCAACAGGTTACATTATTTGCTGCTTTTCTCTATCATTTTCACCTTCAAGTGTCAAATTCTCCAGGCCTTCTTTCCTTCTTATGTGCCCTTGAAATTTCAAGCATTTCTAATGAAAATTATAAGTGTCTTTTTTGTTTCCATTTTCTCTAAAATTAGGTCGTATCTTGCATGTCCAGTCCATGATATTCTCAACATCCTTTTATGTAGAACCACTTTTCTGTTGCATTAAGTATCACAATCTGTGAGGAGATTATCCACCATTTACTGCCATATATAATATAGCCTATATTATATTACCAATCTTTTCTATGTTTACAAGAAAATCTTCTTGATTGCTGATACCTTTGTTGGACGAACAGTGGGATTTACCAATTCCTCGCAATGAGGAATTGGTAAAGCAGTGTTCTAATTTCAGTCGAGTGTATTGCAATCTCTTTGAATTCAGATTGACCTGGAAAGAGCTGGGTTCCGACAGTCTGTCTTGTATGTGAATTGCTACTGCTACTATGGCTGCAGTAGATGTTATTCCTCTACGAACCGAACAAGATACGTAATACTTTACTTGGATGTGCGTGGTGCTGCAGTGGATATCGGTTCGAAACGAAGAAATCGGGGAACCGAGTTCGAATCCCAGTTGAATTTCTTGCATTCACTTCCGCGCAGATACCCTTGGGAAAGGTATTAATCACTCTCTTCCCTTCAGTTATGGGTTAAATAACAGGACAGATTGGGTTCTGTAGCCTTGGCTGGCAACCAGTCTACCGCAGAATGTAATGGCAACCTACTGAGGGAAAATCTTCTGCCCAGCCAGTTATGTTTTTTTCGAGAGATGATCACCCAAGCGTGTATCACGGCTTTACTGACTTGGATGTTGTGATACTGATTAAAAAATATATGTGATAATGTTTCCGATATGGTCAAAGTTTCGCCTGCACGCAGCGCAACAAAAAACATCTACTTATAAGGTGGCAATTGGTAGACATTTGCAATAGTTTAAAAATTGCTTAAGACATTTTACACTGTACTGTAATAATTGAAGAATTATATGAAGTACATGGATATATTGTGTCCCACATGCCAAAAGAAATAAACGTTCAACTGGAATATTTTTATATAATTTCTTAATGGTATATAACTTAAGCATGGAAAAGCGAAGACATGTTGAAAATGGCCGTTAAAAAGAAAAAACGATTATGTAAGTACTCTTAAGTTTTTCGAGCAACCTTCATCAAAGTCGATCATTGATAAGTTTAAAATATTAAGCAATAAAAGAGAATTACTAATAAAAATGAAATAAAACGGTTTAAGAGTAGACGTTATCTGCCATCTCACAATAAAAAGAACGTAGCAAAAAAAAAGTATGGGAGATTGATAGTGAGCTAACTTCTCTTATGCCGAGGAATCATGGAAAGAAAAAGAATTTATTTTATTATTGCTTAAAGTCACCCGAAATAAATGAAGTTGGCCTATTATCTGTCGCGCGTATTTTTATTTTTATTTTGTGTGTTAGATGACAGATAAAGTTTACTTTCATAATGTTTTACCTTACTTTTATTGATAATACCAGCTTTATAATTTAACATTTTAAACTAATCAGCAATCCACTTTTATAAGGCTTCAAAGAATACCATGCTGCTTCAGAGGATTTGCTATCTGTCTGTCTCTGTCTGTCTGTCTGTCTGTTTGTTTGACTCTCTCTCTTTCTTTTCCTCGCTCTTTCTGTCTCTCCTTTTCAGTTTTTATTTCTTGCTTTTTCACCTCCTTTCTTTCTCTATTTTCTCCCTTTTCCACTTTTATTTTATTCTTCTTTCTTTCACTTTCTTTTTTACTATTCAATTTTTTCGACTTTCTCTTTTTCCTTCCTTTTCTATTTTTATTTTTTTCTTCCATTTTCCTCTTTATGTATTTCATTTTTCTATTTATTTCTCTCCATATGACGATAAACTACATCCGGCAGCAATGCTTCTGATCAAGAGGTTTTGATGAACGTTGAACTATCTCATAATTGATGTTCTTCCCAGGTACACCCTTACCCGGGGTTGTGGCACCTATTCGGGACCCAGCTAAGAGCGAGTGATTAAGCTCCAAGCAAGGCAGTACTGCCACTGGTTCGCAGAAGGTTACAGGTCACACTAGGTGTCGGAGAATTGGTGAGAGAAGGACGGGAACATTGTGTGAAGAGAGCTGCGTTGCCAGTCTATTAGCTCGAGTAAATTCGTACAAAGGGGGCACCAAGGTGCTAAGCTCAGCGCAGCAGAATCCGTGAAAGTATTTATTGAAGAGACAGAGGGAAGCCACATCTCGTGGTTGAGAGAGAGGCTGGAGTCGAGCCGTCAGGTCAGGATCGACTACATTGCAGATTCTCTTTTGTATTTTGTCGGGACCCCCAAAATGAATAGCAGGGCTGCCCGAGCAGATATTACATCAGTATTCAATGCACGGGTGGATGGTAGATTTGTATGTGCGCATGATGTATTCAGAAGAAAAACTTCCTGGCCCAACACAGGGACCTGACCTTATTAGCAGAAGATTTAGTTATTAATTCAGTGTAATCGTTCCACTTCAGGTCAGCTGAGAGAGAGACGCCGAAAAAGTGCAGTATATTACTTTTAGGGAGACTAGCGTGATCCATGCTGATGGCGGGTAAGAAAGATTGTCTAAGATGGTTGAAGGTTAGAAACTTCGTTTTGGAAGCATTAAACTTAAAGAGCCATTTCTTACCCCAGTCCACCACTGACTGGAGGTCCTTTTCGAGAGCAGCAGCATGGTTGGAGTAAATGAAGGTGTCGTCAGCGTAGATATCTACTTAGGATCTGATTACATCAGAGAGATCGTTGATGAAAATCGTAAAATGCGTAGGACCTCGAGTTTTGAAATTACGTTAAAGACCAGCGAGTGGGTAATGTAAACTTCGCTCAGTTGTGCCTCAGTTATAGGTGGGAAGTAGGGTGAGGATATTCCAGACGAATTAAGTGAGGAGTTGGAGGGGGAATTTGCGAGCAAAGCAGTCACCCTTGTCCGCTGTAGTTTGAGGACCACGTATTTATTGATTAAAGGAGGGATGGAAGGTTTGCTGCTGTTTAGCACACTTTTGCAGAGATGCCAGTTAGTCTTTGAAGCCAAACTTGCGCTCTGCTATACGTTGCTTTATTCTGTCAGCAAACGACAACTTAGCGTTATTGAGGAACCTCTTACGCTCATTACGAGCAGAGATAAAAAGACGTCTATCGTGGTCAGACGAATGACTCCGATAAGGCCAGAAGTAGTGATTCCTGTGAGCTCTGGTGGTCGAGCAGGCAGCGAAGAACCAGGTGCGAATGGGGTTTAAGGTCAAACTTCCTGGCTGGGATGAAATCATCGATGCCAGCTTTCATCCAGGAGGAAAAAGCGCAATCTTCAGTGGGGAGACTAAACACTTTCTTCCAAGAGACGTAGCACAGAAAATCACGCAGTGCCTCCAAGTCCCCCCTTTGATAACAGTAAGATATTCGGTGGTTTCTGGGGGGAAGGGGAATGGAGAGAGATATTAACAGAAACCACAGCATGATCAGAGTCGCCAAGAGGGAAAACTGTATGGCATGGCAAGAGTCAGGGATAAAAGGGAAGTAGCGATCTAGTAGAGAAGCGTGTCCCTCAGACATACTGGGGAAACGTGTGAGGAAGTCCATCAATTGTGTGAGAGACTTGGTTAAAATTCTATGAAAGTATATAATGAAATACATTTTCATAGTTTAAAAAAAACTTACATTTTTGAAAAAATTTACCAGCAATACATTTTTTGTAAAAGAAATTATTATTGCTCCCAAGAAAATTAAATTTTGGTATTAAAGAGTCTATAAAGAGTTGATTTTTTCCATTTCCATATGTTCCTGACTCTCTCTCTCTCTCTCTCTCTCTCTCTCTCTCTCTCTCTCTCTCTCTCAATTGTATTTTCTTTAGTTGGATCAAACATTTGAATCATAAGACAGAGACGGTCAACCTTTGACATTTCAGGCGTTAATTTTTCCACGAACGAGTTCATATTCGACCTCTAAATCGTCCATTCCATTAATTCTTTGAGAAATATTTATATAATTTATTGATTTAATAAGACATAAACAGACATTACACCCCTCAATAAGACTTTTAAATCTGTTTTGATCTCGTCAATTTTTTACTATTTAGAGTACAGGCAGCGACAGAAAAACCTCCCACATACGCTTAATCAAAATATCTAGCACATAAGAGTAAGACATAAGCAGCAATAATGTCTTTCTCACCATTATATAACAGGTATTTCTAGTAGGTATATATGAGAGGATGTGCGTTATGGTGCAGTGGATATCAACTCGAAACGACACATCGGGGAGCAGAGTTCGAATTCCAGTTGAATTCCTTGTATTCACTTACGCACAAATACCCTTGGGAAAGATATTAATCCGTCTCTTCCCTCCAGTTATGGCTTAAATAATAGGACAGATTGGGTTCTATAGCCTTGGTTGGCAACCAGTCTACCGCAGAAAGCAATGGCAACCTGCTGCGGGATAATCTTCTGCCCAGTCAGTCACGTCTCTTTCAAGACATGATCGCCCAAAGCGTGTATCACGTATGGCACTTAACTGACAGATATATTAGAGATATTTCTACGATACCCTATACTTAGAGAAATCATTAAAGAATTCTTTAAATGTTGATCCGTTATTCATGATCTCTATTTGTTTCTAATTAATTACAAAGTTGAAATTTCTTTTTCACATCTATTTTCTTTTTGTCCTTAAGAACACATGGCCCGTGGATATAGATGTTGGTTAGTTCCTGACTCTTAAAAGTGTGAGTTCAGGTTACAGCAGTTAGAGGGGGATAACTTCCAATCGAGGTTTACGCAAGGAATAAAGTTCATATACCCCAGTGATTGTAATAAAGCTTTCGGTTCGACATTCCAAGCACCTGCAGAAGGCCGGAGCGTACAACGACCGAAACGTCGTAAAAATAGCAACAAAGATGAGAACAATAATCCGAATAATGCAAATACTGTATCTCCTTCTATTATATGCTGCATCTCTTTAGACCCTGGCTGACCATGACTCCCTACTGTCCCTCTCACTCCCTCTCACTCCCCATTTACACAAACTTTTTGCTCTCACCCCTATTCTTTCTTCTGCCAACAGTTTACACAAGCACGTTAGCTAGGTTATTAGCCGCTTTTCTCTGTCACTTTTTCCTTCACGTGTCAAATTCTCCAAGTTTTTTTCCATCTTATGTACCTTAGAAATTTCAAATATATCTGATGGAAATTATAAGTGTTCTTTTTGTTTCCGTTTTCCTTAAAGTTCAGTCGTTTCTCACTTGTCGAGTCCATGGTATTCTCAACATCCTTTTACACTTTTTCTGTTGCCTCAAGGTTTCTCTTCATCTGTAAGAAAATTGTTCAGCATTAAATGCCATATAAGATGATTTTTTCAGTCATTCACCCCAATCAAGGCAATAAGGCTACTAAGAAACATAAAATTATTGAGTGTGAAAGAATAAGAAACTAAAAATAAAAATTAAATAGAGAGAACAATAAACGAACAAGAAATATAACGATTGGCAGTTGATTTAATTTTTTCAAGATCAAATGAAGAAAGAGAGATCATGGCTCTCTACAATTTCCCACCCTAAACTAACGAGCTTGTGTATGGACATCAGAACTCAGTTTTTCTTTTCTTTTTTTTTTTTTTTGTTTGTTTTCCAAACGTCCTGTTAAATCCTGCAAAATCGTTTGGATTATTTGCCCCAGAAACTTCAACGCAAGTGCAAGTGACTTTTTGTTCCAACTCTCCTTGTTGCCAAAGTGTTCCGTCTTTGGTATTCTCAGGATCCTTCTGTATAACCACTTTTCTTTTTTCCTCAAGTTTCATTTTGATTAAATGCCGTACAATAAGATATTTTTAATATTTTGTTTCCGGTCAAGGCAATAAAACACTAAGCGATATAAAATTACTAAATGTGAAAGAATAGTATAATAAAATAAAAGGTACTACTACGGAGAGAAAACAAAAAGAACAGGAATTAAGAATAAAAGTCCAAGAATTAAGAATAAAGGAACAAGAATTTAAAATATAATGAATGATACTGCATTTAAATTTTTGAAGATCAAACTTGACTGGAAAGAAAGATGTTGATAGAGAGTTCTAGGAGCGAAAGTACGATAGAAGAAAATGTTAGCATAGAACTTACGGTTGCATCTAGCCATTTCAATTGTAAAATGATGTGACCTACGCATCAATTTACTAATGTGCTTAATTTCGTAAAGTCGAGGTACGAAATAGTAAAACTCCTCAGTACAATTACCATGAACATAGTTATCTATCTAAACTTATTTATAAATGAAACTGTGTCTCTGTGTGTGTGTGTCTGCGAGTGTCCTTAGCTAGGTTTTGTGTGGAGGTACCCCCGATAAATATCGAAAATTGATAATCGAAAAAAATCAGGTTATAGAAGGAGTGGTCCGATTTTAATCAAATTTGATACACTCATAGACAAAGACATAAGAAACGATATTCAGAAGTTTCAAGGTTGCAGTTCTTACAATAGTGCAGAAACTCGATAATATATATATATATATATATATATATATATATATATATATATATATATATAAGGCAAGATGTTTGTGTGTGTGTCTGTTTATCTGTTTGCATGTCCTTTATATAAATCTACAATTTTTATCCGATTCTCACCAAACTTCACACAAATATTCTTCAGGCTGAGTCTGAGCTCCAGGACCATGGATTAGTTTTAAAGCTTTCATTACACCCGAGCAATGCCGCGCTATACTGCTAGTTTCTTAAAAAAAAACGCTTCGTCATGGCCGTGCAGAAATCACTTAAGCCGCAGCTTTAGTGATTCTAAGTCAACATTGTAGAGTCTTCTTGGGTTTTATCAAGAATCTCCAAGACCTGATGTGACAGTAACATACAATGCATGGACGAATGGTAGACTTGTAAATATGAGAGAGATTCTGGTGATAAAAATTGTCTAGCATGGCAAAACGAACCAGATTTCCTCGCAGAACTAGCATTTGATTCCAAATAATCTTTCTACTTCACGTTAGACCGACAAGGCACAATGAGTCACTCTTCTGGATTGGTTGGCTGGTTTGTTTTCTACGTCTTATCAACTCTTTGATGGTTATTTAAAACAAGAAAATATTTGTAAGAATGTTTTCCTTGAAATAATAATTATTTAGTGATACAAGTCTTACGAATTAACCCATCGCTGGGTGGGGAGAAAAGGTGGATTCATATTTGTTTAATGATATTTGCGCTTAAGTGATTATTCGAACTCGGACCACTGGTTAACAATTCCGTGCCATTATCCATTACACCACCAGTTTGTGCGGCGAATTACCTCGTAGATCCAAGAGGGCCAGAGCAGCGTAGCCTATAGGTGCGAGCAAAATGCTCACGATGCAGACTTTCCGAGCACCGAGGCGCATGCGTCAGTAAGTCAGATCGAGGCTGCCAGCGTGCCAAATATGCAAATTCTCTGGCTCGGAGAAAACGTATAAAAAAGGCGAGTTCTTGTTGAGGAAACAGATCGAGTATTTCTTGTGCGTCAAGCGTAATTCTCGGGGTGGCGTACCAAATCAGAATTCGTTACAAGGGTGTTTCTAGTGTTTGTGCTACTGACTTACATCTTTTTTGTTACAGTTTGTAATATTCCCAAGAGGCCACTCATCCAGGTACTGACCAGGCTCGACGTTGCTTAACTTCATTGTTCATTCAGGAATCGATATTTCAACGTCATATATCCATAAGCATCACTCCCTTCTGGAGTTAGCATCAGCCATGCTGATGAAAGGCAACTAAAGTTACTCCAAGACGTTTAAAAGAAAGTTCTTTCATTTTGAAGAGGCTAAAATTAAAAAGCTATTTCTTGCCCAATTTTACACTAAATTGAAGATCACTTTTAGATTCGCTGCCAATTTGACCCGGTCAGACTTAAACCACGAGGAGATAAAATTTATTGCTTGAGATTATATTGCAGTTTTGTGCTGTTTTCATTGTATATTAATTATTTTTTCTATCTCTTAATATTTTGTTTAGCTTTTGTAAGGCATTTTTAATGTGATTCAATGGCTATAAATTCGTGTAGTATTTCCCCACCTTTTTTTTTTTTTTTTGCAACCATAACTTTTTGTCCTCAGCAAAAGTGAATAGTAGTTTTTGGATCTTTTTTTTTTTTTTTTTTTTTTTTTTTTTACTATAGTTTTTCTTCGCTGTGACTGTGTAGTCATTGTAATGAAGGATTTCGCTTTTAAAGAACTCATGGTTAAAAAAAAATAACTTTAAGAACTATAACTATTGGTTTTAGTGAAAGACCGTATCAAAGACTAAATGTCTTGCTGTATTTATTTTTTTATAGAACACCCCGCCCTCTAAAAAAATGGCTTTAAATTCATCGTAGTTTCTAATAATATTCCTGACAAAATTTCTTAGATCTGAAGTAACGTTCGACAGAATATAACGTCAAAAATATTCGGAATTAAGGTAAGCACTTCAAATTTCATTTCTAGTAATGAAATTGTTCTGTATATTGTGTAATGTCTTCTGTTCGCTAAGTGAAAATGGGTTTATAAATGCATGTCGCTTTCTCCGGAAAAGATCTGAAAACATTATTTACATTAATGCTTAAAAACCTGAATTTTTGTTTTTTATCTTATTCAGTTTTCTTTATAGCCCAGGGGTAGAATCGCCGACTGACGCTATTTCGGTCGGGTTTCAGTCCTGGGTAAAAAAGCAATCGGAGTCTAACCGTACTGATGAGCTGTGATACGGCGAAACAGATCTGTCTGCGGATGACAATATATATATATATATATATATTGTAAAAATTAGCATTGACTTGCGCACTGCACTGCTACGTTTGGAAACTAGATCAAATTCTCATTTTCAAACTCAAAGATGAAAGAAAACAAGGATGTTAGGAAGCTAGGATGTTTTGAAACAAAAGCTAAGAAGCTACGAACCTAGGAAACCGAAGCTAAGAAACATAATCTAATAAGTTAGAAAGTTAAAATGTTAAGAAGCTAGGTTATTAGGTATCTAGGAAACAGAAGTTTAGAAGTTTGCATGCTAGAAAGCTTAAAAGCTGGGAAACATAAGATAGTAAGCTTAAAAGCTAGAAAACAGAAGCTGAGAAGCTTAAAAGGCTAGAAAACTTGAGCTAAGAAGCTGAAAAGCTAAGGAACAGGAAACAGGAAGATTAAAAGCAAGAAAACTCGAGCTCAAAAGCTTAAAAGCTAGGAAACAAGAGATAGGAAGCTTAAAAGCTAATAAACGGGAGATAGGAAGCTTAAAATCTGAGAAACAGAAACTAGGAAGCTGAAAAGCTAGAAAGCAGGAGCTAGAAAGCTTAAAAGTTAGAAAACATGAGATATGAAGCTTAAAAGCTAGAAAATGGAAACTAGAAAGCTTATAAGCTAGGAAATAAGAGCTAGGAAGCTTAAAAGCTAGAACACTCGAGCTCAGAAGCTTAAAAGCTAGGAAGCTAGAAAACAGAAGCTACTAATTTAAGAATCTAAGAAACAAACGCTGGGAAGCTAGAAAACAATCTTGGAAGCTTACACGCTAAAAACAGATGCTTGGAAGCTTAAAAACTAAAATGCAGGAGCTAGAAAGTTTAGAAGTGTTATGGGGACATACCCATATGACACATGAACTCGGTAGAAACAGTAAAAGTAAGATATAGAGGGTAGGCAGAGAGAGTGAGAGCGGAAGCTATTCCAGCAGATAACTCTGACAGGCAGACTAAATAGTCACGCTAATAATCGCTCATTGGTTTGCACTTGTCTTTGTAATATATTTGCTTAACTCTATTTCAGCTTTGTGTCGTTATTTGGTCCCAACAGGACCCCAACAACTTGGTGATGAGGTCATAACAACGAGGATTCGTACGGACCAACGAGGATTCTTACGAACCACCAGGATTCTTAGAAACCATCAGGATTCTGAAGAAGCCTTGAGGATCCAAAATAAAATATGTGGACATTGTCAATATTGGCTCAACGTTGTACGCACAGAAATCTATTTTCGTCAAACTTTGTTCTATTCAACAGTACTTGGTTATCCAGAAAAGGTAACCGTACAAAAAAAAAAAAAGGTCCCAACTAACTTACACTAAACTTGAACGGGAGCCGCTAAATAAGAGAATTTGTGTTTTTCGAGAAGAAAAGACACTCGTGATTCCATGAGTGAATAAAAATTTAAATTTTTCACTTTCAACTAATTGTTATTTTGTTACTGAGTCAGCAAGAAATTAGTTGTTCTTTTTTTTTTTTTTTTTGTTTTGGTATTCAATTTTGTTATTTAATTTGTTTTCGGGTAATTCTAAAAAAATAAAATAAAATAAAAAGACACGTATAAACGTGAATGAATTTAAATTCACCATGTTCCAACTTGAACAGAAAAACCAACGGGAACTTAAATGGCAAGAAAAGTAACTTGAAATTCAAAAACAAGCTGGACTGAGATATCAGAAACTCGAAGAGATTTTACTTCAAACTCAACAAGAGCAGAATAACATGGCAAACTGAGGACAAATTAGTGAAAACGAAAATGCGTTTTCACAAAACACGATCTGGGGTGCAATACACACTTTCACATATTCTCCGGACGAGGATATAACCTTCACCTTCTATTTTAGAAGACTCGAGGATTTTTGTATAAATTGGTCCGACTCTATGAAAAATCGCCTTCTTCTTCGAAAACTTGGTACCAAAAAGCACACCAAGTTTATAAATTATATTATATCACGTAAAACAAGCGAATTGACTGAAGCGGTTAAACTTCTTACAGAATTCTTTAGTCCTAAAACTTTATTCTTTCATAAGAGATGGAAATGTAGTAATGTAACCAGAAAGGATAGTGAAGATTTCACTACCTTCGTGTCGGTCGTTAACAAGAATTACGACGATTTCAAACTGTCAGAATTAAGTGCAAATAATTTCAAGTGTCTGATATTTGTTCAGGGACTCGTTTCATCTAAAGACGCTGAAATTAGATTTAGAGTTCTAAATAAATTAGAAAATGAGCCAAACCTTACTCTCCAACAAATAGCGGAGGGCTGTTAGAGACTGTAAGCGTATGCCAAGATTCGAAAAATATCGATGAATCTGGCATAGCTGACGTAAGAAAAATACGCCGAAAGAAAAAACAAATTGATTTTTTCTGTAAGTCAAACCAGTAACAAAAGAAACAAAACAATTTTCTTCCTAACCCGTGTTTCGGTTTTGGATTATTACACTGCTATAAAGACTGTCATTACCGGAATAAATAATAGCTAAATTGTAGCCGTATCGGGCATAAGAGCTCACATTGTCGAGCGAGGAAAAAAAAGGTTAATAGCTACGTAAAAAACACAAAAGCAGATGAACAAAACGGGTTAAACATTAGAAAGTACGTACAAGTACAAATCCTAAATAAAAATATTAAAATGCATTGAATATCAGCATTTTGATTAGGGTAATATTTTCTCTTCGATTTATATGCTATATGTAGTTTAGCTGTTGCTGCTTTCCAAAACCCTCAAGCGACACGGTTTCTGTAATTCAATACAGTTATTCACCAAGACCTATAACCCTCACTCACTCAAAGACATTAAATCATGTTAGAAAGCAGTTGTATATTACCGGCTATGTAGACAATTCTTAACAAATTTGGTGCCATGCATGACATCTAAAGAGTGTTCCAATAACTTGGATTGATTTTAAATGTAAATTAAGTTTAAGCATCTAATAATTTTTTTCAATTTCTTTCAGATTTAACAACTTCAGTCTTTGGCAATTTCAACCATGGAAAGATTAACAATCAAACGACGTGTAAAAGTTATTGAATGATATAACGAAAATGGCTTTATTGGATAAGAATTTCCCAGATCACATTATCTCTCGAAATAGTGATGTTAATTGACCACCACGAACGTGTGATTTGACGCCTTTAGATTTTTTTTGTTTGGGTTCATCTCGAAAGTAATGTGTATGCCAGCTGAAGGATTAAATAATAAGGTATACTAGTGCGACCGAAGAGCAACGATCATCAAAAACTTTGACTATTGTGTGGAGATGTTCCGCCGAAGCCTTGACGAACATTTGGGTGATATTAGTTTTCACACATAATTGCCATGATTATTTGAGTCATAGAAATTATGTGTGAAAACTAACATGATCCAATAATAAAGTCAATAAAATTTCACCAATAATAGTTTTATTTACTGCTACTTTCGATTCGTTTTAGTAGGGTGTTCTATTAACACTATACATAAAAGTCTCGATCTAGTGAGATTATTAAGAACATTTCCCAAGGTTTTAGGTTAGTCTTTTGGTTTTGTAGCAACGCGCGGTGTTAGGTGAAAATACTTCCATCGCAGCCTATTCGATGTTCAAATTCTTTATCTTCTATACTAAATTTTTTTTATAACTGATCCATACACCGAAAACGGAAAATTATTGAATTGATTTAAGGAATCTGTAATACCTAAAACTGCCTGCTGGCATTTTTAATGTCATGTCTGTTCAGGGTCTCTTTCCATTCTTTTTATAACTGATGCATACACCGAAAACGGAAAATTATTGAATTGATTTAAGGAATCTGTAATACCTAAAACTATTAGTGTATGCCTGCTGGCATTTTTAATGTCATGTCTGTTCAGGGTCTCTTTCCATTCTTTTTATAACTGATGCATACACCGAAAACGGAAAATTATTGAATTGATTTAAGGAATCTGTAATACCTAAAACTATTAGTGTATGCCTGCTGGCATTTTTAATGTCATGTCTGTTCAGGGTGTCTTTCCTTTCTTTTTATAACTGATCCATACACCGAAAACGGAAAATTATTGAATTGATTTAAGGAATCTGTAATACCTAAAACTATTAGTGTATGCCTGCTGGCATTTTTAATGTCATGTCTGTTCAGGGTGTCTTTCCTTTCTTTTTATAACTTATCCATACACCGAAAACGGAAAATTATTGAATTGATTTAAGGAATCTGTAATACCTAAAACTATTAGTGTATGCCTGCTGGCATTTTTAATGTCATGTCTGTTCAGGGTGTCTTTCCTTTCTTTTTATAACTGATCCATACACCGAAAACGGAAAATTATTGAATTGATTTAAGGAATCTGTAATACCTAAAACTATTAGTGTATGCCTGCTGGCATTTTTAATGTCATGTCTGTTCAGGGTGTCTTTCCTTTCTTTTTATAACTGATCCATACACCGAAAACGGAAAATTATTGAATTGATTTAAGGAATCTGTAATACCTAAAACTATTAGTGTATGCCTGCTGGCATTTTTAATGTCATGTCTGTTCATCGTGTCTTTCCAAAAATAAACATTACTTTATTACATGCCATTAACCATGCCATCTTGGGAAAAAAAATGAAGTTGTTTCTCGTTGCCTTCCGCGTTGTTTTGAATTTTTAGTGATTCTTCTATAAAACGACCTTCTACCCAAAATCCACAGCACTTTTTAATCTTTAGTTGAGAAGGAAATACGGAATGAATTCATATTTTATATAGCGTTGGGTATATCTCAGCATATAAAGCGACCTTTAAATCCCAGAAATCCCCCTTAAAAATTAGGGGTCATCTTATACAATAATTCTAAAAAGAAACCTTAAATTTTGAGTGATGTTTCTCGGTAAGCTAACCTTGGTCTCGGTGCGATAACCAGTAAAGTAAATAAAACGATTCGTATTATCAAATAAACTTATCATAAAAGTAATAAAACCATTTCGACCTTATAAATTACTGGTATAACTTCATAATAAAATTCGAAGAATAATTCCAAGTCAACGAAATCTTTTTGTATCCAAGCGAGCTCAACTGAGAAAATGTTAACATCGAGTTATGATTGCATTCACAGCAATCCTATCGTATATTATCGTACTGCTATTGGCGTCATTTTGTGATTGTCGATGAAGTATAAGTAAATGGTCATTAGTACACCAGGATGTCGGTAACTATTTAGATATAGCGAAAATAGAAGAAACAGTATTCGAAAAAGATTACGTGATTAAACGTAAATAAAACAATGGTTTTCTTTTTAGAGAACGTGTTTTGTTATTTCGTTTGTTTTGGTTTTCTAAGTAAACAGAAAGTAGCATTTAAAATAACATCCTCTTTATATAATCAAGAAGCAGTCGTCTTATACTAGAGGAATAAAATAAATTCATGAGAATTTGCTATATTTTTACCTAGTTTTCTCTAAATGTCGCCTTATACGCGGAAATATACGCGTGTTAGTGCAGAATTTTTTTTTTAATCATTTCACCCCGAGCAAGGCGAAAACGCCACTGATGTGCAGGGGGTTACATAAATGTAAAAAGATTAATTAGAAAAGAGTGAGGAGTACAAACTAGTTAGAAAGGAACAATAGAAAGCCGAGAAAGAAGGTGCGATGACAGATACATAGGTGGAGAGAAAGGGAAGGTTATACAGGGGAGGGGAGAGAGCTAGAGGCCAGTGGTTAGTAGATGAGTATTAACTTTGCATTTAAATTTCTGGAGGTTGTAGCCGTCAGGAAAGCAAGAATACGGGAGTGAGTTCCACAGGCGGGAAGTGCGAGAGAGGAAGCTGCAGGAGTAGAATTGTCGTCTGCATTTGGCTAACCTGACTGTGAATGGGTGGGACCCAGTTGCCAGTCTGGTTGCACGGGTAAACACCTGTTGAGGAGGCATCAGTGACTTAAGCAGAAGCCATGAAAATATTTATAGAAGAGACAGAGGGAGGCCACATTTCGACGATGGGAAAGTGGCTGCAGTCGAGTCGCCTACAGATTAAATCAAAATTGAAACTCGGTTCCACTATCAGCACCGATATCCTAATCTTTTTACTCTAAATGTACATCTCAGATCTATTAATATGAGTTAATTAAAAGGGTTACGCACAGGTTTACCCACAAGCTGTAAATTCTTCGGACAGATAATGAAGTATATATTATACGATAGAAAGAAAATTGAAGAAATATTTGTCATCATTTTACAAGTAATTATGCTTTTTGTAGATATTAGAATTTCAAACGATTTATCATTTCTTCCCTGCAAACAAATTTGTATCTCTTAATGCGTTTCTGCACCAACGTTTGTAGCTCGACGGAACTAAATGCGCAGAAGTCACGGAATCGTGGGACATCCATTGATTAGCGTAGATTGTTTAAGTCGATTAAGAAGGCAATAAGAGACTGAAATGTACTGAATGTTTCCAAGCTTTTTCTCTGTAGCTGGCGTGAGCTGTAGAAGTAAGATTGGGAATTATCTATACGATTGAAAACATGCTTCGTTTCTATAAAACCCTCATTTATCAGACTTATTCTTCTTAATGGTCACGCCACAAGAAAAGCTTCCCCCCTCTCTCTCTTTCTCTCTCTCTCTCTCTCTCTCTCTCTCGTCATAAAACGCACGCCTCGGGGCCGAAGAGCAAGTTGAATTTACTTAGCGATACAGATCTTATGAGGATATTCAGAAAGTAATGTCAGTTTGTTTGCTTTTTTAAATTGAATAAAAATACGTTTAATTAGAGCAAAGGTTACATTTATTTATAAAGAATATTTGTTATTAACGATCAGTTTACTATTTTTTAAATGCGTATTTTGAAATTTTAAGCGCAGCTTTAACGAGGCCAATGCCAAAAGTATGATGTACCAAATGAGGATTGAACTCAGTATTCAATTGCAATAATTTTAGCGAAACAAGTTTACTAACCATTACACCGCGTCGAGTTGCCCTGACCGTTTTTTACAATCTTTTTGCAATCCTTTGGCTGGTTATTTAAAGCCAGAATATACTTGGAAATATTTCAAAAGGTTTTGGAGATGCGAAGGTTTTTTACTGATACCAGTTCTACTAATTAACCTATAGCTCGGGAAAGGGATTCATTCATATATTTCCCAAAGGTATTTCCGAAAAGTAGATATAAAGCACTGGACTAGAATTGAAATCTCTCCACCGATTTACAAATACACCACCTGCACATCCAGTTTTACTGCACCTGGTACTTCTAAACGGTTACCTATGTCACGCTCAACGTTGCTTTATTTCGGTGATCGCACGGGAACCGATGTTTGAACGTGATATGGCCGTAAGCCTCGTAATTTATGAAAAGTCAGTCAGTTAAGGGCCATAAGTGATACATGATTGGGCGATCATGTTTCGAAAAGAGACATGGCTGACTGGGCAGAAGATTTTCGTGCAGTAGTTTGCCATTACTTTCTGCTGTAGACTGGCTGCCAACCAAGGCTAAAGAACCTAATCTGTCCTATTATTTAATCCATAACTGGAGGGAAGAGACGGATTAATACTTTTCCCAGGGGTATTTGCACGTAAGTGAATGCAAAGAATTCAACTGGAATTCGAACTCGGCTCTCCGGTTTCTCCTTTCGAGCAGAGATCCACTGCACCACAATACATATCCAGTAGTTGCTTGCCGAGTTCAAATACCATCGGAAGAATAGCAACTTTAATATGAATGCCTTTACAAAGTAATAAATCTATATTTCCTGTCCCACACCCTACTTAATTCTTAATGGTAGGGAGCACCTTGATTGTCAACCTGTCTAGGTGAAACAAATTCAGAATCAAAATAGCCTCAATAGAAAAAACGTTGTCAATCGTTATGGATATCATGCAGGAAGTCAAACCCGTTCAGAATTGTCAAAACTCTATACAATCGATTCTCAGATCAATGGTTAGATGTGGTTTCTAGCGAATGAACTCAGCGAGGACCATCCTTCTTCGAATATCGTGGACTGGCGCTACTTAATCAAAAACAAAATCTTTTAGAAATACCAGAAGCTTAGTGCTTTCAACTGTAGTAACATCTCGGAAAGTACAAAGAGTACATCATGGGGAGTATATAAATTTATTATAGCCTTAAAAACGTACATATTAAAATAAACAATTCAATATAAATTTTAATATATAATACTTACAAATATATTAAGAGATGGAAAAGAGCAAAGAAAAGGTATTTGGCATAAAGTGGCAAATAGAAAATATATTTAAATTAAATTCGCTTGTGCGTTGGATATTGCAGCCATGACAGCAATATTCAATACACGAACGAATGATAGATTTATAAAATTGCAAGATGGATTCTCACAAGAAAATTTTGTTTTTAAATCTTGTATGTTTTTTTTTGTTTTTTTCTAATCTGTTCTACCTCAAGATTCGTTACAAAATTCAAAGACGGATCTGTGATATAATCAATCCTAACCTAGCATTTCGACTTCAAACAATTTCTCACCAACGGGTCGTGATATCCATTCTACAAATATCCCTTCTTCAAATATGTCTATGGCAATTGTTCCGATGAGGCTTTTTCCCTTCGGCACCTCGATAGAATAAAATTAAGTGCACTACTCGGTTGGCAAGGCATCATCATCTTTCCACCAACCAATGGTTCGACGGAAATCCATTGACAATTACACATCACACAACATGGTCAATCATTGCTGTACTGAGACCGTGCTGCTGTGAGTGAACGACATAGACCTATTTCGATGGCTGGTACAGACGTGGATCTCCGAGCCTACATCCGGATGTTTTATAAACGAGACACCATCTCAAGGAAGATTGCCAGCTTAAGACATCTTTCATCCCACCGACGGCTTCCAAATGAACCCGTCTACGCATTTTCACACACAAGGCTTTGGTCAATTCGTGGTATGGTTTACTGTCACTTGACAAAAATGCTGATCGATGGAAAGTTCCTACAGACCGAAAACATCAAGAAGTTTCCCTCCTAACAAATCGACAATGGTGAGATTCGAACCCTGGATTCATGGTGAGAAAGCGAACGTTCTAACCACTCGGTCACGCGCCCAAATTGGCAACTAGGTCTCGCCGTTTTACTAGTGAGCTAGATGCAAACGTCATTTTCTATTCCAATAGTTTATTTTCTCGCACTTTCCGCCTGTGGAACTCCCTTCCGATCAACTTGTTTGCTTTCTACTTACAATCTGCAAAAATTTGAATACAACTCTAATCACCATCTTCTGTCTTTTTGAAATCAGTTCTTTTAATGTCATTTCTGTTCACTTCTTCTCGCGTGTTCAGTCCACGATATTCTCAGTAACCTTCTGTAGAATCATACTTATGTTTCCTCAACTTTCTTCTTCATCTGTGATTATTTAGCCATATAAAAAAAACTTATATTACACAATATAACAGTAAAAGCCTTAAATGTAGCTAATGACTTTCTAAACGTAGATTAGATGTGGCACAAGGCCGAAGGTAAAAAGCACCCTGTGTGAATCGAACGCACTACTCAGTTGTAAATGCTGTAGCGAGCCAATCTCGCTAACCATTACACTACTTCGAAGTGCCCAGATTCAAATGTATTTATCATGAAAACAGTCATCATTATCAGCAATGTCGAAATCGACATTGAAACCATTTCTTCCATTCTTTGTTTAACGAATTGGACTAAAAGAGATTTTCAAATTGATCTCATTTATATTTTTGAAGGACGTGAAAATGACTTAACGGCAGGGAAACTGGAATCATCTGGGATGTTGACATCACATTAGTGTCCTTTGAAAATACACTAATCAACTTCTAAATCTCCACCTATGAAGAAAAACTAATCCACTTCTACATCGTTAGAGAAAAACTAACTAGTTGGAGCCTGAAAGATTACATCAGAGTAAATTACTTGTCATGGCATCATGACTATCTAATGAGTCACACGAAATTATCTATTTTTGAATGGTCTATGCATACAGAAAATATACTGGAGTGATTTAATTAAATTTTTTATTGAGAATCTTTTTTCTTATTCACTGCCTCTTTCTTTCTTTCGGTGTTTTTCTCTTTCATTATCATGCTTTCGAAACAACCGTTTTCTTCTGTTGTCAATCGGGACATGGGCAGTCATGGCTCATCACAATTTCCTATCCTTCTTGGTCCTTAGCTGCGTTTCTCTTTTTCTCAAACTTCCGCCTAACCGCAATTTCTATTCTATCAATTTCTTTTCTCGCACTTCCCACCTATGGAATTCCCTTCCATATACTTGTTTCCCCGACAGCTACAATCTCCAAGAATTTAAATGTAAGATCAATAGACACTTCCTATCTCACTCTTATCCATTCTCTCAAGCTCTTTTCTGATTCCATTCCACCCCAATTACACCGGCATTCTCATCCATCTATTACCCTCCTCCTGACATTTCCTATAACTAGCCCCTCCTTCACATGTAACTCACAACGCAACAGTGGAAGTATAATGCCTTGTTTGGGGTAAAATGATTAAAAGATATCTTCCATCCACTGACACAAGTTCGCCTTGTAGGTGGTAGGTTGCCTACCTCTTATTCTCTTTCCCTCGATATGACCTGGGAATATCCAGAAAATTTCAGCTGTCTTTTTCTGATTCTAAGGGAAAGTATTTGTTTTGTTATCATTTTTTCCAAATAAATGTTTATGTTATGTCGCCAAGTATAAATGAATAACTCAACAAGAGAATCAGAATATAAGTTGTATTCCGCGGAAGGACGGTTAGTATGTACAGAAGTGATTAGTAATATTCACAATAGAAAGATACAAGTGTCCAATCCGTCGTAAGACGTGTGTATACGTGATTACTTCCGGTACGCCACCGGAAGTGTGACTAACTCTTCACTGACTCGCACTGACTCTTCAGTAACTCATTAGAGCCTCTCAAGTGACTCTCTACGACTCATTATTTAGCTGTCCCTCCCAGTAAGGGCAACATATGACACATGGTCAGTTTATATCTGGGCTTTCCGGGCTATATGGCCCAGCCAAAAAATGTCTATCTATTATTCCCCAGTCGTGCCTCTACTCTTCGGCGGAACCACGACTGGGTTATTGCTCTCTGCTCGAAAGCAGAGAGCGCCCTCTACCCGAAGACAGAAAGCTGACAGTGTCGTAGAGTCGTCAGTCTAGTGACTCTCTACGACTATTTACTAGCCTTCCCACGCAAGGCTGGATGTGACACATGGTCATTTTATTGTGGGTTTTCCCGGCCATATAGCCGGGCCAAAAAATGTCTGTCTATTTTTCCCCGGTCGTGGTTCTACCCTTCGGCGGAACCACGACTGGGTTACTGCTCTCTGCTCGGAAGCAGAGAGCGCCCCCCGCCCGAAGGCAGGGGCTGACAGTGTCGTAGAGCCGTCAGTCTAGTGACTCTCTACGACTGTATTTACTAGCCTTCCCACGCAAGGCTGGATGAGACACATGGTCATTTTATTGTGGGTATTCCTGGCCATATAGCCGGGCCAAAAAATGTCTGTCTATTTTTACCCAGTCGTGGTTCTACCCTTCGGCGGAACCACGACTGGGATTGCTCTCTGCTCGGAAGCAGAGAGCGCCCTCTACCCGAAGGCAGAAAGCTGACAGTGTCGTAGAGTCGTCAGTGACTCGGTACGACTGAATTTACTAGCCTTCCCACGCAAGGCTGGATGTGACACATGGTCATTTTATAGTGGGTATTCCCGGCCATATAGCCGGGCCAAAAAATGTCTGTCTATTTTTCCCCAGTCGTGGTTCTACCCTTCGGCGGAACCACGACTGGATTATTGCTCTCTGCTCGGAAGCAGAGAGCGCCCCCCGCCCGAAGGCCGAGTGTTGACAGTGTCGTAGAGTCGTCAGTCTAGTGACTCTGTACGACTGTATTTACTAGCCTTCCCACGTAGGCTGGATGTGACACATGGTCATTTTATAGTGGGTATTCCCGGCCATATAGCCGGGCCAAAAAATGTCTGTCTATTTTTCCCCAGTCGTGGTTCTACCCTTCGGCGGAACCACGACTGGATTATTGCTCTCTGCTCGGAAGCAGAGAGCGCCCTCTACCAGAAGGCAGAGAGCTGACAGTGTCGTAGAGTCGTCAGTCTAGTGACTCTGTACGACTGTATTTACTAGCCTTCCCACGTAGGCCGGATGTGACACATGGTCATTTTATAGTGGGTATTCCCGGCCATATAGCCGGGCCAAAAAATGTCCCCAGTCGTGGTTCTACCCTTCGGCGGAACCACGACTGGATTATTGCTCTCTGCTCGGAAGCAGAGAGCGCCCCCCGCCCGAAGGCAGAGGGCTGACAGTGTCGTAGAGTCGTCAGTCTATTGACTCGGTACGACTCCCCTGTAGAGAATCCACCATTGCTATATATAGCAATGGGAACAGTCCATTTGTAGTCAAATAGGAGCGGCGCCCTAACAGTTTAGTGATTACTCGATCAGCATCAGAATTATCAGCATCTTTCTGTAGAACAACACATTTCATTGCCTTAAGTTTCCTCTTCATCTGTGAGAATATCTGTTATTTGTTCACCTATCTCCGTGTGTTTATCTATTGATCTATCTATCGATCTATCTATCTGTCTCTGTCTGTTCACCTAACTACCTACATATCTATCTATATCTGTTTGATCATATCTATATTAAATCTTAATCTGTGTTTATTACATTTATCTATCTAGGTAATTTTCATCTATCTGCTACAGTGTGTTGATATCTATGTACGTATGGATGGATGGATAATTTGCGTGCAATTTCGAAAGTGAATTAGATCAAGGTGCATCATGCTTGTGCCTAAACGAGGTTTCTATATGCGAGTGAAATGTGTGTTGTCTATCGTAATGACTCGAAGCTTCTTGGGCGCTGTCATCAACCAAAACTTGGAATAAACTAGATAATGCATGTCAGTGATGTAGAAGTACTTGAGGGAAGTCAATGTGGCAGCATTGAAGCAAACATTCTGAAATACAGGCTGCGCTGAAGTGATTATTTTTGTTCATATGGGCGACAACAGGGTTTCAAAGCCGCTTTTGCATGGTGAACTTGCTAACGAAAAGGCTCCATCCCATAAGTCGAAAAAGCGTTATAACGTTGACCTTGTTTTGCTTTTGCAGCAAGGTTCACACTGTACAAAGCCTGGGGATCATTCGAGGTAGATAGTTACCTTAAGAGGCGGTGTGTACTGGTAGGAGGGACAGATAATGGTTAACTCTAGTGTTGAACAGGTTCAGATTGTATATATCAGGGAAATATCCTCTTGAAACTTGGTTCTACAAAGGAGTGATTCGCAGTAAGAAGATGTTCGAATGGAACTAACTTCTTGCCGAAGGAATACGGAGGGAATGTGGGTGGTTTCTGGTTTGTTTTACGGCATGTCAACCTCAGTGATATATTTAATGCTTTTACAATAGATTCGTATAAACAGAATATGTATTCTTTGTATGAAATTAGTTTCTAGATCGGGCTTCATTGAAGTGTCTTTATAAAGACAGCTTTTTTCGAGAGTCTTGTTTAATTTATGTCTTCTTTTCAGGTTGGTTTGATACATTTTGTTTTATAGCATATCAACCCCATTGAGTTATTTAATACAGACAAGATTTTTTTTTCAGATAGGTTTGTGTGAAGATGTATGCTTTGTAAGAATTCAGTTTCTAGATCAGGCTTTATTGATGTACTTTTTTTGTAATGAGGGTTTTTGACGAAAGACAAATGTATTGTTCGTAATAATTTTTCTTCAAAAAGTATTGATTGTAGTTTTACTTTAAAAATCTATTTTTATACTTTCATCGTGTTTTGACCCCAGTTTGGGGGCTCACTCTTTAACTGTAGCTAGGACACTAACAGATGCTACTACCCGTGGCAAGATGGACTTGGAAACAACAGAAATTAAGAGGTGGTTTCACACTACTCAAAGCTTCCCAGTCAGTAGCCTTGCTGCCGGATGCAGCTTATCATCCCACCTAGAACCCGAATGAAGTTTATCGTCATGCCCAAGACGCGGAATTGTCAGTGGCATAATTGGTCTTTGCCATGAAGCTTGGAATTTTCTGAGAAAGAAATGTAGTTCGTCCGAGTACTCTCTGTGTTAGAAGCAATAGACCAGCGAGAAATAAGAACATTGCAAGCATCAGGGTCGCTGATTCAATGGAAATGATCGCATCACTTAGCGGGAGAAGAGTCATAATGGAAACGTTGCTTTCTAGAATTCTCAGATTGTGAATGAAAGGCTGAAAAGAAAGGTCCGAAAAGGTGCTGATGTAAAACTTCATTTTTTTTTTTATTAAAACATGCAAAGTTATCGTACCAGAGCAACAACCACCTACGAAGCGGCATTTTGTAATGAAAATGTATGTCACTTTTGGACTGAAAAGTCATGCAAACAATCACAAAAGTAGAACTAATGACAACAAAATGTATGTGTTTCGTATTTCTGCCAATGTTTTGTCATAGATTTTAAAAGTTTGCCCGGTTTAAAGAACCAAGTCCGATCAAAGCACAACTAGATCTTACAATTGTAAATTTCCTTGTTCTATATTGATATAGTCAAGTCACTTTGTGATCGCTACTGTTACTGTGTAACATCGTACAATTGTAGATTATCAGTGACTGAAATGCTTCCCCTACCTGTCCTTTCTGTGAGGGATGTGGCTAGACACCCAACAGAGTTAAAAAAAAAAAAAACACACCTAATAAATGTTGGTTAAATGGTTTCATCGGATAAATTGATATCTAGTTAAGGCGGTGGTTGGTCCCTAGACGCACTGAAAGCCTAATTTGAAGTGTTGGACCATTTAGCCATTGTTAAGGTGTTCAAATCCAGAGAAGAAAATCTGTGATGTAATACATGCGATATGAGACAGCATGTTATCGACTGATTCATCTCATTGAGGTACGGGTGTTCGTGCGTAGAGAGTAGGATTTTTAAACGATGGTCATACTCGACGACGAGCAGTCAGCCATTATCTATTTCTCTCTCTCTCTCTCCCTTTAATATATATATATATATATATATATATATTAATGAATACGCATATTGTCCTACATCGATGGCAGAGCAATATGTATATTTATTAATATATATAAATATAGCTCTGTTCATACTACATTAAACATTTTTATTAACACCTGAATAATAATAATTTTATACATATGTGTACCTTCATATACACAGTTAATAATTCACGTAACTATATATATATATATATCCGCCAATTAACATTTTTCACCTGCCCTTAATGATTCTTAAATGAGATAAGGCCAAAATTTATATAGAACTGAATTATAATTTATAACCACTTTAAATGTTTTGTTGAGTTTTCCTTTATAAATATATATCAGTCAATATATATACATATATAGTGACGTAAATTTCTTAGATGTTACCTTCTATCTGAGCAATGTCCTGTACAAACCATACCGTAAGGACTCACACAACCACACATACATCGACAAGGAATCAAATCCACCCCAAAGAATCACCAACAGCCTACATAAATCTATCCAATTTCGTTTAAGTACCAAACTCTAGCAATAACGAAATTTTTGACAATTCTAAAATTAAATACATAATGCTTTAGAAAAAAAAGAAAATTCAACACTAGTTTAGAATACTTCGTTAAAAACAAGATAGAAATGAGCAGAAATCACGTAAACGTAACATAATTTGGTTTAACTCACCCTCCAGTCGTAATGTCCGAACTAACATTGGTAAACTATTCTATAACTTAATTCACGAGTATTTCTACGATTCATCCACACTAAAAAATCTTCATCAAAAATAATGTCAAAGTTATAGTTGCGTTAAAAACATAAATATATTTTACAACATAATGCTATGATATCAAATAAATATTTGGCCCACATAAACAACATCTGTCACTCAACTAATAGCAACAATGAACCTTCTAAAACTAATTGCGACTGCCGAAAAAATAAAACCTGCCTATTCAATGACCAATGTATGTCCGAAAGTATTGTTTATAGAGCTCAAATTTCATCGGATAATAATGATGTTAAATTTTCCTTTGGAAGCACTTCTAAAAGGGAGAAGATAAGAGTTAACAAACAAATGTTGTCTTTAAACAGCAGTAAATACAACAAAAGGACTGCTTTATCCATACATTATTGGAAATTTTAAAAAAAACCCATTTATTACCAGGAATATCGTAGCTAAATCCAAACATTACAAAGGCGATAAATGTAATTTATGCCTTTTAGAAAAACTTGTCGTCTTAAACCATATCAATAATCCAAATTTGCTACATAAAAAAGTAATTTAATGACCCCATGTTGTCATTGAAAAAAATACTTAAATTTTTAGATCCAGATTGGTAAAGAGTCCTCTTTACGTTAACCCTAACCCTAACCCTAACCCATTTATCTATCTATATCCATATATATCTATTTATCTATTGATCTAGAGTATATCCTAATTTATCTATTTATTGAGCAAAGTATCATTTGTACTGTGTCCAAATATAATTCACTAGCTAGCTATTCCCATCTATCTATCTATCTGTCTATCTATCTATCTATCTATCTATCTATCTATCTATCTATCTATCTATGTCAGTTCATTGATATCGATCTACCTCTCTATCTATAGTCGTTTCTAATTTATCTGTTTATTGACCAAACTATCACTATTAGTGTGCCATTTCTACCTACCTACCTACTGAACCTCTTTCTACTCTAATTTATCTCTCTATTTATCGAAATATCAGTCAATCTGTTTAAGTCTACCTATCTATCTAAAATTGGTTCTAATTTATTTATTTATTAATCAAAATATAACTCATTTCGTGTACAGATCTATCTATCTATCTATCTATCTATCTATCTATCTATCTATCTATCTCAGTTCATATCTATCTACCAACCTATTTAAATATCCACAGTCTATTCTAAATGTCACTCACAGTATATTTACATCTATCTATCTATCTATCTATCTATCTATCTATCTATCTATCTATCTATCTCAGTGAATACATATTTATCCATTTATGTTTTGTCTTTCTCTCTCTCACTGCCTTACTAACCAAAGTTTGTTCACCTGCTATTCTTCCAAGAACTCAAAGACTACGTGGTGAAAAAAATTCTTGAAACTAAAGTAGAAATAAACTGAAAACAGTACCCACTTTTTCCCTCTCTTCCTGTTCTCCTCCAAATAATTTATCAGATCAACCAACTTAAAATATTAACAGCTAGCGATGTATCTGAACTGCTTGAACAGGTTACACAGGACGTCATTTAGACGAAATCTCTGGAAACATGAAATAGGATTCTACGTTCAAATGGGTTTTTCTTACTATTTTCCTCGTTGTAGTTAACGAACATCTCAGGTCTTCAGATTCTGCCCGGGGATTATTCGTCTCTGCTTCGCTTATGAAGCGTCTCCTTATTAATTATAAGCAAGTCATGTCCTATTATTCAGTCGATCAAAATGCTCCAAGAATAACAATATAATAGTCCATATAAACACGCGCGCACACACATGGACATATATATACACCCTGATCGAGCACTCTGGAAGAATGGTAGACTTTGAAAAGCAGTAGCTACCCTGGCATGTACGCATCGCTCATTCACTAATGAATTAGAGCACTCTGGCTATTGGACGTGTATAACGATAATATACATGTTAAAAAGCCTGCCTTCTTCTACCGTGCGCCCATGAGCCAGAGGTAGAATAGCCGGCTGACGCCACTTCGGTCGGGTTTCAATCCTGGGTTAAAAGCAATCGGAGTCTAACCGTACTGATGAGCTGTGATACAGCGAAACAGATCTTTCTGCGGATGACTAATATATATTATAATCATTTCACGCCAAGTAAAGCAGAAATGCCACTGGTGCACAAGAGGTTTCAGTGTGAGAAAAAAAATACGGGGAATGTTGAAGAAAGATAAGAAGTAGATGAGAATCAAGTAGATAAAAGATGGCAATCGACTTTGCATTTAAACTTTCGGAAATTGGAGAGGCAATCAAATGGAGGTGAGTTCCACAAACAAAAAGTTCGATAAAATAAACAGTCAGAGAATAAGAGGTGGTTATATTTAACTTTATCTACTGTAAAAAGGGTGGGAACATTATTCTAATCTAATGGCACGAGTAACTACGCGTGGTCAGAGTATCAGGGGTAAAATCTCTTCAGAGCAGTTTCCATGAAAATACTTGTAGAAAAGACAAAGGGAAGCCAGATGACGTCGACAGAAAGTGATTTAAGGTGGGCTGCCAAGTCCGGATCGATTATATTACGGATCCTCTTTTGGATTTTGTCGAGAAACCCAAGATGAGTAGCAGCAACACCCAACCAGACTTGACAATAATATTCGGTGTATGGACAGATGGTAGATTTATAAATGGGCAAAATGAATTCTGACGAGAAAAACTTCTTGACCCGACACAGTGAACCAACTTTCCTAGCAGTAAATGCTGCTGTGGATTCGATGTAGTCATTCTAGTTGAGGTCATGTGAGAAAGTGAGGCAAAGGAGGCGTGTAACACTTTCGTCCAGGTCGACTTGTTCTCGTCGACAATCGTGACGGCACTAATTGTGACACTGCCGCCCGAACAGATCCCACTGCGATGATGTCGAAATGGTACTCGCTGTGTCGATGCTTTCGAGCCGCTGTTGCTGGTCGTGATGATCTCGTCACAAAAGCTGGTCGTCAAGACGTCTGTTGCAACAACAGACCCCTGCTCACGTTGTGATTTGATCTCAGAAAATCGCGTTGTGCAAATCCAGTAGCCGTATTTCCACCAGAACCAAACCGGATACTTGTGTACACTTGTGGTTAAAAATAAACACGGCACCAAAAAAAAAAATAATAATAATTAAATAAATGAATAAGGTTGAACACGCCTGAAGAGTTACGAATAACGGCTTCATAAAAAAAAATTATTAGTCACAGGAGCAGATAATACAGTTGTCGGAAAGCCAGTTTACGACGGAGAGAGAGAGAGAGAGAGAGAGAGAGAGAGTTTAAAAATATCAGAGTTTTTCATCCTTAAATAAAAATGTTTTTTCTAAGTTTCGTTAAAGTAAACAGAGCTCTTCAAATTTTCACTAAAGTCTTTTCACGTATTCATTAAATTTTCATTAAAGTCTTTTCACATATTTTCTATAATCAAAGCTGTCAATTCTCTATGCAACTTCTAAAATAACATAAATAAGTCCTTTCGGGTTCATATCGGAGTTTAACGGCGTTTACCGAAATAGAGCGAACGAGGAATCAGAAATTTCAATTCTCCCATGATTTAAAAAAAAAGCAATAACGTTCTTTCAGGATTCCTATCGAAGGCGCATTATTCAAAATTAACTCTTTAAGTTAATCGGCGGCAGGCTTCATTTGACATTAACTCTTTAGTTCTGTGGTAGGCGACCAGCCATGGGGCATGGCTCCCTCAGTTAAGAAACCTTTTCCGCGGTTGTTACATTTCTACTCACAAAAACTACTGATTTTTCTCGCCGAGTCCGGATTTTTATAACCATCCCCAATCCTCTCGAGGGATTTGGCCGACTCAAAGCTTTTGACCAATGAGATTATTTTCCACCCACACGATTTGTGGGGAGCCATGGCTCGACGAATAAAATATCACAGCTCACATAAGACGTAATGTCTTTCTGTCTTCTTTCTTTCAATTACATCATCTTTAGATTTTTCAATTCCCACAATTTCTGTTCCCAGGAACAACCCTACCTGACCTCATCAAGTAAATCCTGACATTTTGTTATGACTGCGACCATTTTGTCAAATTTCTACCTGGCCCAAAATAATCCGTATCGTATATGAAAAAGAAAGAAAACTATATTTCTCTCTCTCTCTCTCTCTTTTTCAAATTGTCAGCTAATTTAGCTATTCCCCGGATTTTACAAGTACATGATAGCATTAAAATAGTTTTTTACATAAGCTCACATCGCGAATTACAATAAAGCACAACTAATAATAACACTAATATTAATTCCTCTCTCTCCGTTGTATTAAACTTAACAAAAAAATATACCAGCGGAGATAGTGTCACAGCGCAGTGCGTTGCTCTCTAAGAGACAAGCGTCATCCATTCTGATGGTAGGCATGGAAGTTTCTCTAAGGTGATTAAAAGAGAGCAGCTTCATTTTGGAGGTATTAAAATTTACTAGCATTTCTTACCCCATTCAATCACAGATGGAGGTTCTTTTGAAGTGCAGCAGCCCGGTTTACACTTTGTAAGCCTTGGTAAATTTCTTCTTGAAACAAGAGCAAATAGTGATGTCATTTGCGTAACTACTTACTTGGGAACTGATTATATCAGGAAGGTTATTGATGAAGTTTAGAAAAAGCGTAGGACCTAGGATAGAGCCTTGAGGGACGCCTGCGTTTGTGTGTAAGGCTCTTGAAGTTAGCCCTTTCAAAACAAACATTATTGCACTATTTGATAGGAACGGTTGGATTAAATCAAACGATCGTCCAGAAATATCGTAGCTCTGGAGCTTGCACAGAAGGCCAGCATGCCAAAACCTGTCAAATGCTTTTGAGATATTAAGTGCAACAAATCGCCCTCGCCATTCTTAACAAAAGCCTGGTATATACATATATTCAGTGATGGTCGTTCTGTGATCAGCGATAGATCTGGCGAAAGGGAAGCCGTATTGTTTGTCAGAGAAAAGGTTGTGAAATGTGAGATGTCTAACTATTTCAGCATTGATAATAGGCTCGCCAAAAAGAAGTAAGGGGCAAATAAGGCGATAATTAGAGGAGTCATAGGGCTTCCCAAAGTTCTTAAAACAGCAACTACAGAAAAGGATTTCCAACAAGCAGGAAAGCAGGAAGCTACTCCAACAGCTTTTGTAAATTCTACTCCAACAGCTTTTGTAAATTCTACTCCAACAGCTTCTTTTCTCGCGCTTCCCGCCTGTGGAACTCCCTTCCACAAGTCTGCTTTCCCGACAGTTACAATCTCCAGGTGTTTAAATGTAGGGTCAATAGACACCTCCTATCACACTAACTCCCAACTATTCTCACAACACTCTCATCTACCCAACCCTCATTCTCGGTATCCTCACCCGCCTATCACCCACCCTCTGTTATTTCCTATATTTAACCAGCCTTTCTCCTCTCTACGTAGCCCCCTGCACAGTAGTGGCAGTGACATGCCTTGCTCGGGGTGAAACGCTTATAAAAAAAAAAAAAAATCAAGCAATAATTATAGAGTTTGGAGACGACTAGAGCCAGATCAGAAGCGCATTTCTGTAGGATGATAACTGGAATTCTATGGGCGTCAGTCTTAGAAATTATGTCAGAAAACAGAGATGGGCTTATATATACATGTTACTTAACTAAAATCAATTCTAGGTGGAAAATTAAGTTTGGGTACTCCAACCTTGTTTGCTGTGGATCTGAGGACTTCGAATTGATTGAATAAAGAAGGGATCAAATGTTTTATGTTGTTCCGTACATTCTTGCAGATTCGCCAGTAATCTTTGAAACCAAACTTGCGAGATGCTATATGCTGCTTCATTACTATCAGCTTAGCATCATTTAGGACACGATTATATTTATTGCAAAGAGAGACAAAGAGCCGCCTACTGCGACCAGAAATGTCGGTTCGGTAAAGCCAAAAGCAGTGATTCCTTTGGGTGACGGCAACCGAGCTAGCAGGAGAGAACCAAGGAGATAAACTAAGTTTAATTTGCTAGGTAATATATATAGATAAGGAAATTTAAAAAATAAAATAAAAATAAAAGAGTAAAAATAAATAAAAACATAATAATAAAAAGGTCATTCAGTTGAGATGAATTAAGTGAGGTTGGAAGATGATGACATTTTAAAGAATGGTGTGTGTAAGACTCATAGACAGAAGTCTTTCAATGTTTTACCACAGAAAGCCAGACCGGTCAAAAATTTGAAACCGGAAAAAGATAAATGAAAAATAAAAAAGTCAAGGGAAAAAAGAAGAGAGAATAAATGAGAAAGACTAAGGCAATAGAAAATTCAAAGAAATAATAAAATAAAATAAATAAATAAATAAAACATAAGGGATAAGAATAGCATAAAAAATTAAAATTAAAAATAACAATATTTTCTTAAGAGGATTTGATAATGAGTATAGATACAATAATGATAGTAATGAAAAAATTACCAGTTAATTTAAGGAAAAATAGTAAAAATATTAAAGTAAAATTGAGATAATGTCAGATATATTTAAAAGTATGGAAAATTCTGTGGTGGCGAGAATTAGTGATTTTATTACGTTGGTTCAATAATTTAGTTTCTGTCAATAAGTCATAACATACATTCTTTAAAATTTTATTTCTATTTTTTGAAATTTTCTAATCTGTATATATATTACCGAGTAAATTCACCACATATAACTGCTTGATGATGTTAACACCGAAACTTTATAGCTACTGAGTTGCAGTATGCTATAATAATAATTACAATATTATTATGGTCTACTCTTGTATTGAGCACTTTTTAAATGTAAATATTTAACTGTGGAATGTACTTACATTAGTAACCATTACTTATATATATATATATATATATATATATATATATATATATATATATATATATATATACACGCTATGGTATAGTCATCCGCAGACAGATCTGTTTCGCTGTATTATAGCTCATCAGTACGGCTTAGACTCCGGTCGCTTGCTAACCCAGGATCGAAACCCGACCGAATCGAGCGTCCATTAGAAGAAGGCAGGCTTTTTAGCGCGTATATATATATATATATATATATATATATATAATCATATTTTGCTATACTGTTTACAAACGTAGTCATAATAATAATACTAATAGATAGATAGATAGATAGATAGATAGATAGATAGATAGATAGATAGATATGAAATTAAGAGACAGATAGATAGATAGATAGATAGATAGATAGATAGATAGATAGATAGATAGAAAAAAACGAGGGAAATGAACAAACTGATATATCTTTGCGTGTATACATAGATAATGAACAGATTGAATAAGAAAGATAGATATGAATATACATATATATAAATATATAGAGAGAGAGAGAAAGGGGGAGAGAGAGATAAAGTAATGTACGTATTAAATATTTGACTGATCAACTCTATATTAAATAATAAAACTTCTATTTAACAAACAGTTTCTATTATGCTCTTCAACATAGATAGATAGATAGATAGATAGATAGATAGATAGATAGATAGATAGAATGAATGAAAAAAAATGGTGAGATATTTATATAGATATACTGATTTTTAACAAAAATTTCAAAAGTTTTTTAAATCATTCGTCTTTGAAAAACCTCTGCAGAAGGTTGTTAAAGTGAAACATGTTAGATTATAGGCACTTTTCCTACTTGTTCTTTACTTATTCTATTCATCATAGATAAATAGACAGATATATACATGAAAATAGTTGGTGACAAAATAGATAGATAGATAGATAGATAGATAGATAGATAGATAGATAGATAGATAGACTGTGACTGGGAATGAGATAGATAGATAGATAGATAGATAGATAGATAGATAGATAGATAGATAGATTTAACCAGACGTTCTCATTAACGTGTTCAACCGATGTCTATATATGTAAATTATGAAAGAGGATTGAGGGCTAAAACCAAATAAGTTTCAACGACGACAGCTGCCCTCAACTGCCTCCAAGCAAAAGCACTTTGGCGGAGGAGACGCAGCATGCTGCAGATAAAGTCTTCGTTTTGTCGATTTTTCACTGTGGCAGCTGTGATCAACTATCAAAATGATAGGGTTTACGCCAATTCCCCAAGAAATATTTTCTCGAACGTCTCAGAACACATTTCCAGCGACAACAGCCAACCGTTGGTCCGCTATTGCTACCGATGGTTTGTAATCGTCTTTGCAATTGATTGAAGGAAGAGTGAAAGTGAATCACTGAGTTTACCAGCAAATGCTGAAGAGAGAAGTGTTGCTCTGATTGTCATCCAGATTTGGATGTCGCTATGGATTTATTAAAGACGTGACTCCTGCACACACAACCAATCTGATGCAGAATTCGTACAAGAGATATTGCTGCGGAATTTTTGTTCTTCATTAATCTGTTATCTTATCGCTATGTTTATTTCAGAAACAATGAGCGTTGTGGTGCAGTGGATATCGACTCGTAACGAAAAATCGAGGAGCCGAGTTCGAATTCCATTTGAATTCATTGCATTCACTTACGCGCAAATAGCCTTGGGAAATGTATTAACCCGTATTTTTTTCCCTGCAGCTATACATTAAATAGCAGGACAGCTTGGGTTCTATAGCCTTGGCTGGCAACCAGTCTACTACTGAAATTAATGCGAACCTACAACGAGAAAAACTTCTGCCCTCTCAGTCTGGTTCCTTTCGAGACATGATCGCCCAAGCACATATGGTATTTAACTGACTGACTATTTCGGTGAAACGATTTTTTTAATCTATGCTATATAGCTGGACGGACACGGCCCTGTAAATAGATAGGTCACAAACAATCTAGGAGAAGGAAACTTTTAAATTAAAAACCTGAGGTGGGTCGTTTGGGAACATTCAGGTTCCCTATGGGCACCAATCCTCCGTCCATCCGAAATGTGTTTGGTTCTTCACAAACCTTCACTCTTATAATGAAATCTTATACATGAAATCTTGGGAAAATTGTTTCCTACATAAATTATCCACAGTCCACACCGCCTATAAAATTTTATGAAATTTCTAAAAACTAATTTTTGTCCCATTTAATGTTTACATGGTCTTGTAAACAAATTGAGATAATTTTAAAGATCCGCAAAAAAGTTTATAAATATTAAAATAATGGTAGTACAAAGGTATAATTTGAATGCAGTATTTATTAGTACAAAAACATTTATCACTTTTTGGGAAATTATTGCACCCACAAAACGAAAGTTTCGTGAAGCTGCCACAACCTCATGCGCAATGCCGGTCTTCAAAGTATCGTGAAGAATTGGTTCTTGTTTGAAGTACACCCTACAATGATCGAAAAGGTTGAGATATGGGCTGTTACTGGATCAGATGTCGGCTCTCACAAAGAAAGTGGTAGCTTCTCAGGAAGGAAATCTTGTGTTGCTTTTGAGCCATGACATGTTGCAGAATCATGGATAAGTATCACATTGACAAACCCAAACTTCGGCTCCCTGCAAGGTAACAGAGAGTTCTTCAAAATATCCAGATACTCCTTTGGGCCAATATTCAAACCAGCCTCAGTGAAGTATGACTCCATGACATTTCCCTCACTCGATGCGGCACCAAAAATCATCACAGAATAAGGATGTATCAAACACAGGTGAGACATCGGATTCAACTTAATGTCCACAGTAAATTTTTTTCGTCGGCAAAGACGAGAAATTTTCCTGCTTTGAACCTCTCTCAATTTCGATTGCTGTTAAAAGTTGACGGCGTCTTCGAACATAGCTAGTCATATCAAGGTTCTTGTTCATAGATCTGAACACCATGGAAAGGGACACATTGCGCTTCTGTGCAAGCATTGTAATGTTTTTTTTTATCGTTTCACTCCAAACAAGGTGGTACCGCCATTGATTCGCAGGGGGCTAACACAAGAGAGTAAAAGCTTTGGGCAGAAAGAGATGGAGGAGAGAGAGAGAGAGGAACCAGTTACAGGGGGCAAGAGAAGAATGGGAACACAGATGTGAAGATAGTTGCAGAGAGAAAGGAAAAGAAGAAAATACACGGGGTGATGTAGAAAGGACAAAGGAGGGAAAAGTGTATAAGAAATGGGAATTGACATTGCATTTAAATACCTGGAGGTTGTATCTGACAAGAAAGCAACTATGCAGAAGGGAGTTCCACAGGCAAGCGATGCGAGAAAAGAAGCTGATGGAGTAGAATTCTGGCTGTATTTGGTAGGTTTAACTGTAAAAGGGTAGGATCTTGTTGCCAGTCTTGTTGCTCGAGTAAATTCTTGTGTAGGGAGTATCAGTGGCCTAAGTTCCTCGGAGAAGAAGCCATAAAAATATTTGTAGAAGAAACAGAAGAAGGTCACATCCCACCGATGAGAAACTGGCTGCAGTCGAGCTGCCAGATCTTGACCGATCACATTACAGATTCTCCGTTGGATCCTGTCGAGAACCCTGAGATTAACAGCAGGGTCTAGATATGACAACAGTATTCTGTGCACGGTCGGATGATGGTTCGCCTTCAATTGAACCGTTTGAGTCCATCAAGAAACCTTGGATTCTGGTTGAGTTTTGTGTTCTTTTTTACAAACTTTGCCCTCTTCTCGAAATTGTTTAAACACGTGATAATTTGGAAATTTCTTCAATTTAACAATCATGTTGACAGTGTACCCGGCGCATGCCAAACCCATAATAGCAGAACGATTCTATTGTTCCTTGACTTTCTGCTGTTGAATTCGTTCACGTTTTATCTGAGAAGAAAGAGAAAGATTAGATGTTTAGGCAAGCAATGTTTTGTCAGAAAATAAATTGCTAACCTACAAAATCCTCTGCTCAAAATAAATCCCAATTTATCTGCAAGATCCTGTATGTTAGTTAAAAGCACACATCATCATTTCTTTCCAAAATCGGACCACCAGTTACAAAGAAATGCTCTGTATCGTAAAATAAGAAAATGCAATAAAACTATGACATCAGTTAATTCGAAAAGATTCTAATTTAAATTTAATTATGTGCACTATAAAGAAAAACTGGAAGCAGCTGAAATGTGGTTCTACAGAAGGATGCTGCGGATATCATGGACCGAGCATGTGAGCAATGATGAGGTTTTGGAAAGGATGGAAACAAGAAGGAAATTAATATTGAGCATCAGGAAGAGACAACTAAAGTTCCTGTTTTTAAATCAACTAATTATATTTTCGAAAGACTTCTTTAAATAAAGAGAATTACCTTGTACTGAGATATTTGTAAATATAGCTTAAATCAACCATTTTTAGTCGTTAAAAATTAATTGCAATCTACATAAATTCATTTTGAAATACAGTGAAATATTTAGCTTATTAGAAATATTAAATATAATTAATTAGCTAAAAATTAAAGCTAAAAATATATATAAAAATATAAAATTTCAAGAAAAATGTTTATTTTTTTAAATTCATTTTAAACCTTAAGTATTTCATAGAGGTACTTCGAAAGGGTCTGGCATACAAATCTTTTCCAGAAGTTGATGTCTACGGCCAAATTTTTGAATTAATCCACTTTTTCTTATCAGAACGTGAAATGAAAATTATTCTGAATGGCCACTCTTCTAGATCATTTTGTACTAATGCAGGTGTCTCTCAGAGCTCTATCCTTGGTCCTATCTTGATTTTAATTTTCATTAACGACCTTAATCAGCTCTCAATTTGGTATCTCTGCTGATGAGGCAGCCATTTACCCTTGTCTCGATAGTATGCCTGATCAGTTCTATGAGGTCAAATTGGCGGCTGATGGGACACAGGATGGATTGTTAATTTTAACACTTCTGAAAGTAAATCTGAGAGACCCCTGTTCTGTCTTCCATCAGCATGACGGATCCTAACCTTTATAAGACTGACTTGTTGCACCTTCTCGTGCTAAAGTTCTCGGTAGACATTAAGGGGAAAGACTTTATGGAATCTATTGCTAGGACTGTTTTATAGAAAGTTGATTCACTGCGTTATGCTTGATAATTTTTCTCTCCAGAATCCTTCTCAAAATAAGTTTCAACTTATCCGTATGTTAGTTATAAGCACACATCATCATTTCTTTTCTAATTCGGTTCACCAATTATGAAAAATTTTGCTCTGTATCGTTAAAAAAGAAAATGCAATAAAACTAAGCGAGATTAGTTTTGAGATTAATACGAAAAGATTCTAATTCAAAGATATATTATGGGCACTAACTGCAATATATGATCCGGGGTTCCTGCTTTATATCTAGAGATCCTTGAAAAAAATTCAAAGAAAAATCAGCAATTTTATTGGGCCTAACCTGGTTTCTGGGCTTCAATATTCAAAAGTTTTACAATATAATTGTATTGAACATTTTTTAATGCAACTGTGTACTGGTCTAATTTTATTATGACCAAAAACTAAGCAATTATATATATATATATATATATATATATATATATATATATATATATATATAAGTGGTTAACGCTAATGGAAGCATATTCCACAGTTACTTGTCACATTTACTTGTAAAAAGTGCTCAATACAAAAGTAGACCATAAATATATAGTTATTATTCTTATTACACCATCATCAGCCTGATGATGGTGTATTAAACACCGAAATTTTATAGCTATTGAGTATGCTATATATATATATATATATATATATATATATATTTTAATTCAGATACTTCAATCCAAGGGGAAAAAGCAGGAAGGTAAATTCCAAAAAACCCGATCCTAATTAATATTAAAAATTTATTTTAATATTAAAAAATGATACAGGAAGAGAGCTCCATGTAATAAAATATTACAGAGCAAATATATATTAAAAAAGGATTAATTCAAAGATGTTGAATGGCCATTTCGATATGAAGATCCCCACGGGGGACGACACATCACCTCAGCAACAGAAAAAACCTTTCAGAAACTGGAGAAAAATTAGTCTACTTTTCCCTAAAATTAGTCTATTAAAAATTAGTCTATTAAAATTAGTCTACTTTTCCCTAAAATTAGTCTATTATTTTATTATTATTTATTATTTATTATTTATTATTTTTTCATTTCTTTGCAATCTATTTAAAAAGGAAAAGTAGACTAATTTTTCTCCAGTTTCTGAAATTCTGAAAGGTTTTTTCTGTTGCTGAGGTGATGTGTCGTCCCCCGTGGAGATCTTCATATCGAAATGGCCATTCAACATCTTTGAATTAATCCTTTTTTAATATATATATATATATATATATATATATATATATATATATATAGCATAAATATTTATTTCAGTTATATTTATATATATATATATATATATATATATATATATATATATATATATAACTGAAATAACTCTGCTCAGCTAAGTGAAAAACTTCTCTTCATTAAATCTATTCACGCTATATCCTTAATATCGAGCTATTTATAATAAAAAATTCTCCTTGATTAAAATGCCTTTCTACCAGTGACTACTGAAAAAAATATCAATTTTGGCACTAAGCATTATCACAATTCAGTAATATATATAACACAAGTGGATGTGTCTATCCACACTGAGGAGAAACAGGCTTGTATGTGGATGACTAATATATATATATATATATATATATATATATATATATATATATATGATTAATGTAGAGAAGTTTGTTATTCAACTGAGAAGAGTCATGCCGACTTCGAAGTCTCGTGAAGCTATGATGTCCTTGATATCATAATGGTGCATGATTTTGCTCAGTTAAGTGACAAACTTCTCCACATCAATTATATTATGCTCTATCTCAATCTCCATATCAGGCACTTTCCGACAAAAATTTGTTTGCCAAAACATTTTTTATCATTAAACCACTGAAAAATCATATTAATGATAATGTCTACCAATGACAAACATTGGAAAATTATTTTACTAACCTTGAAAAACAACAAGAACATATATCTGTAAGAACGAAAAGACATCATTTATTATTTTGGCATGATTTTTTTTGCATGGGGCTGTAATTCGCAAACATAAACACTGCTACTTTTCTCGTGGAAACTTTCCCGATTTCCCTTCAATGTATTCTCCACAGTTCTCAAGGAAATTATCCAGATGCAATATGAGAAAATGCAATTTTTCTCATAAACGTGCTTCCAAAGACTTAAAGCACTGCATCAGTTCTTCAGCCACGCGCACGTATTCTGAACTCGCTGTTAATTTGAAATCATGTCATGCATTCCTTTCTATCTCACTCATTACCCTTTCAAAAGGTCCATCCCTCATTAGGTTTCTATTCCAAGGGACATCAAAAAGAGCTGCATACAATTTAGCATCACTGACTTGTGGATGTTTCTGTGCTATGAAAGCTAAGACAAGCATTGTTAATCAGGCGAAGTTTTGCACAAAGAAAATACAGATATTTAGGGTGTAAACACCTTGAATTCATAAAGTTAAGTACACAAACTGAAAAGAAATAGAATAAATACATGGGTGTGACCGAACTCCCCTTCCTCTTCATTTTAAAGGCTGGGAGCAAAAACAGATAACTACAACTAAAAAAGGTTTTCCCTGTTGGACTAAAAGGCTTCAGTTTTAGTTCAATGTTTTCTAAAAGAGCTAAAATGAAGCAAAAACTGTTGTGCTAAAGGGCTACAATTTAAATTTTATTGTATGGTTAAGGGCTACATTTTTGTTCAATGTTGGGTCAAAGAGCTGCAGTTTTTGTTCAATGTTGGTCTAAAGGGCTACAGTTTTTATTTAACTGTTGGGCTAAAGGTTACACTTTTATTGCGCTCTTGGACTAAAGAGCTACAGTCTTTATTTAACTGTTGGGCTAAATGACTACAGTTCATATTTATTTTGTTTGAAAAATAACATCTTTCAGTTGGTGACTACCACATCTTACAGCATTGTAAACTTTTTCTAAAGTTTCCCATCGCCTAAAAGTTCGTGTATGTCGAAATTTTCAAAGTGGTTTTCTTTTAACCGCTGAACATGTGGCACTGAAAGTTTCACTCTATAGCCGCATCAATTTTCTCTCCGAGACAGCATCCTTCCGACATAACATGAAATAAGCACGAAAACCACACTGTCTTCCAATTATAAACTCATTAGTACAAAATGAAATTTGAAAAGCAAATGCCCGGCGTTTACCGATCAAAACCGTGATGATTACTGACTATTTCTGCAAACCAATGGTAACATATTAGATTAATTATAATACTATTGCCACTTGCCCAACTTCATTAACATTATATAGATGACAGCTTAAAATGAGGAAGCTATTTCTACCCCACCCAGTATTATAAAATATAGGGTGTTCCATAAAGATGAATCGAAGTTAGTAGTAAATGAGCAATGTTATTCGTGAAATTTTATTGATTTCACTATTGGATCATGTTATTTGAATCATGGCAGTTATGTGTGAAAATACTATCGCCCAAAGGCTTCGGTCGATGGTCAAAATGTTTAATGACGTCTCTGCATAGTTGCTTTTGATATCATCAATATGCCTTATTATCTCATCTTTTAGCTGTTGAATTGTTGTTGACTTATTGGCATAGACCTTGCTTTTGAGCAGTCGCCAAAAGAAGAAATCTAAATGCGTCAAGTCGCACGATCGTGGTGGCCAATTGATATCACTGTTTCAAGAGATGTTGGGAACTTTTCATTCAATAAAGCCAAATGCATTTCTGTTTGAATGTACATTTTCGTAATAGACTTCAATAACTTTAACACGTTGTTCAATTGTTAATCATTCCATGGTTTAAATTACCAAGGATTGAAATTGTTAAATTTGAAAGAAACTGAAAAAAATCATAAGACGCTTGAAATTAATTCTCATTTAAAATCAGTCCAAATTATTGGAACACACTATATTAAGTCAATCAGGATGATGAAAGTAAATTCAAAGTGTAGATCTATATCGAATGATATTTTATTATTCTTACTAATAAATCTTCTAAAATATTTCCAAATATGGTAACAGTTTTTGAGGACATTGAGAACGGTTTTCATACTGGTGTTCAAGTCAGGCTAAAGAGCTACGGTGACAACGGACGAATATTTGGCTTAATCCAGTCTTTCCTAAAAGTCGTGTAATGAAGGTTGAGTTGAACGGGTACGCCTCCAGATCATTTCATACTAACGCAGAAGTCTTCCAGATTTCTGTCCTTGGATCTATGCTGTTCCAGCTCTTCATCAATGATCTCACCGATATCATCAGGGATTGACTAGATATTTACGCAGATAACACAACCATTTACTCCTGACTTACTAGCAACTCCGACAGACTCGACAAACCTGGCAATTGCTCAAGAAAATGACACCCAATCAGTAGTTAATTACGCCAAGAAATGACTTGCAAATTTTAAGACGTCCAAAACAAAACAGCTTGCATTTAATCACCTCAGAGAAACTTTTCTGCTTACCATCAGGAAGGTTGATACTAAATTTCAAGAGACTGACACTCTTCACATTCTTGGCCTTATGTTTTTCACTGACAAAGAAGTGGAGTGACTGTATTGAATCAACTGCTTCGTCTAATGCAAGGAAAGTTGGTTCACTGTGTTGTGCCAGGCATTTTTCTCGTCAGAATCCATCTTCTTCTTCTTCTTCTTCTTCTTCTTCTTCTTCTTCTTCTTCTTCTTCTTCTTCTTCTTCCTCTTCCTCCTCCTTCCTTCTTCTTCCTTCCTCCTCCTCCTCCTCCTCCTCCTCCTTCCTCCTCCTCCTCCTCCTCCTCCTCCTTCTTCTTCTTCTTCTTCTTCTTCTTCTTCTTCTTCTTTGTGCCTTGTCCTTTCAGGGCGTAGGCAATCATGGTTTCCCACGTATCCCTATCCCTGGTGGCTCCCAGCACGCTTTCCCCTGTTACACCGCGCAACCACCGTTCCGCTATCCCCCCGCACAGGCAAGTCAAGTACGTTACACGCTGTTTTCTCCTGTCTATCCTTCCCTCTATCTAGCCTGTTAGTATCAGGTTCTCCAAGCCCACCTTCATCATTGCATGTCCCAGAAACTTCAGCTGTCTCTTCCTGATGCTCAGTATTCATTTCCTTTTCACTTCCATCCTTTCCAAAACCTCATCATTGCTCATATGCTCAATCCATGATATCCGCAGCATCCTTTTGTAGAATCACATTTCACTTGCCTCCGACTTCATTCACTTTCTCACCGATGTGACATGACTTTTCTCTGTGTTTTCTACAAATATTTTCATGGCAACTGCTATGATGAGTTTTTCCACTGGTGTCTCAATTACATGAATTTAAGCGTGCTACTCGATTGGCAACTAGGTCCCACCGTTTTATTGTTGAACTAACTAGATGCATTCGCCACTTCTACGTTAATAGTTTCTGTTCTCGCACTTTCCACCTGTGAAACTCCATTCCGAATCCTTACGATCTTGATTACTACAATCTTCAAAATATGAAAAACAACTTCAATCTCCACCTTCAATTCTTTTTTTTTGTTGTTGTTTTTGTTTTTTAGCCCTGTTCTGTTTTTGTTCTTTCCTCAATACTTCTCATTCCAATTTTCTCATTCTCTTGAAATATTTCTCCCTGTAATCCCCTGCGAGAGACGAAACTCTTAAACTCTTAGATGTAACTTACGGTTACATCTATCCCTCGCAATCGTAAAATCGTGGTACCTTCTTGACTAATTTGTCAGTTAGTTAGGTGGGTTGGGCAGTCATGCCTCTCTTGAAACATAACCGGCTAGGCAGACGATTTTCTCGCGTTAGGTTGCCATTAATTTCTGTCAAATTAGTAATGCGTTTAAATTCATAAAATCTAGATATCAGAACAGTTACCATGAAATATTTCTAGAAAAGACAAAGGGAAACTGTATTATGCCGATGAGAAATTGACTGATGTTGAGGTGACAGATCAAGACTTAAAACAATGCAGATTTTTTTTTGAATTTTATTAAGAATCTTTAACTATTGATCAGAGACCAGAAGTAGCAGCAACAATCTAAGCATGGATATATAGTAAATTATAAATATATAAGATAGTTTCTGGAGAGAAAAAGTGTCTAGCAAGGCATACCGAACGAAATTCCTTAGCGGTAGACCTTGATTCAATATAATCTTTCCCCTTCATGGCAGCCGAGAATGTTACCCTGAAAAAGTGCAACGAGTCATTCTTCTGGAGGTTAGCATCAGCCATACCGATTGAAGTCAGAAAGGGATCTCTCAGATTATTAATAGAGATCAATTTCGTTTTAGAGAACCAGTTAACAAAAATATTAAACAAAGAAAACCATCAAAACAAAAAACGATAAAAAATGGTGAAGTAACGCTATTCTAAAATTCCTCATTTCTTAAAATCTAATTACCAAAATTATTTTTGGAATCATATTCAGAGATCAAGATGAAAGCTTTACTATTCCAGCATGTTAGAAAAGGTGTTTTGCGAATGTGTCGTTGGTGTGAAAGCAAGATAAAATCCCCAAATTTTTGTATTCTGATCGTGTGGAGATAAGTCAAGACACATGCGACATATAGTTACCTTTGCAGGATTAACCTACAAGAAAGGTTACTAGTTTTTTTCTCACTACACAATAAGACTTTATTGGTATTAACGTGTTCGAAAAGTAATGACGTTTAACCACAAACGATTTTGAAAAAAGAAATGTGTATTTATTTAAATGTTATTTAATGTCATTTCTAAAAGAAATGGAATCAACTTATTTTCAAAGACTTCATCCCAACGGGAAAACAATTTTTTCCACATTTAAAGAAATCCCCGCCTCCGCAAAAAATGTCTGAGAGATTGTTTTCGACTTCTTTTGTTTCTGAATATCATACCATGCCACAATCCTGTAAAATCTGCAAGCGCTAAATCTGGTGAGTATAGCGAAGGCACAATAGAACAACGAAAGACGCCTTTCAAAAGATAAGTAAAATATTAAGGAAAAAGAAAATTACGTTAGAAACAAAGAAAAAAGTATTTAACATGTGGCAGTGAATGCTGAAAAATCTCCTCACAGATGAACAAAAGACTCGAGAAAAGAGAAATGTAAAACTACAGAAGGATACCATGCAATGAAACAGTTGAGCAACGGCTAGGTTTGGTGCAAAATTTAATCAGAATGAGACCGTTGTAATTTCTAACCTGGAAAGAGAGTCTAGTAAATTTGACACATTGAAAGCAAAACCACAGATTACAGCAGAGTATAATCTATCTGAAAAGTTGTGTAAATGGATGGCAAAAAATGGATTAAGAGACGTAGCAAAAAAAAAAATGAACATTATTAAGAGCTACAAAGGAAAGTAAATTGCGGAGAGCCATGATCACTATTCAGTAAAGCTATTCAGTGAATAGAACAAGAAAAAATGAAAGAGGAGGAGGAAGAAGAGATATATATTTTTTTTTTTTTATAAGCGTTTCACCCCGAGCAAGGCATGTCACTGCCACTACTGCGCAGGGGGCTACGTAGAGTAGAGAAAGGATGATTAAATATAGGAAATGTCACAGGGTGGATGATAGGCGGGTAAGGATACCGAGAATGAGGGTTGGGTAGATGAGAGTGTTGTGAGAATAGTTGGGAGTTAGTGTGATAGGAGGTGTCTATTGACCCTACATTTAAACACCTGGAGATTGTAACTGTCGGGAAAGCAGACTTGTGGAAGGGAGTTCCACAGGCGGGAAGCGCGAGAAAAGAAGCTGTTGGAGTAGAATTTACGGTTACATCTTATTTGTTTAACTGTAAAAGGGTGGGACCTAGTTGCTAATCTAGTATCTCGTGTAAATTCATGCTTAGGCGGCACCAGTGATCTAAGCTCATCGGAGCAGAAGCCATGAAAGTACTTGTAGAAGAGGCACAGGGAAGCCACATCACGCCGGTGAGAGAGCGGCTGCAGCCGGTCTGCCAAGTCAGTATCAACCACGTTACAGATCCTCCTTTGTATTTTGTCAAGAAGCCCAAGGAGAGCAGCACGGGCACCCGACCAGATATGGCAGCAATATTCAATACACGGGCGGATGGTAGATTTGTATATGTGCAGAATAGATGCAGGTGGGAAAAACTTCCGGGCCCTGCACAGGGAGCCGACTTTCATAGCAGCAGATTTGGCAATGGATTCAATATAGTCATGGACAGCTCTGGTCATGTCTCATGTCAGACGTCATTTTGCCAGATTGCAATAAGTCACAAGGCCATAGGGTTATGGGTTACTTTTTTTCTCCAGAATCTATCTTACATATTCATAAGTCTACCATTTTTCCATGCCTAGAATAATGCTGCCACATTTGGCTCAGTGCTTCTGTTCTTTACCTTGAGATCTATAATAAAATCCAAAGAAGAATCAGCAATATTAGTGGCCAGGTTCTGGAGTTTTGGTTTCAATCTCTTTCCCACTGCCGTAAGATTATCTCTCTGTGCCTTTTGTATAAATACTTTCGTGTTAATTATTCGGATGAGCTTTTCGCTATGTTGCATAGACTCTTAATAAAAGCGCATTGCTAGACAGGTGACGAGCTCTCATCAATTTACAATTCAGCTGCCAAAATATAACCGTAAATTCTATACTAACAATTTATTTTCTCGCATCTCTCACGTGTGGAACTCTCTTCCGGCTCCATGCTTTCGATCAAACTTTAATCTGCAAAAATGTAAATGCAATGTCGATCACTATCTACTGTTCTGATTGTTCTTCCTTTGTTCTTGTTCCTTGACATTGTTTCTCTGTCTAACTCTTCCAAACCGAGTAACCTCTTGTGTCGCAGTGGCTTCATTGCCTTGTTTTGAGCGAAACCTATTGAAAATAAAATTGTGAGATGTTTTGGCTTCTACTGCATCTAACTCTCATTTCATAGATCAAAATGAGAGATAATACTGTCAAAGTGTTTCTCGTATATTGCATAGTTCTTTTGAGTTTGAGTTTTGTTTAATGGCAGATCAACCTCTGTAGGTTATTTAATGCTAAAAAGGTGGGGGGTTAAGGGGTTTTTAAATGTTCGGTTATAGTGTTGATATAATCAGATTTTGATTAAATTTTTATTATTTTAGAAACCTGAAGGTGTTTTTTGTTTCGTATTCAAAATGTATTGCTGGTAATAATTTTTTTCTTCAAAAACGTATTATGGCAATAATATTTTCTCCTTCAAAAATGTGTTATAGTAATAATTTTCCTTCGAAACTGCATATTTTTCTATAAAAGTCTATTTTTATGTCTATTTTTTATAGTTTCACAGTGTTTTGATCCCAGTTTTGGGGTTAATTGTTTGCTTATAGCTGCAGCCCTAACAGGTCAGGGTAGACCTGGGAAAAACAGCAAATAAGAGGTGGTTCCATGCTCCTCACAACCTCCCGATCAGAGGCCTTGCTGCCGGATGCAGTTTACCATCATACCCAGGACCCGCATAGCTCTTTTAAAATTGTGGACAGATAGTACATTTACATACATAGAAGCAGTGATGTATCTTATTACCTTCAGTAAAGCGTTCAGCTTCCGTAATGCTAAATAAAACTGCCGATCTATAATCATGTTTTTGATAGATACTTTGCTAATATATCTGGTTTTAACAAAGTAAATAGATGTCCTGAACAATCTGTTGTAAAAACGTCATAAATACATTCAATCACAATTTTATTTGCGAAAGTAAGCGTCAGTAGACTCGACGGTGCCTTTACTCCATCTGAGGTCGCGAGAGTCTATAAACTGCTGGAAGGCATTTAAGGCCAGGTCCGCATTGGTGTACACCTGCTGGCAGGTAGATTGAAGTAAAAACCAAGAAAAGTCGAAATCAGCGAGAACAGTTGCATTGAACAGTGAGGGTGAGATATAACTTCGATGCTAAATTGCAAATAAATTAATGCTAAACAGTTTGTGAACTATGACACTGCCCGTTGTCTTGCTGGCTAACATGTTCACAAATTTCTATGCATCAGTTATAAATCATGACGATAATGTCTTCCATGAAAATAAGGCCACGTTCTTCGTTATCCTTGAAAAGCTTCGTTTTTTTTTTAATTTTAAGCAAACTATCAAGAACATTTTTAAAACAACCAATCAAAACTGCAGCAAATTTAAACGCAACGTGGGCCGCTATCTTCTGTCTTTCTGAGTCCTGTTTTGTTAGTTTACTTTCTCTTCATTTCTTCACATTTTGTCATTCTTTTCCACTCCCAGTAACCCCTTGCGTCTTTGTGGTGGTCTTCCGTACACTGAAATTATGCCAGTGCATTAAATACTTCGTTCTGGTGCTTCTGCTATTCATCTGAAACATTTGATAAAATCGAAAGAAGGATCTGTAATGTAATCAAGGCGTCCCGATTTCAGTCACCTCCTCACCATTGCTTCGCTCTTTTCTTTCTACAAAGATTTTCACTGCAATTGCTTTGATGAGCTTTTTACACTTTTTTCCCCGGTTACATAAATTTAAGCGCTGTTTTAGATTGGCATCTCGGACCCACTATTTTACTGATAAAATAGCTAAATTCAATAGCCTCTTCTACTTCAAAAGTTTCTGTTCTCACACTTCCCGCCTGTCGAAAACTACAATCATCAAAATTTTAAGACCAAAGTCAATCACCATCTTCTATTTTCTTGAATTTTTTACCCAATTTTTTACTCAATCCTCTTTATTTCTTGTTTAATTTCAGTTCATTTAACCCCCTGCATACTGGTGGCATTCCAACCTTGGTTGGGTAAAAAAATATATATATTTTTTTTAATCAAAAGTAAGACAAGTAGAAGAGGGTTTAGAAAATATATTAAAAAGAAAAATACAAAGATTCAAAATACAAATTACATTAAATTGTAGAAAGGCATGATCGAAACGTCCTGAAGAGATATGGCAAATAGAAGTGAAGAAATATTATGAATATGTTTTTTAATCAATTTCTGCATGCGAAAAAAATTTGATCAAAAAACATAACATATTATTAAAATATGTAAAAACTGTATATAAAATAATAATAAAAACAATCATGTATGTATAAAATCAATCCTACAATAAAACCAGTAAAAATATCTACGGAATTTCAGCTACATGTACAGATATTCGGCAGATACAAAACAAAAATGCTAAAATTATTATTATTCATTTGTGTATGTGTTTATAGGGGATATATATATATATATATATATATATATATATATATATATATATAGGTATGAGTTAGGTATAGGGATATATATATATATATATATATATTCATATAGATAGGTATGAGTTTGTAACCCTGGGTTTCACGCTTTTGCGATCGTCAGTTTGTTTGACAATCGCAAAAGCGTGAAACCCAGGGTTACAAACTCACACCTATCTATATGAACATGTCTGCTCTATCACTGATATTGCGCGCTTTTAAATAAGTACCACGCATATATAATATGTAAACAATATAATATATATAACAAATTGCATATTTATATATATATGTATTGATTTTTATAATTATATACATACACTTTTCACACACACACACATATATATATATATATATATATATATATATATATATATATATCGTACTACACTCCCACCACATTCACTTACATATCATATTACCAAAAATAAATCGTTTTCACCATTTATAACCATTTATATTTCATTTCAACTGATCACCAGAAGAGAGGCAAACGTAGCTCTGAAACGCGATAATTTTTGTGTAGTGATACTATGCTTTTATAAACCATTGTAACAACCATTACAATATAAAGCTCTACGTTATATCGGGCACTCTTTATAAAAGTAAATTCATGAACAGTGGGTTAGAAACCTACGTGTTCCATAACTTTCTTACAATACTATATATATATATGTTGTGATCCTCAAGAATCCTCGTCGTTGTTGTGGCTTGGTTAGGGGCCAGAAATAATGACACAGGATGAAATAGAGTTAAACAAATATATTCATAGTAATACAAACAGATACATGAGAAAACACCAGCGTTATTGTATTGGTATGGCTGTCACAGCTGTCTAAGAATAGATGTCTCTCTTCTCCGCTCTCTTTTTCCACAAAGCAGAACAGATGCTTATATATACTTTGGAAGAGTTCATTGTCATATGGATGTCACCATAACACCCCCTCCTAAGTATCAACTCCACAGGAGTCTTAATGTTTTTTTTTTCTTTTTGGATTTACGACAAGCGTTTCTCGATTTGATTTAAATGTCTTTTGCGAATAAACTGATGACCTTTATTTATGTAGATCATATTTTTACTCTTTTATCAATTGTAATCATTTCCCAGAATGATTTTTTTATCCTGAAACTTCCGAAAAAACTATCTTTCCGTTTTGGTATGGTTTTGTAGGTCTTGTGTTTGCTCGTCCAGGTTTTGTTTGTTTGAAAAATAGCTTTTTGAACACAGACCTGATTTTACGCGCAAACATTACCTCGGCTGGAAGTAATGATGATGTTGTGCTGTCGTTGGGCGTGATTCTATACACCTGAAAGAACTCTTTTAGGGTTTTCTGTAGGTGTACCCCTAGCTTTTTTCAGAGTTCTTTTCAGCGTGTCAGCGAAACGCTTAGCCTATCCATTAGACCTTGGGTGATACAGAGCAATCGTGATATGGTTGATCTGGAAGGTCTCACAACAATTCTTCGTCGAACGTAAATTGTGTCTCATTTTCTGACACTAAACAATCGACTATCTCAAATCTGGCAAACTGTTCGTGTAGGAAATTGATGGTCACTTCTGTAGTGGGATTTCTACATCTAAGAACTTCAGGACACTTAATAAATCTATCTACATGAATTCGAGACCATGGTCGGTCTGTTTTCGGCCAAGCACTATATTTGATTGGAGGTGCTTTAGCTGCCAAACCTTTACACACGGTTTTACAATATTTTCGATATCCTTATCCATATTTGGCCAGTATACATAACTGAGCATAAAGCTTTTCATCCTTGTAATCCCTGGATGACAAATATGAAAATCTTTCAGCATTCTTCTTTGTAGTGTTGTGGGAATGACAACTTGCTCACTATATAGCAATACTTTATCGCATAAAGAAAAAAATATTTGAAGTCTGTCCTTTTCAAGAATTTTGATTTTGGTTTGCCTGATAAACTCATCGTATAGAGCTTCTTGTTTGATTTGGTCAAGGGTTACAAGGAACTCTTTTCCTGTGCTGCATAATGTAATTTTATATTCTCCTTCTGTTCGGAGAGGAGCGATCACAGTGTCTTCAAGAGGTTCTCTTTGTTTCATGATTGATCTGGACAGTCTGTCGGCATGACAGTTTTTAGACGGTAGGAACTCCATTTTAAAGTTATAATTTAAAAGGATTGTCCGCCATCTCCGCAGTCTATTTGCTGTATGAACTGGCAGACCTTTTGTTAGAACCGACGATTGGCACTAACGGTTTATGGTCCGTTGCAAAGTAATGTGTCTTCCGTGATTATACCAGTGAAACTTCGTTATTACGAAAATAATCCCTAATGACTCCTTCTCAATTTGCAAGTAATTCTTTTCTGCAGGAAGAAGCGTTCTCGACCCTTGAGCTATTGGTTTGTGAGATCCATCTGGCATCTTGTGCATAATACATGCTCTAATGCCATACGAAATGGCGTCGCTGACAACTATAATGTCCAGGCCAGGGTTATAATGGGTGAGAAACATGTCCGACGTCAAGCCTTCTTTATTTTGACGAATGCTTCTTGGCATTCAGGTGTCCACTTCCAGTCATTGTCTATTTTCAAAAGTTCGTTTAAAGGAGCACGTAAGTGTTGCATATTTGGTATAAACATCTGGTAATAGTTTGCCAATCCTACGAATCTTTGTAAGTAGAGACATTTTCGGCAGCTAGCATGTCCTTAATTGCTGTAGCCCGTTCTGGTGTTATGCCATCTTTATCGATGAAGTGTCCCAAGTATTTAATTTTATCCATAAAAAGTCGCATTTGGATTCTTTCAATTTGAACCTGTACTCCTGAATACTTGAGAAGACTTTATGAACATGTTCTTAATGTTGTTCTACATTTTGATCGATCATTAATATGTCGTCCAAATATGCAACCGCAAAGTCAAAGTCGCAAAACGCGTTATCCATCACTTGTTGGAAAATTGCTGCTGCAACTTTTACACCGAACGGTAGATGTTCGAACTTGTACAACCCACGATGGATGTTGATACAGAGCAACTTATAATATTCTTTTTCCACTGGTTAATACAGAGCAACTTATAATATTCTTTTTCCATTGGTTTTTGCAGATACGCGTCACTGAAGAACTTTCCCCCATTTAGTTTCGCGAAAATTTCATCCGGTCTAGGTGAAAAATGATGATAGTCTTTGAGTGCCGCATTAAGCCCCGTCGAGAAATTGGCACAAACCCGGTTTTTCAAGGGTTTTCTGTCCAATTTCTGTTTGTTTTTGCCATTCTAGCCGTTCTTTTTTAGCCTGCTTTAGCAGTTCAGATCGTTCCTCTTGCCTTTTAAGTTCCCGTTGGTTTTGTTGTTCAAGTTTAAAGTTGTGAATTTCGAGCATGGTAGATTTAAATTCGTCCATGTTTTACCGTGTTTTTGTTTTTATTTTTTTCTTAGAATCAAGCCGAATACAATTACAAAAAATTTTTAGAAAACCGAAATAACAAATTAATTGTAATGAATAAAAAAATGACTTTAATTTTTTACTTACCCCAGGAATCCCGATTGCTTTTCTCTTGAAGAAAACAAGAATTACCGTAGTTTAGCAGGACTAGTTCACATTCAGTGTAAATTAGTTACATCTTTTTTTTTTCTTTTCGTTCTTTTTTTTTCTTCTTCTTCTAGCCAAGTACTTTTGAGTAAAACAAGGTGTGACGAAAAATAAATCTTTTCTTTTTCGTGCGTCTAATGTTGAACCAATATTGGCAATTTCCACGTAGCCCTTTTGGGATCCTCAAGGGTTCTGAAGAGTCCTCGTCGCCAAGTTGTTGTGGCCTGGTTAGGGACCAAAAATAAAGACACAAGACAAAATAGAGTTAAACAAATATATTCACAGTAATGCAAACAGATATATCATGAGAAAAAAACCCAGCGTGATTGTATGGGTACGGCTGTCAGAGCTGTCTGTGAATAGACGTCTCTCTGCTCTGCCCTCTTTTTCTAGAAGGCAGAACTGGTCCTTATATATACTTTGGAAGGGTTCATTGTCATATGGGTAATTATAAATGTATGTAGGCTTTGTTTTGTTCTTTTGTTTGTTTTTTTTTTTGTTTTTTTGTGGGTTTTTTTGGGGGGGGGGTTGGTTTTTTCGGGAAAACAGAAGCAAAACACCTGATGAGTGAAGACATCACAATAATGCCTTCGAGAAACTTCAAAGTTAGTATAACTCTGCCTCAGTTGAGTGACAAAAAAAAATGAGCGTTCACCGGCAGATGCAAAAGAAAAGGCTAAAAATAATGGAAGCATTATTAATAAAAAACAAAAAAGAAAGAAAAATCTAACATTTACTAATATTTACTATAAATGAACACCGCATATGGATGATACTGTTATATTGTTATTATCAACAAATATGTTACAAATAGAGTTGGTATATTTTCATGTGTGTTGAAATAAGATGGAATTCTCTGTCTTATTGACCCCAATATTAGATTTTTTTTCTTTCTAATGTGACCAAAAACAAAATCAAACACACGAAAAAAGCAAGAGCATTAATATTTCCTGCAAAAACTAAATGCATAGCAATTATAAACAGGACGAAGCTTGACTTCGAAACATCATCCGAAAATACGCAACTCCCGTTGACTTAAACAAAAAAAACTAAATTAATTTCTTATTACACAAAATTTTAAACTGCTAACCTCATTGTCAAAAATAACAATTCACCTGCAAGATCTAAATTAGAGAGAACCAAGAAATTTAAGAATTTGCCTGTCCTTTGAAGAAATGTGTTTTTGGTCAAGCCAAATTCGTAAATAATTACATTGGACACACAACCACATAGTTGACGAGAAGACTCACATTGCACCTCTTAGATCATAGTTCAATCGATCTCATTTAAGCACACATAAAGACAAACCAACTCTATCCATCTAACATAATCGTTGATAATACAAATATAATAGCATCAGCCACAAGCCCCAAAAAATGGTTAAAATAAGGAAAACATTATTAATAAAAAAGAAAAATTCAACATTAGTCATATCAACTATGAACACGGCAACAATCTGCTTACTCGATAATGGCTAAAAAATAAAAGCCAAAAGTTCTCGGAAAAGCAAAATATTTTATCAGTTTTTGTATCATGTTCTGAAAGGATAAAAATCATAGATCACATGAAAAATTACATAAAACCTTACCCATAATACCTTGTTCGTCATTTTTATTGAAACTTGCATTTACATATATATATATATATATATATATGTTCAGGTAGTCCTACGTTCAGGTAGTCCTACGTTCAGGTAGTCCTAGACGGTCTTTAAGAACCACTCAGGCTTTTTAAGATTTGGCCATTGGACAACATTTACTTGACAATCAAGACTGTGACTTTAGGTATGAGAACACCTGGTTTTCTGTCTTGCACAGTGCCCACTCAGCCCATCATTTGCGTGTTTTGGAGGGTGTTTACTTGAAAATTCATCAGCCTAGTCTGTGCAGAGAGAAAGACCATTTCATTCGCTCCTTACGATTGTTAAAGGGATTGTGAGTTTTTCTTTTTCTATTTTATTACACTTGTGGAACTGTGTTTTTACACCCACCTTACATTTTAATTATTTTTGGATTAAAATTATATTTTTAAACGAGGTCCAACTTTCCCTTCTGTAAGTAATTTTCATGTCCTGTCTATCATTAACAATAATGCCAACGATCACCTTTGATAATGTGTTGGCTGAAAGGATCGTATGATCTACATGATGACGTCAACTTTTTTTGTTTAATATGATTATTGTTTAATGTTAAACAAATCAAAATTCAAAAATATCGGCTAATAGTAGTTTCGTAGATTTCCGTATTATTCCGTGATATATATATAGATAAATTGTGTTTTTTATTCTTTTTTAGTAATGTTCGCCAAATACAACGCCCAAGAGACGCCTAAGGTAAAAGGTTGCTGTGTTGACTTATGTTGGCGTAGAAAAGTACAAGCGATAGGTGAAGTAAGTATGAAAAGGAACCAAAAGTAGATATTAAAAGGAACCAGAAACCCAATCCTAAATATTATCAAGGGGTAAACTTCTACTCCGTGACGATAAGCGAATCTATCTTAATATAACCAAAGAAAGACAGAGAGACAGAGACTGAAATAAATAATAGCCCGCCTTGTGTTCCCTCAGGAAATTCATCAGAGAAAAAAATAATGAAACTACATGAAAAATTACATAAAAATGAACTATAATACCTTGTCTGTCATTTTCAATGAAACTTGCATATATATATATATATATATATATATATATATATATATATATATATATATATATATATATATTTTAATCATTTCACCCCGAACAAGGCGGAAACGCCACTGATGTGCAGGGGGTTACATAACTGTAAAAAGATTAATTAGAAAAGAGTGAGGAGTACAAACTAGTTAGAAAGGAACAATAGAAAGCTGAGAAAGCAGGTGCGATGACAGATACATAGGTGGAGAGAAAGGGAAGGTTATACAGGGGAGGGGAGAGAGCTAGAGGTCAGTGGTTAGTAGATGAGTATTGACTTTGCATTTAAATTTCTGGAGGTTGTAGCCGTCAGGAAAGCAAGATATATATATATATATATATATATATATATATATATATATATTAGGATTTAAGAAAAATGTAATTCTCTATACTTCTGAAATGAAGTAATATTTATAATATTTGCACTGTTCGGAATGTCGTCATCATCTTTATTGCCATGTTTTGACCGTTGTGCGCTCCGGCCTTCTTCGGGTGGTAGGAATGGCTCAGCAGCGGCGAACAATTAACTTAAGGAGATAACTACAGGGCATCCGAAAGTGTCATCGTACATGGAATAAGAATGATATACCCCAGAGATCGAAATAAAGGGTTCAGTTCCAAATTCCTAGCACCTGAAGAAAGCCGGAGCGTACAACGGCCGAAACGTCGTACCCATGGCAATGAAGATGAGGACAACAGTCCGAACAGCGTAAATAATGTAAAAATCTTATTGTACACACAGAAAAAGTATTATCGAAAAGATATTATATGTTGAATTTGACATTATTTCTTTCAACAATACTTTTTCTTTAATAAAAAAAAAAAACGATGAAAAAATTACAAATGATCAGAAGCACACCAATCCAAAGACAGGTGAGATCCCTTTGAAGCCTTGTCCTGCGTATGACGTTAAACTGCATCTGGCAGCAATAACTCGATAAAGTGGAGGTTTTGAGAGTATGGAACCACGTTTTAATTGCTGTTATTCCCAAGCATACCTTGACCTGTGGTAGTAATACGTGTTAGCGTCCCAGCTATGGGCAAATAGTGAACTCAAAAAAAAAAAAAAAGAAAATAAGAAAAACACTGCAAAATTATAAATATATATATTTTTAGCAGTAAAAATACCAATTATACACTTTTATATGAAAAAGTTACCAACAATACATTTTACTTGTAGTTCAGTATACAATTGCGTTCAAAGTATATTTAGTTGAAAACAAAATTGTTTCAAAATATTTAACCTTCGTTATTAAATAATACTTTAACCTATAAATATGGCATACCTTTGTTGGGACGCCCGCGCCTATTCGGCTATAATGGACTATTCCATTACTATGTAAAGTAATGCTGGCATCTACGTAGGAGAGTGTGCCGATCGACAAGTCAGTCGTAGACTTCCGGTGACGACCCGGAAGTACCCATTGCTCATACTACGTCTTACGACGGTTGAGACGATTAACCTTTATTCTTGTATTGGATACTAATAACCTTTGTAAATACTATTTTCACAGAATACAACAATTAACCTATTCCTGTTGTTGAGTTATTTATTCTTACTCACGACATAACAACCTTAAAATCCTGCATATATATAAAGCTGAAAAAATCCAAAAACTTTTATTTTGGAATAAGAAATGTATTAATGAATTTTTCAAAAGCCATTATTTTTCAAACAAAAACCAGCTTAAGGTAAAAAGTTTAATTATTTTTAAACAAATACAAATACACACATGCATGCTTTTCTCTCTTTAGTCTTTTTTCTGATGAAGCCTTAACTGGCGAAGTGCATCATCAAATCTCTCCTCTCTATCATGCAATAGTTCCATTTATCAAATTGGCAACTTTAAACTCTGTCAGGATTTCAATATCCTATTAATATAAACACACATCCATTTGCCTCCGGTCGGGATCGAAACTCGACCGATTTTTGGTGTCAGTTGGAGATACACTAATAATAATCATTAAAAATGTATTTGTTTCTCTCTGTTTGATGCAACTCTGAGTTACATGCACATTGCCATCAACACTCAATCTGTGTTAGTATATATAGATGAGTGTGTATCTATGTGTGTATGTTTCTTTTGGAACCATAGATAGATAGATATACTGAATGCCGCTTATTATATTAATCATAATATTCCAATGTACGTCTGATCGACGTAGTCCGTCTGGCCTAAACCAGAATATTATGGTTATATATATATATATATATATATATATATATATATATATATATATATATATTGTGTGTATTTTGGCAGCATTTTTTCATTAATGCAGGTTTCATTGAATAATATAGACAAGTTTCGTCTATTAATTTTGTGTAGGATCCGTTCGTACCGTCTGATATACTTGATGGTGATATCGTTGAAAGACAACAAAAAATCACAGTAATTGTTGATTTTTTTTATCGGGTCTAAACTTTCGGCTCACATAAGCCATTATCAAAGAATAAATATTAGCACACAGTAAATATAGAACATTTAAGTTATTAACAATAAAGAGAATTCAATTGAAGATACAAGTCCATCCCTACCGTGGCGGATGGCCGAAGACAATGACAAAATAGTGGCGTTGTGGTCCCTGATCCGATTACAGGCATTTGAGTACGTTATTGGAAATATCAAAATTGATCGTATTCAAACCAGGTTTAAATTGTTTAATGTAAATTGCTTGTAGGATTTTGAGTTTCTGTTTATTATTTTCTTGTCTAAGTATGTATGTGTTATCAACGAGCGTTTTTCTCAGAATATATATATATATATATATATATATATATATATATATGTTACGAAAACTCCTGAAGTTAAACAAAATGGTTTTAACAACCGACATGTTTAATTTTTATTTGTTTCAACATTATTTTTAATCGGCACTGGTATTTGAGTAGATATACTGTTTTTAATCAAACAGTATATTTATTTCTACCGGCCTGATTATTTACGATAAATTTTGTTAGGAAAATGTGTGCCATTCGGCAGAATTCGAACTTGCGACCCCTATCAACATAGGGAAAGCCACCAATTGATAACGGCCTGATTATTTACGATAAATTTTGTTACGATAATTAAAATGACACACATTTTCTTAACAAAATGTATCGTAAATAATCAGGCCGGTAAAAATGAATATATAAATATACTGTTTGATTAAAAACAGAATATCTACTCAAATACGAGAATCGATTAAAAATAATGTTCAAACAAATAAATTTAATATACATATATGCGTTACTTAACATTTACATTAGAACATGTGAAAAAACTACTACAAAAATTGTACATTTTGTTGCGACATTGAAAAACGGTAATAAACATGGTCATAAACATGGTCATAAACACTCTATTTAAAATTTAAGATTTATTTGATGAAGAATTATCTTCAATTTCTGCTTTTGGAAAATTCCCGTTCAGGGTAAAAAGTTTAATAAAGAAAGAAGAAATAATAAAAAAGAAGAAAAGAAAAGAAGATATCAAGAAAATAAAAAGAAAAAAGAAAATAAAGTCAAAAAGAAAAAGAAAGCAAAGAGATACTAGAAAAAAAATAGAGAGAAAAAGGCAAAAGAAGAGAAGCGTAAGAAAACTTTACAGAGTCAAAGGAAGTGGAAAGTACAGAAAAACAAATGAGAACATGTTAGGAAAAGTTAAGCCAATAAAAAAATGATGCTAAGGACGAGAATGTAAATGTTAAATAATAAATATTTATTGCTCTATTTTTATATTGAACCTTGTTTTAAAGTAATGTTTTGGCCGTTGCAATTTTATTCTTCGTTCTTTTACACACACACACACATATATATATATATATATATATATATATATATATATATATATATATATATATATATATTACTACTCTTGATTTCACAAGTGTAAAGTACTGTTAACTTACAACGAACCTTCACCTGGCACTTTCTCCCTCAATATCTATGGTGTGTATTTGTTTTTGTGAGCGCTGTTGAGAGAGAGAGAGAGAGAGAGAGAGAGAGAGAGAGAGTCAGTCAGTGAATGAGTGTGTAGGGGGAAATTTCAGGTAATAATATTTGAAAACTTTCTTTATTGCATTTTACTCTTCTGCATTCTTTATGTTGCATAGAATCTATATGACTGTTTTTTTTTTTATTTCATTTTCACGCAATCTTCCCCACGTTTTTTTCTTCACCATTTCGAATGTTCCGCTTCCATTGTAGAATTCCTGGAATTGGTAGGAGCTTGGGAACGGACACATGTCACCGACGATATATATCAAGTCTTTGTGAGTGAACGCCACCAGCCTGACGACTATCACCGACATTACAGTGCTAAACTTCCGTGTATTACTGACACTAAAATTTCCGGTGAGTACGTGTCAAAGACGCATGCGTATAGAGTCAGCTGCTGCAAACGCGGCAATTAACGACACTGCGCTGACCGGATGTAATAGGCGGACTTCTTCGATTCGAATCTACTGACATTTCTACCGAATGTCGAGTGAAAAACGCCAAGTGGTTCTGAGAATTACCATCGTTCCCAAGCTGACAATTATACTTCTGTATTAATGGTGTATAGGAATGATAAATGCACACACATAAACACAATGACGCAAACTGACGAACACGCATATATTGTGTATTTAGGCAGTAACCCTTCTGGAATAAATGTTTCATCAAAAATGACTAACGAAAAAGTACTGTTATTAAGTAAAAGCTAAGTATTTTTCATATAAAAATAAAAACTTAAAAACAAAATTATTGTGTTTGAAAGGTATGCAAATATTTTTTTTTACTTTGTGTGCGTAAAAATTAGCCAAATGATTTGCTAATTGCGAGGGCTTTTGGTAAATCTATCATTTTCCCGGATTTTGGTTTTGCTATTGAAAAGGATGAGTTGCTGCTCAGGGGGAACACTTTTAATTCCTGAATAAAACTAATTACTTCGAACAGAACTAATATATTAACCGAAAGTGCTCGGAACAAGCAATTCTTTAACTGTACACACAAGCCCCCTACAAAAGAAATATCTTGTTCACATACAAATACAAAAAAATGAGCAAAAGTACCTTGTCAGTTATTTGTAATGAATCATGAATGGAAGAGGAATTTCTCCTCATTTACTTAACTACGCGCACGCACACACACACACACACACATACACACACATACACACACACACACACACATACACATACACACACATACACACACACACACACACACACACACACATATATATATATATATATATATATATATATATATATATATATATATATATATATTATAAGCGTTTCACCCCGAGCAAGGCATGTCACTGCCACTACTGTGCAGGGAGCTACGTAGAGTGGAGAAAGGCTGATTAAATATAGGAAATGTCAGAGGGTGGGTGATGGGCGGGTAAGGATACCGAGAATGAGGGTTGGGTAGATGAGAGTGTTGTGAGAATAGTTGGGAGTTAGTGTAATAGGAGGTGTCTATTGACCCTGCATTTAAACACCTGGAGATTGTAACTGTCGGGAAATCAGACTTGTGGAAGGGAGTTCCACAGGCGGGAAGCGCAAGAAAAGAAGCTGTTGGAGTAGAATTTACGGTTACATCTTATTTGTTTAACTGTAAAAGGGTGGGACCTAGTTGCTAATCTAGTATCTCGTGTAAATTCGTGCTTAGGCGGCACCAGTGATCTAAGCTCATCGGAGCAGAAGCCATGAAAGTACTTGTAGAAGAGGCACAGGGAAGCCACATCACGCCGGTGAGAGAGCGGCTGCAGCCGGTCCGCCAAGTCAGTATCAACCACGTTACAGATCCTCCTTTGTATTTTGTCAAGAAGCCCAAGGAGAGCAGCAGGGGCACCCGACCAGATATGGCAGCAATATTCAATACACGGGCGTATGGTAGATTTGTATATGTGCAGAATAGTTTCAGGTGGGAAAAATTTCCGGGCCCTGCACAGGGAGCCCACTTTCATAGCAGCAGATTTGGCAATGGATTCAATATAGTCATTCCATTTGAGGTCCGCACGATAAGCAAGGCAATAAAGCCACTAACACACACAAGGCCTTACCGAGTGTGAAAAATATGAGAAAAAGAAAAACATTTTTAAAGAAAGAGAAGAGTAAAAAGAAGAGCAATTAAGAAGACAAGAAAATGATTGACATTCAAAGTTTTGACATTCAATGCAAGAATCCGGAAGAATGTTCCACGAGTGATAAGTGTGAAAGAAGAAACTGTTAGCATAGGACTTGCAGTTACATTTAGCCATTTCAACTGTAAAATTATGACATCTTGCTGCCAATCTAGGAATGCACATAAGTTCGTAAAGTCGGGGTACAATTGAGGAAAGCTTATCAGTGCAGTAGATATACCTGCAACTTATATCCGTACTTCTTTAATGACGACGTGTCTCACGTAGAAAACAAGATCTTTAAAAAGGTTGATGAACCCAAAATATATCTCCGCTGTCCTTAAATTTACCTGTAAACTTAGTCAAAAAATAAACTCTCGTTCTCAGACACTTTCGTAGAATTCACCTGTTAGTTATATAATATAATCCGTTAGCTTTGAAAACAAACTGATCTCGATATGTAAAGTCACAAGTTTATTCGCCTGAAGCGAGTCAACTTTAGACTTGAAACGTGTGCAGCGACACAAATACCATTATGGACACTTAATATATCATACAAAAAACAAGTAATATTAATAATAATAACAACAATAAATCTTCACTTTAAACAAAATGTTCGCGGCTTCTCACACTTCTTTCTACGATACAAATTTCTCTCGTTGAAACAACCCCTATTTCTGTTTTTAATATATATATATATATATATATATATATATAAGGGGGGAGCAGCAGATAATTTTCTAAACATATACTGTTAAATATAACAGATAATGAATGTCTATTATGTTTAATCATGAGCCTTTCTAAACATCGTATTTTTTATTATGCTGGTTCTAAGCTTTCAGCTCACATGGGCCATCTTCCCTAGTCTCTCACGCGGTGTGACGTCATAGAACCGCATTACAAATTTACGAACTGCGTCTGCTAATCGGTGATTGTTATAGTTGCATAGCAATGTTATATGTTAACACAAGATATCATCTTTGACAGTGGAGTTCTTTATGTTAACGTCCCGTAAACTCTCTGAAGATGGCTCATGTGAGCCGAAAGCTTAGAACCAGCATAATAAAAAATATCCAAATGTTGGACAATTTTTGTCATTATTTTCACTTGAAATTAAAGCCAAAATACGATGTTTAAAACGGCTCATAATTAAACATAATAGACATTCATTGTCTGTTTTATATATATATATATATATATATATATATATATATATATATATAGGAAAGAATATTAAAACGTTTTGAGTTTAAAAATGTGTTTTTTTGACAGTATTTATTTATTTCTACTATTATATTTTATATTTCAGACCGCCCTTGAATTAGTAACGTATTTCGCGAGATTTCGCGAGAGCGTCAGTGAAGAGTTTGTTTACATCACGTGACGCGTTTGTTTACATCACGTGACGCGTTTGTTTACATCACGTGACGCGTTTGTGGAGAGAGTTTTTGTTTTTACATCAAGTGACGTTGAAAGCGACAGATTTTTTAAAAATTATGCTTGTAAACTTTAATAATGCTATATATATATATTTGATGTATGTAGCAGTGAGTTAACTTAGAATTATTCCGTTTAACAATAGCAGGATATTCACATTGTGAACAGGCAGATAGGATTTTTACATAAAACCGTGCGAATTGTAATAGACGCGAAACTGCATGGCTTTATCAGATTGGGCTTTCAGAGTTGAGTCGTCTAATCGTTGCTACTGTTTATAGTCGCGTTGCAAAGACAGGATCCGTGACACCACAAACTATGGATTGAGAAAGACCCAGTAGATAACAACAGCAGGATATCCGTGTGGAACCGTTGGCTCATCAAAATATATAGCCTAAGCAGGCTGATATAATTTTTACATACGGCCGAGCGAATTGTAATAGACGCTGTACGGCTGTATCAGATTGCGTTTCCAGAAGACAGCTCAGTTATCCATCCTTTGCTTCTGTTTATTGTCGTTTTGCCGAGACAGGATCCATGGCACCACAAACTATGGATCGAGAAAGACCGAGATCCGTTCGTACGCCTGACCACTACGAACACATTCTACAGGTTGTTGGTGACGATCCAGGTATCTCCCCACGTCAAGTGGCCCTATCATGTCGTACATAGTACCGTATGGAAGGTACTTTAAGAGTAGCTCATGTGTCCGTCTCATTTGAAACGTATACAGGGTCTTGAACCCTCTCATCAAACAGCAAGGGAGAACCTTTGCTGATGGCTTATTGCAGAAACTGCCAATTCGTTGCTTGTCTATTCAGTCTTGTTAACGGATGAGGCAACGTTTGGAAGAGATAGAATAACAAATTTACCCAACCAGCATTTGTGGGCCGATCAGAATTCCCATGGCACAATACAGGCTAGACAACATTTTACACATTAGTTTACGGTTAATGCGTGGGCTGGAATTTTAGGTAACTGTCTAGTAGGTTTTTATGTTCTCTCAGCACGTCTAACAGAGTATGTCTGCAGGGCTTTATTTTGAACCCATTTCAAGACCTGCTAGAGGATGTACCCCTGTTAAATATGAAAGCTCATGTGATGCATGCATAATGGGCTCTAGCACATTTTAGTCCCATTTTTCACAATGTATTGGCTGTCATCTACCATGAAAGATGGATAGGTACAGAAGGACCAGTTCAATGGCCTTTACGATGCACTGATCTCAATCCTTTGAATTTTTAACTGTAAGTTCATTTGTTTTGTGCAGCAAATATTAATAATACAGAAACGATTTTTCAACGTGTCATAGGGCCTGCAAAACCATTTGACACTGTGTGGGAGCATTTGAGAGGGTTTTCCAATCAATGATCCGATGGGTTAGATTTTGAACATTTGTTATGAGTTGTGTTGAGGTACAAAGATGGCCTTTTGGACATAAGTTTATATGGACATATTACGTTGTTTTAGTGTGAGGCCAGTCCCCTACGTTTGTAAAAGTGTTTTTGATGCACCCTGCAAACACACACACACACACATATGTATCTAAATCTAAACTTATTTGTAAATTTTCTGTGTGTGTATGTGTGTGTGTCTGTGTGTGTCCGTTACCTATATACTCCAAAACGGCTGAACCGATTTTCTTGATAATTTACACAGTTGTACTATAAGCGTCTGCGAGTGTTCTTAGCTAGGTTTTGTGTCGAGGTACTCCCGATAAATATCGAAAATCGATAATCGAAAAAATCGTCTTATAGAAGGAGTGGCCCGATTTTAATCAAATTTGATACACTCATAGACAAAGACATAAAAAACGATATTCAGAAGTTTCAAGGTTGCAGTTCTTAAAATAGTGCAGAAAATCGGTAATATATATATATATAAAAGGCAAGATGTTTGTGTGTGTCTGTTTATCTGCCTGTATGTCTGTATTTTTTCAGCCCTTTTATTTTAGTTTTTGCTTCGGGTTTGGCTCTAAGTAGATATAATTGTAGTTCTTAGTCTCAGCCATGATACCATTTACTCAGAGGACTTATTTAGCATTCAAAATTCAGTTTACGACAAAAAAAACTTATTTGATATCGATACCAGGAAATCAAAATTTGACTTATATCCATTCATTTTTCTTTCAGTCTACGGTTTCGCTTTAACTGGAAACAACTATTGCTTTTTAGTCTTTCGTGCCAACGTCCAAAGAGTCTGAGCTCCAGGACTATGGATTAGTTTTAAAGCTTTCATTACACCCGAGCAACGCCGGGTTATATTGCTAGTATATATATATATTCTAGTTACCAACATTTTTTGTTTCCAGATATTTTATTCAAAATAAAATTAATTTCATCATTTTGCCCTTTGCCTTCATAAAGTCGATCACAGGGCGAAACGCATAGGCGAGAAAAATATAGTTTTTCTCTTGTCTTCTTTATTTAACCATATATATACATATATATATATATATACTTAATCAGCTATTTCACCAACTTCTTAACATTACGTGTTTACATGCGTTAAAAAATTAAAACAATTCGATGTTTCATAACACATACTTCCGCATATGGTATCGATAGTGCAAGGGAGATAAACCATATTATTTAGATTATAGTAAATGATATTTATAAATTCAGTTATTTCATTTATAGTGAAGCATTTAAAGGTTCAGGAACTTAGTATCTCCCATTTTGTTGGACTGGGTTCCTGCTGTAGCGCAGAAACATTAACGCTTTTATGCGCGAAACACAAGCAATAGCAAATTTTGTCTCCTGATTATTATTCTGTTAATACTTTTGAAATTCACGTAGACGGGCCAAGACGACTATTCTTTTTTGGAAAACTTCCTAGCGGACATCTTTTTTTCCAACGATGACATAAATATTCAAGAAATTACCTCTCAACAGTTAATTTCGGTTGTGAATCTTCTAGGATAAAGAATTTCATTAAGTTTCATTAAAGGCGATAATAAGAAAATACTCTTGAAAATAGTCCATTTATTCCAATGAGATTGTCTGTTTAAAACTTGTTTGTTTATCATATAAATCATATGATAATAACTGCATTTTGTAGCCAGATATAAAAGCAGAATTTAAAAGCTATTATAACGAGAAAGTGAGAAATTCTATTAATGTTGCTACTAGCTTCAATCAGTGAAGTATTTTTAATTTCTTGGGTAATGGTCATTCTAATTTATCAGGAATTTGTTGGTGAAAACAGCGGTGCCTTCGCCTTTGATAGAAGTCAGAAAAGAAAGGGTAGAAAAATTGACAGAAAGTGATAAAAAATGGGAAATAATGACAGAAGGTGATAGCAAAGCAGAAAGATTGTCAGAAAGTGATAGAAAGGTAGAAAAAAATGCCAGAAAGCGATAGAAAAAGAAAAAGGAAGGAGAGAAGGTAATAGAATGATAAATGTGATAGAAAGGGAGAAATAAAGAAAGAAGCTGAGAGGAAAGTAGAAAGATTGTCAGAAAGCAATAGAAAGGTAGAAAGGATACCAGAAAGCGATAGAAAAGAGGAAGGAATGAGAGAAGGTGGTATAATAGTAAAACGATTGCCAGAATATGATAGAAAGAAAGAAATAATGGCAGAAAGTGATTGGAAAGTAGAAAGATTGACAGAAATGAAAGAAAAGGATGAAGAAATCACAGAAAGAGATAAAAAAAAGAAGAATTACTGAAAGTGGTAGAAAGGTAGAAAGAATGCCAGGAATCTATAGAGAAGAAGGTACGAGAGAAAGCGTTATAATGCATAAAAGATTGCGAGAAAGCTGTAGAAAGGAAGAAATAATGACAGAAATTGATAGAAAGGGTGAACGATTAACGAAAAGTGATAGAAAGCTAGAAAGTTTCATGTAGAGTGAATAACAAGAAAGTAATAGAATGAAGAAAGAGTGTGGGTGAAATTGAGAGAAGAATGAAAAGAATAGACAGGAAGAATGACTTAGAGACAGGAAGTGATAGACAGGTAAAAATGACGGCAAGACGTCATAGAAAAGGTAAAGTGAATAACAGAATATGATAGGTAAAAGAAATGAGAGAGAACGAATGCGAGAAGGTAGAAAGACTAACAAAAACGTACGGAATAGTTAAAAGATTGCATGAGATAGATAGATAGATAGATAGATAGATAGATAGATAGATAGATAGATAGATAGGGTTTTGTATGCATGAATGTTTATGACATTGAAATAGCATTGGGACTGGCAAGTACATAAATCGAAATTCTCCTTTTGGCATTTTCCCGAGGTTTTGACCTTTAAGCCCCAGTAGCTTTCTTATCGGCAAATTCGGAAACAAAAAGATTTCAATCTACGTATGATTTAAGAAAATATGTACACTACTAGACATATCTATCTATCTATCTATCTATCTATCTATCTATATATATATATATATATATATATATATATATATATGCACACCTATATTTGTATACATGTATCTATACGCACACAGACACAAACATATATATATATATATGAAGAAAAAGGGGAATCCCCCCCTTGATTTCGACGCACGAGTGCGTAACTGTTCATTTCTAGAACAGAAAACCCAGCCAACTCACGCATATGATTTGATTATACTGTTGCTGGCCCAAACTTTTGGGATGGACTAATAAAAGTGAAATGGTGAACCGTGTAGGGTGAAGTTTCTGAACAGTCCTCTTTTTCAGATATGAATTCATAGATTTCCTTCTTCTAGAGTGGTTGCCAACCAAGATTAGAAATGCCAGCGTGCTCTGTTGGCCGGGGAAGAATTCGCACCCGGTTTAGATTCTGCGAAAGTAAACGTAACGTAACTTCTTCTTCTTCTTCTTCTTCTTCTTCTTCTTCTTCTTCTTCTTCTTCTTCTTCTTCTATGTGCCCTGTCCCTTCAGGACGTAGGTGATCATGGTTTTCCACGTCTCCCTATCCCTTGTGGCTCTTAGTATGTTTGCTCCTGTTGCTCCTGGCAACCCCCGTTCCGTCATCCACCTGATCAAACCCTGCAAATATATTATCCGCTGCCTTCCTGCTATCTGACCAGTCAGTATCAGGTTCTCCAGGCTCTCTTTCCTCATTGCATGTCCCAGGCGATGGAGTGCGAAATTACCAAGTCGTTAACACACGCGCACACACAGACTCACGTACACACGCGCACATTCACACGCCAACACTCACTCACACTCACTCATTCAGACACACACAAATATATATATATATATATTCTAAACATATGCTGTTAAATGTAAGAGACAATGAATGTCTATTATGTTTAATCATGAGCAGTTCTAAACGGCGTATTTTTGCTTTAATTTCAGTTGAAAATAACGACAAAATTCTCCAACATTTGGATAATTATTTATTGATTTTCTTCTAAGCTTTCGGCTCACATGAGCCATCTTCAGAGAGGTTGTTTAGACTAAAATATTATAACATCCACCATCACCGACGATTTTATCTTGTGTTGACATAAAACTCCGCTTGGCAACGGTAATAGTTACCAAAAATAACAAACGCAGTTCTTAAAATTGCGATACGGTTTTATGACGTCACACCGCCTGATAGCGCGAAATGACAACAAAACCATGTAGTCAAATGCAATATAATATGTTATTTCCGGATTTAAAGTTGATTTTATTGAGTGTTGGTTGTTTAGATTTGATGTACATGACCTCCAATATCTGCAGGTTCCTCTTACTATGTGTATGAGTAAGGATCACCGTATTGTTGACCAAAATCTGATATTACCTAAATGTTTATGTTTTTCAGAGAAATGTTGTTTAATTGTACTCTGATTAGAAAGATGACATGTAAGTCTACGGGAGAGCGTGGTTGTAGTAAAAACAATATCTGTACAAGGTTTTTTATTAGTATCAGAAATGCAATCTCTGAATGGGCATGTAAATTGGTACACTACATTGGTTTTTTGTAGAGAATTTAGTTTAGTGCTTGTTGGGTTATTCTATGAGATCAATTGTTTTAAACTTTTTATAATATATAATGAGTTTAATTTGATTATTACTTTCCACTGGTGTAACATTTCTACGTATTATGTTTTTGAGAGTTTTTTCATCTTGTTTATAGTTCTTATGTATTTGGTTGCAATAGTGTAAGTTAATAGTGTTCTGTTTATTTTGATGTAAACCATTATTATTAATATTATCATTATTGTTAGAGCTATTGTTAATTTTGTTGAGATACATTTTAATTTGTTGATCAATAACGGAGTTAGAACATCCATTATTGACTAGTGTTTGCTTAATGTTGTGTAATTCTTTATAAAAGAGAGATTTGGAAGAAGATATCATTTGTGTAAATATATATATATATATATATATATATATATATATATATATATATATATATATATATATATATAATTTTAATATAATTAATTTAACATTTCCGCGACACAGAATTTCCCATATCGCGAAAATGTTAAATTAATTGGATTCTAATAATGGTTAGATCTACTTATGTATTGAGCACTGTAAAATTAAAAAAAAATGTTAGGGAGGGAACGGTACATTTGTTCTTGTTCTTTCCTGACATTATTGAATATATATATATATATATATATATATATATATATATATATATCCCGGGCAGAAGCGAGTGAATATGTCTAGCCACACTGATAAGCTGTGATACAGCGAGGCGGGCTTGTATGTGGATGATTAATATATATATATATATATTAATCATAGCTGTATCACAGCTAATAGCTGTATCACAGCTAATCAGTGTGGCTAGACATATTCTCTCTATATAAGCTGTGATACAAGCCCGCCTCGCTGTATCACAGCTTATCAGTGTGGCTAGACATATTCACTCGCTTCTGCCCGGGATATATATATATATATATATATATATATATGTGTGTGTGTGTGTGTGTGTGTGTGTGTGTGTGTGTGTGTGTGTGTGTTTTATCCTAGTAAGTATTTATGGGTATGATTACATTTGAACATAATTTCTGATCTTTCATTTAGTAATTTTTCTTTCTGGGAACAACATAATTTTTTTCCCTGGCACAATCTGCATACGCTACTACCGTTGGGTGATTTGGTTATTTTCACTACGCTTTAAGTTATATCACTGTCTTTTCAATTTGGTGCAAGTGCATGTTGGCTGCTCATGTACACAAATCTGAAAAGGGCAGATATGCATTTCGTGTATGGTTTGGCGGATGGTAACGATGCACACGCTCGTCATTTCTACCAGGAAAGGTTCATACATTGACAGTGTCGCGATTGGAAAACTTTTGTGAATATCCAATGATTCTTACAACAACACAATGCAATTCCAATTTTCCTGCCTTCGTTATCTTCACAGATGAAGCACAATTTACACGGCATGGAATAGTGAACATCTATAATAATCATGTATGGGCAAAGGAAATCAAAGACTTTCTAGTTAATCAGTCATTGAGTTAAGTGCCATACGTGATACACGCTTGGGCGATCATGTCTCGAAAGAGACATGACTGACTGAGCAGAAGATTATACCGCGGTAGGTTGCTATTGCTTTCTGCAGTAGACTGGTTGCCAACCAATGCTATAGAACCCAATCTGTCCTGTTATTTAACCCATAACTGGAAGGAGTAGACGGATTAATACCTTTCCCAAGGGTATTTGCACGTAAGTGAATGCAATGAATTCCCCAATTTCTCGTTCCGAGCCGATATCCAATGCACCACAACGCACATCCTAGTTAATACATGTTTTAAAAGCCTATAACTCGGAAACCAAGCGTTTCCGAACATATGTTGATAGGAAGGTTTTTCATTATTCAGATATAGGGAACAGTCCTGAAGCTATGCCATCTATTTTTGAAGCACCCTGCATATATATATATATATATATATATATATATATATATATATATATAATTATTATTATTATGATTATTATTATTATGATTATTATTATTATAGCATACTGCAACTTAATAGCTATAAAATTTCGATGTTTAATACATCATCATCACTAAAACTTTATAGCTATTCAGCTGCAATATGCTATAATAATAATAACAACAATAATAATAATAATATATCTATGCACTACTTTTGTATTGAGCACTTTCTAAAAGTATATCTAATGTGGAATATACTTTCATCAGTTTTAACCACTTATATATATATATATATATATATATATATATATATATATATATATAGCATAATGATAATCCACGTATACTGTCTTAACATTGTTTATTTTTTCATAAAATAATTTATTTCGGGTGGTTGGCATAAATTGATGGATCTATGTGAAAATGGATGGGTTTTTACGACCTTTATTAACTAAATGTTGCGATCAGCCAAGAATGTAAATTGATTTTTTAACGAAAATGAGCAATTTCAGTCCAACAAAAATGATAGCTTACCATGAAAATCTAAGGTCATTTTCGAAATCAGCACCATCAAATTAGCTAAAAACGTGATTTTTTTCTTGGCAACAAAAATCTTGCTAATAAGTGTAATATATCTTTTTTATTAAATGCTTTCTAACCAATTGTCATACGTAATTTTCGTTTAATAAGCCTTCATTAGACAGACGCATTCCTAGATTTCTTCCAGATCTTCATCTATTCTAACAATAGTTTTTTTTATTTCGTAGGTAAAATATTAGAACTTTATTCACTCAACATGACAAAACGAAACAAAATTCACATTCACACAAATTCACACAACAATGTTTACTATACTCTAAGCAAGTCAGTGATTTCTAATACAAAAATCTTGTTCCGAACTGAAAAACTCAGGCGATGTATTTTTACCGCCGTTTCGTTTCGGAAGCCCTAATCAACTAGGACTTGCTGCAAGAAACGGAAGCTGTAGCGAGATAGAGAAGCGGCGGGCGGCAGCAGCAGTACTTCCCAACCCACGTATAACAGTTATTCGCGTGTTAGTTGATAAAAGATCGACCTGGTATTGTCGTACAACAAACGGGTTTTGTGTAATTGTATTTTTCGACGATTCCATCAAACACAATTTGCAGCTGCATCTTGTACTCTTCAGCTATGGAAATCTGTTTAGACTGAACAACGCCCGACAATGTTCGGCGCATTCCCTAACGACGACGCGTAATCATTTCTTGTGTGAGATTCTAACTCTTACCTCTCCAGAATGGTGCCTTTGTAAGTCCAGCTTCGTTTGATGTACGGTAACTTGTTAGCACTAATGCTGTTCAAATTCACATGCCTGGAAAGTGCGGGTCGTCTCAAGGTTAGAGACTTGAGAAGAGAATTTGTCGAGCCGGTCAAGATCACTTCCACATAAATACTTTCGAGAAAAATATAAATCTATCACTTCTAATTCCCTACTGCCACACACAGCTATTAAATCACAGAACTGACTGATGACTAAATTAGTCTGAAGAAGGATGGGCTCCGTCAGGTTATTTTCCTTAGACACGCTCCTGCTGCTATAGCTGTACATGTAGTGCACCTTGGATCCTAATGTATCAAAATTTGTTTTCACGTCTATTCAGTCATCCTGAAAAGGGATGGATTCTGCCAGGTTAATTGCCCTACACGTGCCACTGCTGCTTTGTTTGTAGGACATTTGCTGTCATTACGCTCCTCGTGGGTGGCGGGACTCAAGAGATAACGTGACTAGATATGTGTGATCTTCAGCGAAAGAAAAATATAATACAAATAAGAATCAGTAATATTATTGGTCCTGACCTGACATCTCGGATTCAGTCACTTTCCCACCGCCTTAATGTATCTTCCCTGTGTCTTTTCTATAAATAATTTCATGGTAATTGTTCGGATGAAGTTTCAGCTATGTTAGCTAGACATCATAAATTTAAGAGCAGTACTGTACTAGACTGACAACAAGTTCTCATCAACATACAGTTGAATTACCTAGATACAACCGTAAGTTCTATGCTAACAGTTTCTTCTCTCGCTCTTTGCGCCTGTGAAACTTTCTTCCGGTCCCATGCTTTCCGGCCAACTTTGATCTTTAAAAATGTAATGCAATTTCTTTCGTTTTAGACTTCTTGTCTTCTTGATTCCTCTTCTTCTAATGTTCTCGCATCTAAGTAATGTTAACCTTTTTTACTATTTTTTCACACTCAGTAACCTGTCTTAGTGGCTTTACTGCTTTACGTGGTGAAATTCTATCTTCTCTTCTCTCTTTCATCTTATCACTGAAACCAAGTAGTGTCATTTTCCCTCTTTCCACACGAATCAAAACATGAAATAGTTTATTATTTATGAGATATTGGCAGGACGTAACGGCTGTGCGAACTAACGAAACAAGGGAGAAGCATCATTCTGATAGGATAATAATATTTAAAACCTATTTTCCTTCAGTGTTATTCCTTTGAACAATTTTGACACTCGTACAAGCTGAATGTCTGCTTACTTATTTGGCTCTCGTTCAAAATGATTCTATATCTGTGTTTTCGACTTAATATTTTCATACAACTATTTCGAACTTCATGCAAACCATATATAAGTCCAGCTTTTCGATTCTGTTGCAAAAACCGCACCTGTTTATTGCTTTTAACTCCCGTTCAAATCGAACATAGATGTCTACCTTTTTTTTTAAATCACGTGTAAAAAACACCTTTTTTATTCTTGCTCAAAAGCCGAACCTGTTTGGACTGTTGTCCTCATCTTCCTTGCCATATTCACGTGATTGGAATTTAGAACTGAACCATTTCTTTCGTCCACCGAGGTATATAGTTCTCCTTCCACGTGTCATGCCTCTTCCGGATGTCTTACTATCAGTTACCTCCTTTTAACTCAACTTGCCAAGTTTTTGTTCTGTTGTAGCTACATTTAACGAAAATAAAGACATAAAATGTCAACTTTCGACACTACTTCAAGCAAAAGGTTAGGAAGTAGACCGCCATAAATAATGGAACGAATGATAACAGCCACTGGACATGAGAAACCTATTTTATTGAAAACAAATGTTTTAAGAGAAAGATTTTATAAATTTCAACGGACAGTGGCACTGGCTGCTCAGTCAATGAATATCGAACCTTTCCTTATGAAGAAATAGTTAATATCGCTCATTATTTGTATCTGATCTTAGATGTTGGTAAGTAAATTAATACCCCTGAAACATCTATTCTTCAGTGCAAGGTTTGAAAGTAGCAGGCGAAATTAGTGAAAATGCTTACTGGAATCAGTGTAAAGTATTGAAATCTAAGCAAATAGAATTGTTCAAATTTGATTCTGCGATAACCAAAATCAATTTATTTCATTACAAATTGCCAAGTGGCGTGTTCTTATTTATTATTTGTTTCTATCATTGAGAAAGCCGAACAAACTTGCTCATGCACATACTTCTATCTATCTATCTATCTATCTATCTATCTATCTATCTATCTATCTATCTGAATATCATCATATCTATCTTTCTCACTCAATCTTTTCATAATCTATCTATCTATCTATCTATCTATCTATCTATCTATCTATCTATCTATCTATCTATCTATCTATCTGAATATCATCATATCTATCTTTCTCACTCAATCTTTTCATAATCTATCTATCTATCTATCTATCTATCTATCTATCTATCTATCTATCTATCTATCTATCTCAGTCAATCCGTTCATTATCTATCTATCTATCTATCTATCTATCTATCTATCTATCTATCTATCTATCTATCTATCTATCTCAGTCAATCCGTTCATTATCTATCTATCTATCTATCTATCTATCTATCTATCTATCTATCTCATCTCAATATCATCATATCTATCTTTCTCACTCAATCTTTTCATTATCTATCTATCTATCTATCTCAGTCAATCCGTTCATTATCTATCTATCTATCTCAGTCAATCCGTTCATATCTATCTATCTATCTATCTATCTATCTATCTATCTATCTATCTATTTCAATATCATCATATCTATCTTTCTCACTCAATCTTTTCATTATCTATCTATCTATCTATCTATCTCAGTCAATCCGTTCATTATCTATCTATCTATCTATCTATCTATCTATCTATCTATCTATCTATCTATTTCAATATCTTCATATCTATCTTTCTCACTTCATCTGTTTATTATCTATCTATTGTTCTCACTCAGTATGTTCATAGACTGACTATGAAGTAGTGATGCTAGAGCAGTAACCTCTTGCTTCATTATTTTCACCTTTTCTTATTAACAGCTCTATTTATTATTTATTTCCTGGTAAAGTGATATTTACGTTTACAAATTCTTAAAAACTAACTATTTTTCTTGAAAATTTAAAAGAAACTGGCATCATGGTGATATCTGTAGGCAAAAAAAAAAAACGGTTACGTACCCGAGGACATTCATGCTGATATGGTTGCTACATTAAAGGATGACACTCAAATTTGAGCAGCTGAATTTAGGAGTGGAAGAGCGACTTTTGAAGTTCTGAACACTCTGCAACTGCCACCAACGAGGAAAACATTGTACGTGTCCATCACATGGTGATGAGTGACAGGTGACTGACTATAAATAAGATAGCTACTTCATATTCTGGGAGAGATTTGAAACTATTAAGCGCAATGAACTTGATATGACGTGGGCGTATATTCGGTGGGTACCACGTTTTTTGACATCTAACCAAAAGCGCAACAGGTTGATCACATGATGGAGAATATCTGTTATTTTTCGAGGCAGATCCATCTGGTTTACTCCTTCAGCTTCTTCTCTCGCACTTCCCGCCTGTGGAACTCGCTTCCATATTCTTGCTTTCCTGACGGCTACAACCTCCAGGAATTTAAATGCAATGTCAATACTCATCTATTAACCACTTGACTCTAGTTCTTTCACCACCCCGTATATCATTTCCTTTCTCTCCAACTTTGCAACTGTCATCACACCTGTATTCCCATCTTTCTCTTGCTCCTTTCTAACTGGTTCGTCTTCCTCTTAACTCTCTTCTACTTAATCTTTTTACTCTTATGTAGCCCCCTGCACATCAGTGGCATTACCGTCTTGCTCAGGGTGATACGATTAAAAAAACGTACAGTGCCAACTAGACGAGGCAATGACCAAAGTCTATGAAGACCGCAAGCCCAGAAGAACTGACTAAAATGGGCTTGTTTTCATCAGGACAATGCGTCATCATACATACTCCTGCTTTCAACGATGGATGTGCGTGACTGCCGTTTTGAACTGGTTGATCACCACCCCTATTCCCCTGCTTTGGCCTCATTTGAATATCATCTATTCCGGAAAATGAAAAAATACTTGGCTGAGAACTAGTACCGGAGTAATGATGGCGTCTCATCTGCTAGCGATGACTTTGTTTTACCAATAGAATGAAAACTGTTCCATCTATGGAATCCAAGCTCTAAAACACCGACGGACGAAGTATGTGAACCTCAAGGGGCACGACACTATATTGAAAAGTAAACCACATTTGGTTATATTACATGACCGTATCTTGGTCAACGTTTGAAATTTTAAGCCGACCCTTGTGCATTATATATCTCCTTGGGATTAGTCAGCGGGACGTGATTTTATACTGGGTGGTTGTATCTCATATGCTATAGAAATTACAATAATCTTATTGGATGCTTGCCGTAGTAAATAGAGTAAATATTAATATAAAAACAATGATAAATAATCATCATTCTCGCAAAGATTTTTCAATTTAATATTAATCACCATGTATTTTAATAAACACTTTTCTCTGTCATGCCCATATTTTTTATTCTTTATGTACCAGTTTCTGTGTTCTCTGATACTTTTTAAGAATTTTGAATCAATGTCTACCTTCTTGATTTTCTTTCAAACGGGACAAATGTCTACCTTTTGGACTTTCTCGCTAACTGGATAGATGTTTCACTTTCTAACTTTCTACCAAACTGGATCGATGTCTACCTTTCTATTTTCCTTTTAAACTGGATCGATGTCTACCTTTTTAACTTTCTTGCAACATGGACCGATGTCTACCTTTTTTACTTGAAGTCTACTAAGCTGAATTGAAGTCTACCTTTTGGACTTTTTTGCAAAATGGACCATATATCTACGTGTCTGAAGGTTTTGATAACTGAACAAATCTCTACCTTTCGACTTTCTTGCACACTTGAATAATGTCTACTGTTTCAATTTCTAGCGTTTTGATATTCTTGTAAACTTGACCGATGTGTACTTTTTGACTATCTTCAAAACTTGACCAAAGTCTGCTTTTTTGGCTTTCTTGCAAACTTGACTGATATCCACCTTCATGACACTTGGTAAAGTATTAATCTATTTAATGCCAAATTCTGCCAAAACGGCAATAATAAGCGCGTCTCATACAACAATATGACCGTTTCGGTGGGATGAGATGTACGGGATGATTAAAGAAATAATTTGCAATCTTCTGTCTTCTTGAACCTGTAAATATAACATAGCCTAGAATTCATATATATATATATATATATATGTGTGTGTGTGTGTGTGTGTGTGTGTGTGTGTGTGTGTGGTTAAAAACAACCAACAAGAAAAATTTTATTAATTTTTGATTTAATTTTCCATTATTCTTACATGTTTCCTTTTTTGCTGAAGATGAGAAATGTAAAAATGTCCCATGATTTTTGACTTTCCAAGCGCTTTCAGCTTCTTCACATACTATTTTCGAGGATGTTATTTCAATTTGACTCTTTTGACATTAATTTATCACCTTGTTCTTCCAAACTGGTGACACATTTTCTTACTTTTGGAGTGGATAAGATACATTTTATATGCTCAGGTCTTAAAGCCAACGAGATCCACCCGACAAAAGACCGTCACGAAACGTAATTTTATACTAAGTGGTGGTCTCAACTAGTTTTGGATTTTCAATAATTACTTGTAATATGATGCTTGTCGTAGTACACATAATACATATTAATGTATGAACAATACAGACCATATGTTTCAGATTTCAATTAGATAGTTACCATTATACAGTTGGTGTGCAATCGCTTTGTAATGGCTTTTAGCCCAGAAGTTGAATGAACGATGCGTGACTTAATGTTGGCTTAGCCCCAACCGGCGTAAATTTTAAAATATTTATTAAGCTCTTACAGTGGGTGTAACTGCGACCAGACGCTAGTAGGCCGAGCGAAAGTCGATGTATGACTAGTCTAGCCGCTGTTAACAGGATTATCATCGGCATTTAACCTCTGTCTGTCCATTGAGGAAATGGTACCGGGGATGGAGTAATGGATATCGGCGCGGAAAGTCAACTAGTCTTGGCGGGTTCAGTTCCAACTCGGTTCTGTTTCATTCTTGAAAAAAAACATGTAAATAACAGTGCAGACTGGACACTCTTGCCCTAATCGGCAACCAATCTACGAGAAGGAAAACAATTTAAAACCTGAAAACAGTTGGACTCCGTCAGGCTATACTGCCCTAGATACAGATACGGTTGCAGTACATGTGATTACGATCCTAACCCTAATCTGTTACAAGACAAATCTGATGAAAGAATTTTGACACTTCTTTCTTATGTCCATAGATATTTATTGCCATGAAGGTTACAATTATATTATTGCAAATGTCTATCTTTATATTCGGGCTAGTGCACTAGCGTGCAAAGAGGGGGTGTCGATGGGAGGGGTGGCTCCGGGTAGCATTCCTTGGTGGGAGGCACTTCCGATAGATATTTTTGTTTTTATTTAACAAATACACCTAAAATTAGATATTAAAAATAAATAAAATAGTTCTAATTTTAGTTTTAAAACGAATTTTGTATTTGAATAGCAAAGAATCACATTACTTGTTATCATTTTTAAAAAACGGGAACTTCGTAAGCTTTCTTTTGCCACTCAACTGAAATAAAAAATAATTTGTCCAATTTATAAAATGTGTTAATGTATCTTATTTAAACATACTTTATAACTGATTGTGATAAAACTTTGTGAACAATAGATTTGTCCAAACGAAAATAAACTAAGTATACTACTACGATATTGTTTTGGGTGAGGGTAGAGCGCGCCAGTCACTATCCTCGCCCTGGGCACTACCAGACCTCTGCACGCCACTGGGCTAGTATCCTCATCTTTGTTGTTGTTACGACAACATTTTGGCAGTTGTGTTCTTCAGCTTTCCTCAACTGTATATCAATATGGGTAACCTACAGGAAATTCCTAACTGAACCCTTTATTTGATCAACGGGAATAGACTATTCCCATTCCACTACACTCGTCTTTTTTAGTACTGCTAAGTTATTGCTCGCCGTTTCCATTGAATCTAACTACAAATTGCCCAACGTAGGGATTGCAATCACAATTACCAAAATCACAAGCCAAATCAACTAGACAGTTGCCCATTGTAGTGTATATTTGGATTCAGTTATTGCTCTCCCCGTTTTCCTTGAATCCAAATGTGCAATAGGCTAGGGGATTAAAAGTATTGGCTTGCGAATTTTATGAGATAGTCACACTGAGTTCAATCCCTATGATGGGCAGTGTGTGTTTGGACTCAGTGAAAACGGCCGAGAAATAACTGAGCAATATTAAAAATAAGAACTATGCGAAATATCCCAAGTAGAGTTTTTTTTTTTATTGGACAGACACTCACACGATGTTCCGCTGTGCGCATCACATGTTAGCTTCAAAGAACTCTCCTTTTCAAAAAAGACTAATACGCAAAAAAATTACATTACAGTCAAACATGAGGACATAGCAACACCAGAAAAATAACATCCTTAAAAATGGCCTGTGAAGAAGCTGAAAGCGCTTGGAAAGTCGAAAATATATTAAACATTTTTACATTCCTTATCTTCAGCAAAAAGGAAACGTGTAAGAATACTGGGAAAATTACATAAAAAATTAATAAAATCTTCCTTGTCGGTCGTTTTTAACGAAACATAATTGTCAGTCTAGTAGCTCGTGTAAATTCGTGCAGAGGAGGCACCAAGGATCTAAACTCGTCAGAGCAGAAGCTCAGAAAGTATTTGTAGAGATAGAGGGAAGCCACATTACGTCGGTGAGAAAGTGACTGGAGTTGAGCTGTCTGGTCGGGATCGATTACATTGTGAAATTGGCATGGCATTTAAATTTTTTAAAGATTGTAGTTGGCAGGGATGAAAGAAATCAGAAGCTGACTTCTGAATTTGTGAGGTCATTATTGTCTTCAAGTTCATTTGCTTTTGCTGCAGAAAAAAGATTAACACTGACGAGAAAAATTGTCTGAATAAAAACGGGTTTCAAGAAGATAGAAAATGTTAATTGGCGTTTAAATTTTTGAAGATTGTTGGTTACAGAAATGCAAGATATTGGGAATTAATTCTACAGACGAGAAGTGTGTGAAAGTAAACCATAAGAATAAAACCGACGGTTTAATTTGCTAGTTAAAAAGGTCAAATGATGGGATATAGTTGCAGACCTAGTCAATCAGTTAAGTGCCATACCTGATACACGCTTTGGGCGATCATGTCTCGAAAGTGACATAACTTACTGGGCAGAAGATTATCCCGCAGTAGGTTACAATTGCTTTCTGCGGTAGACTGGTTGCCAGCCAAGGCTATAGAACCCAATCTCTCGTATTATTTAACCCATATCTGGAGGGAAGAGGCAGGTTAATACCTTTCCCCAAAGGTATTTGTACGTAAGTGAATGCGAGGAATTCAACTGGAATTCGAACTCGGCTGCCCGATTTGTCGTTCCGAGTCGATATCCACTGTACCACAATGCACATATGCTTAAATTCATGCACTTGAGATAACAGGTAGAAAACCTCATCAGAACCATCGCCAGAAAATATTTGTAAAAAAGGGCATAGAGAAGCCACGTCACGAAGAAAAAGCAAATGTCGAGATATCAGATCACGATCAATTACATTACAGACCCTTCTTTGAAATCTGTCAAGAATTCCGAGATACATAACCGAAGCAACGGACCAGATATGGCAGCAATATTCAATGCAAGGGCGGATAAAATGCGCAAGATGGATTCACATCAGAAAAAATATACCTGGGTAAAAACAGCGTTTAATAGCGACATAATGTACTTTACTTACGACTCCTGATTCTCGCTTTTTATTTTTATAACCTTGATTCTCACCCGGTAAGAACTAACAGAAAGCAGTCTATAATTTACTCTTACTCCACAGACTTCTTCAGTAACTTATGGTCGTCTACTAATGCCTGTAAATATTATTTATGCTATTTACATTGTTCGGACTCTTGTCCCCATCTTTGTTGCCATATTCACAACGTTTCGGTCGTTGTATGCTCCAACATTCTTCAGGTGATTCAATTTCGAACTGAACACTTTATTTCATTACTGGAGTAGATTGTTCTAGAACAACGGCCGAAACGTGACTATGGTAACAAAGATGAAGACAACAGTCCGAGCAATGTAAATAGTGTAAATAATTACAATAACTAATCTCAGAAATATAGACAAATACCTGTAAATATTATCATATTGTATTATACTTATATGACATTGAAATTTCTTTTTGTTTATTACACGGTGCCTTATGCTTTCATTATGTTTCGTGTACGCAATTATTGTCTTGTGTACGCGTTATACTATTTTGGGTATCTGTTCATCATAAAATGTAACCCGGATATAAGAGAGTTGTCGGGTCGGATAAGATTTATCTTATATCCGGGTTTCTCTTACATCTATTATGTTTAGGTAAGTATGGGTACACTTCATGTAACGCTTTTTACGTACAGAACACTAATTTATTTAACAGTTATAGACATAAAAAACACAAAAACACAGACAAAAATACATTTTCAATCAGTTTTCACAAATAATTCAGTCAAAAATTACTTTTTCTTAAAAAAGTCATTTTTGATTGTACAGAAATCTCTTTGTTAACATCATGAACACTTTCATACAGTCCGTAAATCATTTTCAACAGAACAGTGGGTGAAGTAAAAGTGCTGTCCAGATAAATGCAACGACAAGCAAAGTCGGCAAAAAAGCGAACGGCGCTACCCTTAGACACACAAAGCAAAATCATAGATAGAGGGTGTCTCCTACAGACACAGACTGGACACACAATGTCTCTAGACTGGTCAAGATTAAGTCATTGAACTTCACTCTCTCTCTCTGTAACTGACTTCTGTTTGACTGATTTACGACATGACACTGTCACTCAAAACGAACTCTCTTATATCAGGAAGGACCGGACCAGAGAAAATCTCTCTTATATCCGAGTTTCTCTTATATCATGGTATCTTATATCCGGGTTATACTGTATTGCCTTTTGCATCTATCTATAATTATAAGTATGTATTTTGCATAATAATTCCTCATAATATATTCTGCATATATTTTAATGTCTTTTCATGGATACCTATCTCATTGTAGTATGCATAATTTTATTAATAATATTTAATTTGTCTTTCATGCAAATAAATCTGTTTAATATCTGCCTACATTAAGTGCAGTTAATGAACTAAAAGCGTTTATTCAGACTGTTCTTAATTTACACATCGATTAAGAAAAAACACAGTAAGCTTTTTAGTCATGTTTAGTATTGTTGAATTGTATCTTTTTCTTCGGTGGGAAAAATAAACAGCCTCTTTCGTTTGTGCATTTAAGTGTAAATTGTTATAGTTGATTTATTCATTTATTTTTCGTAGTTATTTACGGGGTGAGGTTAATATATAGCATGACTAGGCTAATGTGTAGCAAACCACAACGGGCATGAGCAAACCAGGTGATACACAATGGCGAAAATAATACGCGAAAGGTTGAAATCGTTCGAATCTTCAATTCTTTTTAGCGTTTCGTAAAATGTCTGCTCAAAAGTCGAGCAACACATCAATTTGAAAGTTTTACAGTAATAGAAAATGTGACTATTAATGCGATTAATACTAAAATGGTGTTTTAATGAAGAGAACATTTAGTAGCAGGATTCGACTAGTGTATACCACGTGATTAGCGCATGCGCACACTTGTTAGACTTACACCAGAAGAGACTTGTTTTGGAACACTACGTATAAATCCTTCCAAAGAGTAAGACACAAATACTATCTTCATTACGGCTATAACCTATTTCCAGATCCGGATATACTGTGACTGGGGACATCACATGTACTACAGCCGCCGTAGAAGTGATGTTTATTTGTGCACGACAACCTGACGGAGCCCAACCCTCCTTAGAAAGGTTTGAATTCAGAGTTTTTTTTTTCTAGAATCCAGTCTGTCCAGCTATTTACCCATAGCTGGAGGGAGAAGTGATGGATTCATACCTTTTTTAAAGGAATTAGTAAGGGATTCGACTGGAATTCGAAATCGGCTCTCTGATACCTCAGTCCGAGCTTCTATCTGTTACTCCATCGTACCTCCAGATAACCTATTTAGGAGAAGAAAAAAGAAGTAGATCGAAACCAAAATCGTTTCTTTTTAACTTAATATATATTTTATCTCAAGCACAAGTCTACTTGTGTACATAACTTAGTAAGAAACGAAATTCATTACAGCTATAATAATCTTCATGGTTAGTCTGTCAACTACTGCTACTACTACTACTACTACTACTACTACAAAGCAACTTTCTCGCCAACGTTGGGTAGCTTCCCTCAATCTTTTCTACAAATATATTCTTAACAGCTGCTCTGAAAGTTTTTCTTCCTGATACCGTGACTGCGTTGTGGCGCAGTGGATATCACCTCGAAACGAGAAATCGGGAAGCGGAGTTCGAATTCCAGTTGACATTCCTTGCATTCATTTACGCGCAAATAACCATTGGGAAAGATATTAATCCGTCTCTTCCCTCCAGTTATGGGTTAACTAACAGGACAGATTGGGTTTTGTAGCCTTGGCTGGCAACCAGTCTACCGCAGAAAGTAATGGCAACCTACTGCGGGTTACTTCTGCCCAGTCAGTCATGTTTCTTCGGAGACGTGATCGCCCAAGCGTGTATCATGTATAGCACTTAACTGACTGACCATGACTGCATGAATCTAAGTGTGCTACTAGATTGACAACTATGACTCATTTATTTGTTTTTTTATTATTGATGAACTAGCAAGATGTAACACACACTTCTACTCCAATAGTTTCTATCCGTGGAACTCTCTTCCGAATACTTACTTTCCTGATAACTACAATCTTCAGAAATTTAAAGGCAAAGTCAATCGCCATCTTTTGGCTTCTTAAAACCTGTTCCTTTTTTGTTCTTTCTTCAATCCCCCCCCCCCCACTGTCAGTTTTCTCATTCTCTTTCCCTCCCTGTAACGCCCTCTGTTCAGTGTTGCTTGGCCGGAAATGATTAAAGAAAAAAGAAACAAGCTTATCGTTATGTGGCACAGGATCGTAATAGTTAAATAACCAGCGCTATAAATATAAGTGTTCTCCGTATGTGTTTATAAGTGTTCTCCGCATGTGTTTATAAGTGTTCTCCGCGTGTGTTTATAAGTGTTCTCCGCGTGTGTTTATAAGTGTTCTCCGCATGTGTTTATAAGTGTTCTCCGCGTGTGTTTATAAGTGTTCTCCGCGTGTGTTTATAAGTGCTCTCCGCGTGTGTTTATAAGTGTTCTCCGCATGTGTTTATAAGTGTTCTCCGTGTGTGTTTATAAGTGTTCTCCGTGTGTGTTTATAAGTGTTCTCCGTGTGTGTTTATAAGTGTTCTCCGTGTGTGTTTATAAGTGTTCTCCGCATGTGTTTATAAGTGTTCTCCGCGTGTGTTTATAAGTGTTCTCCGCATGTGTTTATAAGTGTTCTCCGCGTGTGTTTATAAGTGTTCTCCGCGTGTGTTTATAAGTGCTCTCCGCGTGTGTTTATAAGTGTTCTCCGCATGTGTTTATAAGTGTTCTCCGTGTGTGTTTATAAGTGTTCTCCGTGTGTGTTTATAAGTGTTCTCCGTGTGTGTTTATAAGTGTTCTCCGCATGTGTTTATAAGTGTTCTCCTCATGTGTTTATAAGTGTTCTCTGCATGTGTTTATAAGTGTTCTCCGCATGTGTTTATAAGTGTTCTCCGCGTGTGTTTATAAGTGTTCTCCGCGTGTGTTTATAAGTGCTCTCCGCGTGTGTTTATAAGTGTTCTCCGCGTGTGTTTATAAGTGTTCTCCTCATGTGTTTATAAGTGTTCTCCTCATGTGTTTATAAGTGTTCTCCGTATGTGTTTATAAGTGTTCTCCGCGTGTGTTTATAAGTGTTCTCCGCGTGCGTTTATAAGTGCTCTCCGCGTGTGTTTATAAGTGTTCTCCGCGTGTGTTTATAAGTGTTCTCCGCATGTGTTTATAAGTGTTCTCCGCGTGTGTTTATAAGTGTTCTCCGCGTGTGTTTATAAGTGTTCTCCGCGTGTGTTTATAAGTGTTCTCCGCGTGTGTTTATAAGTGTTCTCCTCATGTGTTTATAAGTGTTCTCCGTATGTGTTTATAAGTGTTCTCCGCGTCTGTTTATAAGTGTTCTCCGCATGTGTTTATAAGTGTTCTCCGCGTGTGTTTATAAGTGTTCTCCGTATGTGTTTATAAGTGTTCTCCGCGTGTGTTTATAAGTGTTCTCCGCATGTGTTTATAAGTGTTCTCCGCATGTGTTTATTAGCTGAACTCCGGAGGCAGCAATCAGACATAAAAATTTAGTAGTTAATTTTGACGGCTCTACAGGGCTGTAAACTCTGTACAAAAAACAGCAACTCGAGAGGTTAATTTCTAACGACTGCTTTTTACTCTCCATTTATTTTTCGCCAAGACAAGATAATTTCCACTTGTTTTCTTAAAAATTTATTTTCCAGTGGATTTTTATTTCTAACACGCTAACTAGACGTAAAATGTGTTCGTAACTTAGTGGCTATCGTCGCGAAAGATGGATTGGCGTGCCGAAAACAACTTCCACACAAATAAACTTGGAAATGTATAAATGCACTCCTCTGCCCAGCTAGGGATAAACAACACACTGGTTGTTGTTTTAGCTGGGAATCAGTTTAGGAGAAGAACAACTCTGGTTTCAAATTCGGTTGTGAGTAGACCTTAAGAGACAGGAAGATTTCGTTGGAAATAAAGAAACAAAATTACGTGATATCTGTCTTTCTATACGGCAGCGAATACTGGATAATCTTCTTAAAGGTGGAGGAGAGACTAGAGACAACGGACATGTGGTTCTACAGAAGGATACTGAGGATACCATGAACCGAATATTTGAGCATCGACGAGGTTTTGGGGAGAATGGAAACAAAAAGAAAAATTATACTTAGCATCAAGAAGAAGCACTTGAAATTTCTGTGACACGTGATGAGGAAGGAGGGCTTGAAAAATCCAATACTCACAGGGGAGATATAGGGAAAGAGGGACAGAAAATAGTGCGTGATTTGATGGCAGAGCAGTATTTGGGAGAAATTACAAGATAAAATACATTAAGAGCTACAAAGGACAAGAAGAAATGGAGAGCCTTAATCACCTACGCCCTGAAAGAACATAGCACATAAAAGAGGATGATATGACTAGCATTTCCACCCCTTAAAACCTACTTGCTGCCGAAACCACTGCAGTAACGCCTAGCGTCGTGAGGGTGTGGCTCTAGTGTGGTGAGACTTTGTTTAGCGGTATAGTAACTTCTTATGTGTCGTTTAACAAAACTGGATTTTCTTCGGAAACTTAGCAATTTATTTTTTTAAAATTATTGTTTTTTAAATAAAAATGTACTATTGGTAATTTTTTTACTCTGATACTGTTGATATTTTACCTTAAAAACTTTTCTTCTTTCATAGTGTTTTGATTCCAGTTTGGGGGTTAATTATTTATCCATAGATGAGACCCTAACAAGTGCAACCACTCCAGGCCATAGAGAACCTGGTAACAACTGCAGTTACGAGGTGGTTCCATGCTCCTCAAAACTTTCCGCTCAGGGGCCTTGCTGCCGGATGTAATTTATCATCATACCCAGGACGGGTGAGGCTTTGGTCTTAACGTGTTGAGGCTGTGGCTCTAGCGTGGTTACTCTTTGGACAACGTGGTGAAGCTGTGGCCCTACGTTAGTGAGGCTTAACAAGCTAGAACTACAACTACTAATTACAAGTAACTAAAAGAAAACTACGCTTGAAAGCTTAATTCCAAGGCTTACCTTGCACCATAGCTTCATTTTCTCATCTCGAAGCAAAAATAGACAAAACCAGCTGGTGCAGTAAGCGAATAAAAATAGCACACAAAATAATTATTACGTAAAATATACATATTTATATTTAACGTCTGTTTGTCATTTTAGAATTCCTTAAGCGGCCCAAACTGTTATACTTGCATTGTTATATCTGTATCATTACAGTATTATTATTATAAACCATCATCATTATCATCATCATCATTATATTTCGATTTTGCTATAGTCCCACAACTTTTTCATAAGTGTGTGGTAGCGGTGTGTTGTTATGACTACAGATTATGAAGTGTTTTTCTAACTCCCATATTATTACTAATGTTATATGAATAAAGTTTTTAGTGTGTAAAATATATTTATATAGACATTTTTTCTTGTATTTGGATTCCCAGTGCTTTTTTCAATGTGCTGTTGTATTGCTTTTTTATCATTCCAAGCGCACCTACTATGAATGGTAATCTTCTTGCTTTCAATTTCCACATTTTTCTATTTCGATTTCCAGGTCTTTATACATAGATAGTTGATCAAATTACATTTCGCTGGGGAAGCCATATTCATTAGTTGGCAAGATTTTCTTTTCGGTTTCTGACAATTATATCCAGCCTATTTACTTCAATCTTTTTGTCTGTAAAGATGGTGCAATCCCATAGAATTGTAATGTTTTCTATTTCTATTTCTGTAAACGTTACTGGGTGACGTTCATACGAGTGTGTGTAACAACTGCTCAATCTAACGTGACGATTTTAATATTCATTCGGCGCAAGTACAGACCATCCTGAGATTAGATGATCTATGGCTTACTGATATTTGTCACAGAATTTATTATTATTATTATTATTGTTGTTGTTGTTTTTTTGTTGTTGTTGTGTGACCGAGAAAGTAGGACACTAAGAAAGTGACACTGTTGTACAAATATACAAAATCCAATATGATAAGCGTATACCAAGCACATACATCACAGCCAGATATGGGTGTTATATCGGCAGGTTTTGATAAATGTAAGACGTAAGGTTGAAAATGGGTCCAAGTTAGAAATATCTTCAAGTTGGGTAAGCCAGTCCGTTTGGACGGTTATCGGGTGGGTGTTTTCCAATCATTTGGACAACCCCAGGTACCTTGATTTGTTCATTCTCCATTGTTGCAAATAAAGCCACTCGACACTCAGTCATAATACCCCCTCCACTACTCCTGCTCATGAATAGACATACACAGTGGCTCAGACCAAGCCCCACCCCGCATTTGCCCTAGGGAGATGCCCAAACTGGTTATGGTTCGGCAAATGACAACAAAATCTGTGCTACTGATATTTATCGTAGATTATCTTAAATTGACACAACAAAAAACTCCAATTTTCATCAGAAGCCACATATTTGATGTAGCATTATTATTATTAAAGAGAGGCATTAAAAGGATTTTAAACAGAAAACTGTGCCAAATAACAGAAATCACATCACTTGATGACTAACGAATAGCAGCAACAACTAAAATGTATAGCACTTGACATAATCAACCAGCTAACATCACCTCATTTAAAAGGTTCAGGAAAAAAAACTATCAATACTGGAAAGAGTGATAACATCTACTTGTGTTGAGAAACCTGTTTTCATAAGAAACTGTTTTAAAAGATTTTCTAAATTTCAACTGGAAGCATTCGGTCAATGAATACCAAATATTTTCTTGTACGTAAACGGCTAATACTACTATTACCATTATTATTGTTGTTGCTACTGCTGTTCTTTATATTTGTTTAAATTCTGTAGTACCATAGTTACCAAAATTGGTCAATTATGTCGACAGAGGCGTAAATATCCGGCCAGTATAGCAATTCGATTAAAGAGAACTAATCTTGGCTTAGTACTACAGTCCACAAAAGTCCATTATTTATCGGCAAGACCAATCAATAAACAATGCTACTCGTTTCAACCTAAATAAACAATTTTAAAAATGTCATTTTCTCAATCATAGATGTGCGTTGTGGTGTAGTGAATATCGGCTCGAAACGAGAAATCGAGGAGCCGAGTTCGAATTCCGAATGAATTCTTGCATTCGTTTACGTGTAAATATCCTTGGGAAAGATATTAATCGTCTCTTCCTTCCAGCTATGACTTAAATAACAGGACAGATTGGGTTCTGCACCCTTGGTTGGCAACCAGTCAACTACAGGAAGTAATGGCAACTGACTGCAAGAAAATCTTCCACCCAGTCAGCTGTGTCTCTTTCGAGACATGATTGTCCAAGCGTGTATCACGTATGGCACTTAACTGACTGATGTTTTGCCAACTAAATTCTCTTTGACCTCTCGGTGTCTTAAATGTTTATTTTGATTGAATCGTTTTCTACGGATTATCAAAATGTTGCAGGTTATCTAAAACCAGAAAATAGTTTTATACTTTAAAAATAAACATTTTAAGATGATAATGATGTAGTCATTTTACCTATTAACTCATATCTGGGGGGAGATGAGTTGGATTCGGACGTTTCCCAAGAATCTTTGTGCATGAGTAAGTATAACCAAGTGAACTTGGAACTCGGCTCTCCGATTCCGACTTTCGTGTGATTATTCATTACACTATCCGCTCACCAAACTTACAGCTCTCGTGCAACCAGACTGGCAACAAGGTCCCACCCATTTACAGTTCGATCAACCAAATGCAGCCGATAATTCTACTCCATCAGTTTCTTTTCTCGCACTAGCACTTCCCGCCTGTGGAACTCCCTTTCATATACTTGCTTTCCTGACGTCTACAACCTCCAGGAATTTAAATGCAATGTCAATACCCATCTCTTATCCACTTGACTTCAGTCCTTCTCTCGTCCTTTCTCCATCAACCCGTGTATCTTGCTTTTTCCTTTTCTCTCTACCTTCGCAACTATCTTCACGTCTGTGTTCCCATCCTTATTTTGCCCTTTCTCTGACACCCCCCTGTAACTGGTTCGTCTTTCTTTTCACTCTCCTCCTGACTAAACTTTTATTCATAATTAGCCTCCTGCGCATCATTGGCAATACCGCCTTGCTTTGCGTGAAATGATAAAAAAAAAAAAAAAATAGTGCCATCCCGTCGGTTAATTCTTATCACTGAATGAACATGCTTATTTCCAGGGCTATAAACGTAACCTGGAAATTTATGAACACAAGAAGGAAAATACAAGGAAGTTTCCTACTTAACAACCGATAAGACAGAGAATATATTTCTGTTACCCAAAACAGTTTCCTTGTAAAAAAAAAAGAATTAAAAGAAACTATTTTTTGGCTTATGTCAATATGCTTCTACTAAAATCTAAGTCAATATTTTATATATTATTTTGTTAAATTAACGTCTAATTAATGTCTAAAATAACGTTACATTTACGTTATTTTAGATAAATTTAACAAAATAATATATGAAATATTTCTGTCACATTTGATCCGGTGCTCCTGATCGATAACTCTAGATTCTTTATAATCGATCCTCATCTGATAATCTCGACTTCAGCCACTTTCTCATCAACTTCTTTGCTGTCTTCTCCACAAATATTTTCATAATAGTTGTTCTGATGAGCTTTCCTTCTTGGTACCTAAACTGCATGAATTTAAGCTTGCTAATGTGCGTTGTGGTACAGTGGATATCGGCTCGGATTGAGAAGCCGGGGAGCCGAGTTCGAATTCCTGCTGAATCCATTGTATTCACTGACGCGCAAATAGCCTTGGGAAAGGTATTAATCCGTCTATTCCTTCCAGTTATGGGTTAAATAGCAGGACAGATTGGGTTCTATAGCCTTTGTCGGCAACCAGTCTACCGCAGAAAGCAATGGCAACCTACTGCGGGTTAATCTTCTGCCCAGTCAGTCATGTCTCTTTCGAGACATGATCGCCCAAGCGTATTTCACGTATGGCACTTAACTGACTGACTAAAAGAGTGCTGGATTGCTATGTGATGTCAGTTCTTCAATACGGCAGTGAATGCTGGACAATATTATCAAAAATGAGGACAAAACTGGAAGCAGCGGAAATGTGGTTCTACAGAAGGATGCTGCGGATATCGTGGACTGAGCATGCAAGCAACTATGAGATGTTGGAAAGAATGGCAACAAAAAGGAAATTAATACTGAGCATCAGGAAGAGATAACTGAAGTTCCTGGGACATGCAATGAGGAAGAAGAGCTTGGAGAACCTGATACCAACACGCCAGATAGAAGGAAAAAGAGCCAAAGGAAGGCAGCGGGTAAAATATTTGCAGGGCCTGATCAGGTGGATGACGGAACGGGTGCAAGCATACTAAGAGCCACCAGGAATGGGGAGACGTGGAGAACCATGATCGCCTACGTCCTCAGGGGACAGGGCACATAGAAGAAGAAGAAGAAGAAGAAGAAGAAGAAGAAGAAGAAGAAGAAGACTAGATTGGCAACTAGGTCTCACGGTTTTACTTTTGAAATAGCTAGATATAACCGTAAGTTTTATTCTAATAGTTTCTTTCTCACACTTCTCACCTACAGAATTCTCTTCTGATACCTTGCATCTCTGTAACCTACAGATCTTCGAAAATTTAAACACCAGTCATATTTTCTGTCTTCCTGAAACCCGTGTTCATCCAGGCAATTTTTCTCGTCAGTGTTCACCTTTTTCAGCAGAAAAGGCAAATGACCCTGAAGACATCACAATAATAACCTCACGAACTTCGAAGTCAACTTGACTGAAATAACACTTCACATTACTTCTATTAACGCTCTACCCTTATCTTGATGTCAAGCACTTTATGACAAAAAGAAAATTCTGCTTTCCTAAAATGCCTTTTTACCAGTCAGTCAGTTAAGCGCCATAAGTGATGCCCGTTTAGGCGACCATGTTTCTTTCGAGACATGACTAGCAGGGAGGAAAATTATCCCACAGTAGGTTGCCATTACTTTCTGCGGTAGCCTGGTTGCCAGCCAAGGCTATAGAACCCAATCTGTCCTGTTATTTAACCCATAACTGGAAGAAAGAGACCGATTAATACCTTCGCCAAGGGTATTTGCGCGCAAGTGAATGTAAGGAATTTAACTGGAATTCGAACTCGGCTCCCCGATTTGTTGTTCTGAACCGATATCCATTGCACCACAACGCACATCACTTTAACCAGTAAAATATTGAAAAAACAGCAATTTTAGCAGTAAATATCATTACAACTTAACACTATATGTGGACGGAAATTACTTGAAAAATAATTAAAACTCATTTGAAAGTGAGTTGATTGTATACTGCTCCTCATTCACTAAACAACATTACAATTTGATAAAATATATATGTGTGTGTGTGCGTGTGTGTGTGTGTGTGCGTGTGTGTGTGCTTGTGTGCGTGTGTGTGTGTGTGTGTGTGTGTGTGTGTGTGTGTGTGTGTGTGTGTGTGTGTGTGTGCTTGTGTGCGTGTGTGTGTGCGTGTGTGTGTGTGCGTGTGTGTGCGTGCGTGTGTGTGTGCGTGTGTGTGTGTGCGTGTGTGTGCGTGCGTGTGTGTGTGTGTGCGTGTGTGCGTGTGTGTGTGTGTGTGTGTGTGTGTGCGTGTGTGTGTGCATGTGTGCGTGTGTGTGTGCGTGTGTGTGTGTGCGTGTGTGCGTGTGCGTGTGTGTGTGTGCGTGTGTGTGTGCGTGTGTGTGTGTGTGTGTGTGTGCGTGTGTGTGTGTGCGCGTGTGCGTGCGTGCGTGCGTGCGTGTGTGTGTGTGTGTGTGTGTGTGTGTGTGTGTGTGTGTGTGTGTATAAGAAGACTGATGAAAATTAGCAAGTTCTATATCTATATCTATATTCATACCTCGCAGATATTTCATAGACTAATGATAATGATGTATTTATTTTACACAACAAATATTTATTTTTCAGTACAATATTTGCCCTTGTCAACCAATCACTTCTGTATTAATCACATCGATCCAATAGTATAGAGTAAAAAAAATTCACATAGACATTCAGCTAATAAAGCTGTAGACTTTTTGATTTTCCTTCGCAATTGACGTTATTATTGTTATTGGTTGTGATTATTATGTTTAAACATATACGAATTTGGATCGTATTGCAAATCTTTAAAACAATCGATACTTGGACTATTTTTGGACTTCCAAGTAAACACGGAATTCATTGCCAATGGCTTGCAAGTCTGCCTCGTTAACCATATCGGCAAAACTAGTGCTTTGTTGAAGAAACAAGCCAATGGGGGAAAAATCACCGTTTCGCTGCATTGTTACCTTCGTTTGCACAAATGTTTGAATCTATAGCAATCTCTAAAAGCGACTTGTTTGGTCACTGTTCATTGGCTGTTAAATACAATTATTGTTATCCCATATGACGCAGGAGATGAGGCATTGTTTGTTCCTCAAGGAATATATCCATTAAACTATGACGTTCATTATTATTATTATTATTATTATTTAATAGGGTTAAGTGAAGTATTTATTGTCACAAGTGACCAGATTCCTTATTAAATTAAGAACGAGTTTTTATCAGGAAGGCTCAGTATAAAATTCGAGGAAGCGCCGACAAGTTCTCAGCTCGACTAAATCCTTCAAATCTGACCAAATGACAAAACATCAGAATTTGGAATCTATTTTTGGTTGGGCTAAAACATTTTCAGTAGCCGTAGTTGTTGTTATAATAATAATAATAATAATAATAATAATAATAATAATAATAATAATAATAATAGCAACAAAGAAGAAGACAATGAAGAAAAAGAAGAATTTAACCAGAAAATGCAGTTAAAGACACAAAGAACAAAACATTGAAAAACATTGTAAGTTCTATCGACAATATAAGATATTCAAAAACGACCTCAAGAGGTTTTACAAGGAAATTAGAAAAACTGATATAAAAGTCAAAAGCCGCCATCTACTGAAGAAGTGCAAACATTTTGGAAGAGTAACTGAGTGCATGGTCATCAGCAAAAGATACAACCCAAAATGCCAAATACAGGTGGGGGATAACAGAATCAAACAAGTCCAAGAATTTAAGTACCTAGGAAGTGTTCTAACAGAAGATGGAAAGTGCGACACGGAGATCCGAAGGCGAATTGGCATGGCAAAGGACGCGTTCCAGAAGATGAGCAAAATACTAACACACAGGAAAATTTCAATAGAAACGAAGAAAAGAGTGCTAGACTGCTACGTGATGTCAGTTCTTCAATACGGCAGTGAATGCTGGACAATATCATCGAAAATGAGGACAAAACTGGAAGCGGCCGAAATGTGGTTCTACAGAAGGATGCTACGGATATCGTTGACTGAGCATACAAGCAACGACGAGGTGTTAGAAAGAATGGCAACAAAAAAGAAATTGATGCTGTGCATCAGGAAGAGACAACTGAAGTTCCTGGGACATGCAATGAGGAAGGAGAGCCTGGAGAACCTGATACTGACTGGACAGATAGAAGGAAGGAGAGACAGAGGAAGGCAGCGGATAACATATTTGCAGGGTCTGATCAGGTGGATGACGGAACGGGGTTTGCCAGGGGCAACAGGAGCAAACATACTAAGAGCCACAAGGGATAGGGAGACGTGGAGATCCATGATCGCCTACGTCCTGAAGGGACAGGACACATAGAAGAAGAATTAGACCAGTCCGTTGGGGTGCAGTGGATATCGGCTCGGAACGAGAAATCGGGTGACAGATTTCGAATTCCAGTTGAATTTCTTGCATTTCCTTACGCGCAAATACCCTTGGGAAAAGTATTAATCCGTCTCTTTCCTCCAGTTATGGGTTAAATTACAGGACAGATTGGGTTCTATAACTTTAGTTAGCAACCAGTCTACTATAGAAAGTAATGGCCACCTACTGCGGGATAATCGTCTGCCCAGTCAGTCATGTCTCTTTCGAGACATGATCGCCCAAGCGTATATCACGTATGGCATTTAAATGACCAGCCCAGAAAAATATACTTCCAACGTTGAGTGGATCAAACAAGAAGAAAAAAGAATGAAAAATAAATCAGTGCAAGAACGGAAAATATAAGCATGAATTATGTTACGAAAAACTCTAACAAAATACCAAAAAATGCAGATCCACAGGAAATGACAAGGTACCTAACTGTTGGCTGTATCATGTCATCAAGCCATAAAACTCTTACTTTATCAATGCTAATTAATAACCCCAACTAAATTACAAAGTGTATAACAGAAGGTATTAACATCTCCCGGTGGAATAGAGAATCCAAACAATTATAGGCCAATAATATGTCTGTTTACATGAAGGGTATGACGTCTAAATTGATGTCTAAACGACGCAAAAATGAAAATAACACTGACATCTTATTTTAAAAAATAGATTTACCAAAATTATGCAAAAATATCTTGAAATGCTAAAGCGTAAAATTATTCAATAAAATCGTCATTAGCTTCTAGATTACTTAACAATCTCCTGCAACTCTACTTGTTTAAGCTGATGAATCCTACCATAATGCCTTCAGTTCATCTTTGGTGTTACAAGAAGTTTTGTTGGTTCCTCGTTCAACTACGCCCCACATATAATAATCAAATGGGGTAGCAGTCTAGGGATATAGGTGGCCAGACGTAAGCGATGACGTGGTCGCAAAAATTATCTGACAGCCATGATTGAGTTTATATAAAAACAAACAACAATAAATTGTTGAAAGAAAAAAGTATTACCAGCAATAAATAAATAAAATTTAGTTGGCAATAAATGACCCGCCGAAGTTGATATGCCAAAAAACAAACCAACAAACTTTCCAAAACTTCTGTACTATCCTCAGACTGACATCCAAAAATTATGAAATATTGGAGTTTCTGGCGTGAATGCCAAGCAGTAAAGCATACCACTTACAAATTTCTGGTGGAGTAAATTGCGTCATGGTGATCTTTTTCTCACAGAAAGTTCCAAGTGCCAAGTTCACTTTGCTATACAGTGCAATCGACAAAATCAGGGACAAAGAACGCGCATGTGCAAAACTAAAAATAAAAAATGGGGACAATTTGCCCATCACATTTTCTCCTGTCATCTGTTTTTGTTTTTTTGTTTTTGTTTTTGGTTTTTTTTTGTTTTTTTCTCGATGAAAACATTCTTCCTCTGGAAGAAAAGTGATTTTATAGAGATTCACCTAGCGGCAAAGATCAACAACAAGTAAATAAAATATTTCTGGAAAATTGCAGGAGAAAAGGTAGAAATTTAAGCGCAGATTAAATAGAATTTTATTTGATAATGTGAATCCTTAAGACTTTGGAAATGTACAAAGTCTCCTCGGTAATAATAAATTTCCTAAAACATAGGATTAAACTAAGGAAAATCAGATTATATCTAAATCACACCAAAGATACTACCACTTCAAATCACCTGAATATCCGACAAGGAATCTTTCAAGGAGACTCCTTGTCATCCCTTTTGTTCAGTAATAACTATAGACACAAAGTAAAAAAAGGAAAAGTGTTTAATCACTTATTCTACATGGATGCTATCAAAATCTTTCCCAATGTAATCCGTGATGACATCAATATGGATTTCAGGTTAGATAAATGTGCAAAAGTAACATTCAATAAATAGAGAAATGCATTCAATAGATTTTACATTTTGTCACAAAGATTAGGTAACAGGAACAGAAACCTACAAATATTTAGCAGTCAGCAAAGATGTAATACAGTCAGTTAAGCACCATACCTGATACACGCTTAGGCGACCATGACTCAGAATTACATCGACAATCCCATCCAACACTAGATCCAGGTGCTGCGAGTGGACGTCATGGACTTCTTTCGATGGTTGACAGAGATGGATGTAGATCGCGAGTTCCACATTTGGGTGTTTTCATCACAAGACTTCTCAGCCAAAAGTTGAAAATCCGATTTATCCGCGACAGGTTGCCAATTCCTACTGCGGTAGACTGGTTGCCAAACAAGAATATAGAACCCAATCTGTTCTGCTGTTTAACCAATAGCTGGAAAAGCAGCGAATTGATGCCTTTCCTAAGAGTATTTACACGTAAGTGAGTGCAACGAATTCAAGTGGAATTCGAACTCGGCTGTCCGATTTCTCGTTCCGAGACTATATCCACTGCTCGACAAAAGATAACAAAACGAAGAATAATGGCGCCATAAAGTGAGCGGAGGCGGCGGAATCACAATCATTTTCCTGAAGAAATGCGCCCCTTAACTCTCCTCTCTCCTCTCCAAATTCTATAACTACTGCCTTCCTGCATCTTTCTTTCTTGCCTGCTGGAAGTCTTCCTCTGTGGTTCCTGTATTTAAGAATTCTGGAGAACCCTTGGACCACTGTAATTATCGCCCTATCAGCCTCCTACCAAGTTTTGGCAAAATGTTTGAGGCTATTATCAACGCCGAGGGGGTTCGAAATCTCACAGTCCACAGTTTCTTCTTTGACAGACAGTATGGTTCCGCTTCACCAGGTCTACTGCTGGTATGCTAACGACCATCACTGAGTATATATACCAGGCTCTTGATAAGAACGGAGAATCTCGAGCTGTTACCCTGGAAATCTTCAAAGCGTTTCACAGAGTCTGGCATGCTGGTCTTTAACGCAAGCTACGGGGCTATGGTATAACTAGACGATTGGTTGATCCAATCCAGTCATTCCTTTCAAATGGCGTAATGAAGGTAGTATTGAACGGACATGCCTCCCAATACTATCATAGAAACACAGGTGTCCCTCAAAGCTCTATTCTAGATCCTAAGCTTGTTCTGATGTTCATCAATGATCTCCCCGATGTAATCAGATCCCAAGTAGCCATCAGAAATCCGTTGAGGCTAACAAATCGAACCTCACTGCTTAGCTTGAAAAGGAGCTCCAATCTGTGGTGGACTGGTGTAAGAAATGGCTCGTGAATTTTAATGCTTCCAGAACGAAGCTGCTATCTGTTAACAACCACAATCACTCCTACCCAACCATTAGCATGGATCAGGCTAGTCTCCTTGAAAGCAATGCACTGCGCCTCCTCGGCCTCTTTCAGCAGACCTCAAGTAGAAAGACTACATTGAATCCATAGCTAAATCTACTGCTAGGAAGATCGGTTCACTGTGTAAGGCCAGGAAGTTTTTTCCCGCCTGAATCCATCCTGCACATATATAAATCTACCATTCACTCGTGTATTGAATACTGCTGTCACTTCTGGTCGGGTGCCTCTGTTATTCACCTCGGGGTTCTTGACAAAATCCATCGGAGAATCTGCAATGTGATCAATCCCGACTTGGCAGCTCAGCTGCAGTCACTTTCTCACCGACGTAATGAGGCTTTCCTCTGTCTCTTCTATAAATACTTTCACGGCTTAGTTCCCTGGTGCCTTCCCTCTGTATGAATGTACTCGAGGTACTAGACTAGCAACTAGTCCCACCCTTTTACAGTAAAACCAATAAAATGTAACCGCAACTTCTACTCTACAGGTTTTTTCTCGTACTTCATGCCTGTGGAATTCCCTTCCGTATACTTACTTCCCCGACAACTACAATCTCCAAGAATTTAAATGTAAGATCAATAGTCATCTCCTATCTTTCTGACTCGCATCCTTTACCTCATGTTCTCCGTTCACTCTACTCTCATCCTTCTCTTACCCACTTCCTGGCCCCCATATAACATGTTCCTCTTATGTAACACCTTGCACACCAGTGACAGTAAAACTGCCTTGCTTGGGGTGAAATTATTATATAAAAGAAAAGTATACTACAGGCGGGTGTGCCTGGAGTTAAATACCAAGGGGAATTCACAAAACATCTTGGCTGTACCTGTGGTGCAATGCAGTTTCAAAATGCACAATTGGATAATAGCTAACAATAAACAAATGAATTTCAAAACGCGAAAGCTTCTCACTTGCAGCCGCATGTATTATCCTAAGGCTGGTGCTAGTTGTCTGTATGTGCCTAGATCTAGAAGAGGTAGAGGATTAGTTCAACTAGCATTGTCTTACAAAACCACGACAATCTGTTTTCAAGAGTACTGCAAACTACAGAAGACTAATGATGTTATGCGTTAAAGAATATATGATAAATAAGAAATTTTATTCACAAATGAAGAAAACCAACAAATTCAAATAGAATTCCATGTGGTTGAAGAGGTGCAAATAAACTATAATAGACCGATTAAAGCGGCAAAAAACCTAAAATGAAATCAAAATCAAATTCAATGAACCAAATAGAAAAATGGCGATGACAAGATAAACCTCTTTATGGTCAATATTCTGCCCATACCAAACAAGCTGATGTAGACAAATCCTGTACCCCTCAGTGGTTATGTGGTGCAGGATTAAAAGCTAAATCCGAAGGTTTTATTCTTGCTGCCCAGGACCAATGCTTGCTGACAAGAAATTACGATGCACTTGTAATGAAAAATTATGTCAACTCGAAATACAGATTTTATATTAAATATCCAGAAACAATTGAAATTTTTGCATCAAGTTGCACAATGTTAGCACTTATTAAATATATAATTCGGCATGATAGAATGGCGATTTTCTAAGCGTAACTTAGATGTGGCACAAGGCCAAAAGTATGGGGCACTCAGTGAGAATCGAAATGACTACTCAGTTGTAATGATTCAAGTGAGACAATCTCGCTAACCATTACACCACCTCGAGGTGCCCAACTCGTCATGATAAATGGGCCAATATTTGCACTGGAAAATGTCACACTTACAGGAAGGAAACTAGAAAGCAAATGGTACGAACATCATCCAGACCTGGTGAAAGATATAAGATCTGTAACAATTTTATGGAACTTTAAGCTACACACAGACAGAACAATCAAAGTTAATCACTCAGACATCGTGATCAGAGACCACCAGGAACAAAATGTATTTTCTTATTGACATGGCAGGCCCGGTCAGTTGTAATGTATCTTTGAAAATCTTCAAAAACTATCAAAAAACAAGGATCTTGAATTGAAAATTTCAAAAATGTAGTACATGAGAACATTTATAACTACAGTTGTAGTTGGATCCCTCGGTTTGATTAGAGAAGGTTCCGATAAACTCGATGAAAAGATTCCTGCCCAAGTCTTAAAGAAATACTAAAAAATTGCACTCACAAGATCAGGTAATACATTACGAAGAGATTTATCTAAAATGTGTATGATCTTGTTATTTTGATCAGCGGAAAATATCATGAACCAATTTGGAATTTCAAGAATGTCGAGTTTTTCGAAGCTTTTGAAAATTTAACGTTTTTTTTTAAACGAAAATATGAAAGTTTCTTGTTTTTATTGCTATTTTAACGTAAAATTTATTTTTCTTCTCACTATCAATTTGATTTATCTGTTTCTCATTTAATGATCCTGAATTAATCGACTAGTTTTCTTATCTGTCATGTGTTCCTTAAAGACTACGATATTAGTTGTAGATATTCAAAACAAATTTTTTCTTAGAAAAACTATGATAGATAAATAAATACAAAAACATACTCTCAAGTACAGCTCACATTTTACTTTGTAAAATATTTTGATGTTAGAGATATTTATTTATTTTTGGCAGTGCAGGGTTTTTTTGAAATAATATTCACCGGAAAATGTCATGAAGCCATTTCTGATCTTAGGTCTCTGGTTGGGACCCGAAAGAAAATGTGTATACAATAGAAATCAAAGGAAATAATAATAATAATAATAATAATAATAATAATAATAATAATATCTCTCCTTCTCTCTGTCTCTGTCTCTCTCTACCTCTCTCTCTCTCTCTCTCTCTCTCTCTCTCTCTGCCTCTTTCTTTTTCCCTTCTACCAATGTATCATTCTCTCGCTCGTTTTTTGTTATTCAATCATTCGTCTTTTCTCAATGAAAACTTTATAATTCGAAAACAGAATTCCATCCGGTAAAAGTACAAGTTCATTATCTTCTTTATTCCCCTACTAATCTCCTTTTATCTCTCTCTATCGATCCCTCTTTTTCTTTCTTCTCTCTTTCTACTTTTATCAATCTATCGTTCACTCTGTCCATCTCTCTCTCTCTCTCTCTCACACACACACACTCTATCTCTCTCTCTTTTTCCTTTCTACCAATTTATCTTTCTCTCTCGCTCTTTTTTAGTCATCCAATCATTCATGCCGGAAATAATAGACCTTTGAAAATCGCCAACTAAAATGTTGGGTCTCTTGCGACCGTGCAGAAAATGGTGCCTGTACATTACAGATGGAAATGTCGGTACGATAGAAGGTGGACTTCCTTAGACTGTAATACTGAATTAATCTAAAATCTGCTGGTTGGAAATACTTCTGCTTACTTTGTTATTTTTTTCTTTCAATGGTTGGCTTCATTTGATCAGATAAAACTTTAATCAGGTTCGATTATATTGTCAAGGGAGCTGATTTCCGCTGTAATTGTAACTTCGTGAAAATGGTTTTCAGACAAGATCGGAATGAACAAAGAAAGGAATGGGAAACAAACGAACGAGAAAAGAAATTTCAATGACTAAAAAAGAAGAGACCGAGTGGCTAAGACAGCAAACGATTCAAACGAAGAACAGAAAGAGAAGGAAAAGAAATTAGAGATTGAAATTTCAAGAATTAAACAAGGACAGACAAAAAAGAATGAAAATAATTAAAATATTGGGCAAAATGAAGAGATAAATGATAGAAAATTTGAGGAAGGAACGAAAGAAAAACTGTAGAGGAAAAAAAAACGTTCGCTTTAGGAAGATTCAAAAAAAGCGACGAAAGAAAAAAACAGTGTTCGTAAGCATTGCAATTAATAAAACTTATCTAGAAATAGGTAAGTAAATAGAAAGGAATATCATAAGAAAGAAAGAAAGAAAGAAAGAAAGAAAGAAAGAAAGAAAGAAAGAAAGCCAAATAAAAAGACAAAAAATTTAAGAAAATAACGTAAAGAAAACAGTAAAAAGAAAAATTTTAAAAAGTTCTTGAAAACAGAAAACCAAATTTGAAAAGAATGAAACAAACAAACAATGAATGAATGAAAGCAAGGAAAACAATAAAAAGATAAAATATGAGGAGGAATAAACAAGAGGAAACAGAAAAACGAAAAAAATGAAAACATTCGTAAAACTGAATACCAAATTTAAAAAGAAAGAAAGAAAGAAAGCAAAATGAATAACAAGATAAAAATATTAATAAAAGAAAACAGAAAAAGGAAGGAAACAAATAAATTTCATAAAAACTGAAAAACCAAATTTGAAAAGAAAGAAAATATCTGAGAAATCAAAAAAATATTTAAAAACACCATGGAAAGAAAAGAGAAAAAATGATAGATAAAAGTGAAAACAAAATCATAGAACATAAACAAGAAAGAATGAAAGAAAAGAGAATATTGTCAGGAGAAATACAGAATAAGACAGCAGAGAAAGAAGGCATAAATCATAAAAAGAACGAAAACTAACATTTCACCACAATGTGCTTATAATGCGTGCTATTTAGGTTAACGTAGTGAAAATGTAAAAAAAGAAAAGTTTGTATCTAATGAGTTTAGCTTGCAAATAGCTCCAGAACTCAGGTAAAAATACAAGTTCATTCATTTTGTTGTACATTTTCTTTATTACATATACAGAGGGCGCCCTTTTATTTCAGAACACATGTTTAGCAAGCCATAGAAGGAAAACAACTTTACGTAATGTTATGTGGCACATGCCAAATTGGAGCATTCTCATTTGTCTTTCAGATGTATCGAGAAAAATAACATAACATCTGGCAGCCTGATACAGGAAATGAAAAGGCACACCGTATTCATGACAGTATCCGCTAACCACAACAAATCGGAGATAACAAGTTTTCTTGAAAACCACCAGGAAAATGTGAGAAACAACACAAGACAGAAATCGTGAATACATACCAAGAGTGCAGGTAAGATCATGTCAAAGTCATGGAGTCGTATATTTACCCCGGTCTCTCCACTGAGATGAGATGTGACAGAGGGTCAGATTTAACGTGAGGAACCCGAGAGCGTACACTTGGGACAAAAATTGGGACATCACATTCCGGGGACAGAGACACAGCTGAGTAGCTCGTTATCCGAAGACAGAAATATAACTAACAGATGATGATATCAGCACCTCCCACACACATACATACACCGCCATGGACCGCAGAATCATTTGCTGCTCGTCTTTGCGGCTCGATTTTTATTCAGTTTTTTTAACCATGCATGCAAATTAGCGATAATTTTAAATTTAGAACCACGCATGCGCTTTGACTAAATTGGAAATGGCGGCTCCGACTGAACAGGCGAGACACTGTGGCCTCTTAGTCTCGGATAAGCTAGAGTTTTTTTGGTTATATATCACCACAGAAAAGTCCTGTGCTGATACCAAATAGATATTCACAGTGAAAGACACAAAGTTCTTTTTTAGGTGTTGGTCATGGAAGTTATGATTAACGCGGCCTGCGCTATGCCACTCACTTCCTCCTCTAAGGTCTCTTGGTCAGTACCATTGTCTAACATAGAGAAGGTAGTGGTCAGTCTTTCAATCAAGATGCTGTCCGTAATTTTTACAACAGTATTGTATTATATCCTATCATTCCCTGAACATTTTCTGTGAGTTTGAAGAACGGGGACAAATGTCATAACAGATGAAAATGATCACTCTGGCACGAAACATTGCAAAATGGTCACTCGCAATGATATACGAAAAAATCCAAGTTATATTTATTATTTTGTTCATTAATAGATTTAAGATCAAGAACAGCTGCGTCCTGGCATTTCTTCATGCTTGAATATTGTCGACGTTTCACTAACAATAATTAAACAGCGTTGGGCACATGTTCCCCGCTCCTGAACCGCCCTACCAATGTATCCAGCTTCACACTGATGTTTGAAAAAAATGATTACCGAATAGATATGCTGGTGACACAGAACATCCTTTCTAGCTGATCTCAGCATAGTTTGAAAACTAAAGATAAAACAAAGCAAGATAGAGACATAAGAGCTTTTAACGGAGACAGAATTCTGCCTAACAAACCTGGCACAAGCATTACCAATCGACTGTTATTCATGTCATTTTAATATTCCCAATTTAATAAATATTTAACGTGATCTCTTAGCATCGTGTTTCTTTGTCATATTTCACCACAGAAAAGTCTTGTGCTGGCATCAAAGAGATATTCACAGTGAAAGACACAAAGATCATTTTTACGTGTTGGTCATAGAAGCTGTCGTTAACAAGGTCTATGCCATGCCACTCATTTCCCCCTTCAAGATATTTGGGTCAGTACCATTGTCTATTATAGAGAGGGTAGTGGTTAGTCCTTCAATCAAGGTTCGATGGCTGAATTTGTCGTCTAAATTGGGCAAAAATGAAAATAATACTGACATCTCATTTTAACAGATGCGATGGATGAATTGCCGTCTAAATGAGATTAAAATGAAAATAATACTGACATCTTCTTTTAACAGATATACAGGGTGCGATGGATGAATTCTCGTATAAATGAGGCCAAAATGAATTTTAACAGATACATTTACCAAAATTGCACAAAAATATATTGAAATAGTAAATAGTAAATCTGTTCAATAAAATCGCCATTGGCTTCAACCACAGCCTCTACACGACTTCGGAATCTCCTGCAACTCTTCTGGACAGTTTCTTTGTTTGAGTTGCTGAATGCTGCCATAATCCTTGTCTTTAGTTCATCTTTGGTGTTTCAAAGAGTTTGTTGGTTTGTCGATCCATGCATAATAATCACAGATCGGTTGCAGTCTTGGGAGTTGGTGGCCAGATGTAAAGGATGATTTGCACACAGAAATTGTCTGAAAGCGTTCTTCTGCTTGTACGACATGGTGTAGAGTCTTGTTGTCAGACATAGAGTCTTCCAACAGACACCCACATGACCCGGAGCAGCACTACCTCCTGAAGGCAATTGATGTAGGCATCCGTGTCGAGTCTAAGGAAGGTGAATGCAGGCATAACGTCGCCATCATTATTGATCACTTTAAAGAGCCTGATGTTTTCTGGATATTTGGTTTTCATCACACTTGAAACACAGATTCCTCTGCAATGTTCTTAGATTGACACCCAAACACTCTAAAATGTTCGTATTGTAGCTTTTGATGTGAAAGCCAAGCAGTACAGCATGCCATTTCCCAATTTCTGGCGGAGTGGATTGTGTCATGGTGCTCTTTTTCTCACGGACAGTGACCAGTTAATCCTCCTATAGTGTGCAGTCAACAAAATGAAAAACGAAGAACGCGCATGCGCAAAATAAAAAAATTATAAACAAAGACATTTTCCCCATCGTGCTCTATATATGTAGGGTGTGATGGATAAAATGTCTTCATTTTATCATATATATATATATATATATATATATATATATATATATATATATATATAAAATAAAAAGTGGGAGAAGCCGTGAAAGTTTACTTTAAAATATATATTTATTGTTTGGTATTCATACAAGTTATGGAGTATTAATTTGTCATGATTTGCGCATGACAAATATTACTCCATAACTTGTATGAATACCAAACAATAAATATATATTTTATAGAAAACGTTCACGGCTTCTCACAGTTTTTATTTTATACTAATTACTCTCGTTGGAACAACCCTATTCCTTTATTCTCACTTTCTCTCTCTCTCTCTCTCTCTCTCTCTCTATATATATATATATATATATATATATATGTGTGTGTGTGTGTGTGTGTGTGTGTACAATTTGTACAATTCTTATATAAGAAGAAATTATACGAACATATGAAAAATTATATAAAAGACTTAATGGCAATACCTTTTCTGTCATATTTAATGAAACCTGTATAAAAGATAAAGTGTTGCCCAAATACACTATATATATATATATATATATATAAGGTATAATGTGATAGCCACCTAAAGATTGGTGTAACTCAGAGTCGTGTCTAAAACTAGGATAATATATATATATATATATATATATATATATATAATCATAGTTGAACTCAGTTATTTTCATTCACTTTTATAAGAAAATAAATGTTTTTGTTAATTTGGTATAGATATCTCGTGAAAAAATGCGTGCAAGGCATTAAAGCCACTAAGACACAAGGGCTTACAAGGTGTGAAGCAGTAGAGAGCGATTGACACTGCATTTAAATTTTCGCATGTTGCCCGGAAAGAATTGAGCCAGAAAGAAGTTAGACAAGCAGGAAGTGTGAAAAAAGAAACTGTCAGCATAGAAGTTACGGTTACTTCTTGGCAGCTCAATTGTTATTGATGACGCCAGTTTCGTACTGAGCTTAGATTTAAAAAGTCAAGCTACCATATTGAAGGGCACATCTGAACAAGTACCATTTATCGATTCGTTCCTATTCTCATATGCCAACTAAAAAAATTGACCTCAATTGAAAATGTGACTTGCCTTTTAAATGCTGTTTAAACATTTATTTTTAGCTAATTCTTTTCTTTACGTAACGTGGTATATTATTCTGGAATAACAGGTTGTTTTTATAAGTCATAATGGTTAAATGCTTATCTGGATTGTCGTTTATTACCAACCAGTTTTCATTTACTTTAATAAACTGAAAAATGCTCCGAGATAAACATTTTTTTGTATTTGGGATATGTATTTACTTAAATACTGGGATGTGCGTTGTGGTACAGTGGATATCGGCTCGGAACGAGAAATCGGGGAGCCTAGTTTGAATTCCAGTTAAAATTCATTGCATTCACTTATGCGCATATACCCTTGGGAAAGGTATTAATCCGTCTCTCCCCTCCAGCTATGGGTTAAATAACAGGACAGATTGGGTACTATAGCCTTGGCTGGCAACCAGTCTACCGCGGAAAGTAATGGCAAACTACTGCGAGATAATCATCTGCCCAGTTAGTCATATCTCTTTCGAGACATGATCGCCCAAGCGTGTATCAGGTCTGGCACTTTACTTAAAAATTTTATTTCAAAATCTGCTTGCGTTCGATATGATGGTCGCAATTTCAGAGGGAAAATAGGAAATGGATTGTGGATCAGAGAAGACAAGCACTGTCCCAACGGTCTCAAACACAAATGATACACGGGGTCATTACGTGACATCCTGCATATCTCTAAATCTTCCATTCGTCCGTTGTAGCGATATCAGGTATCAGATAAGACATTTTAAGGAGACATTTGAAGGATGTTACAGAAAACGTTTTCCGCTAAGTGAAACTGACCTCTCGAGAACAATGTCAAACGACCCTGAAAAAGATTGGTCAGCTGAGTAAAGCAGACTTGATGAATTACTTTTTTAGACGAAAGTTGACCAGACGAGGAACGCTGTTTTTTCTATAATACAGTTGTCACAACCTGCCTACAGGACAAAGACCGTTCGATTCCCACGCGAAACAAAGACCGTTCTCTCCCTCACATCGATTCACTGTACCTGGGATGTAAGAGCACTTGAGGGCCTCCTTTAAGCTGTCTTTGTACCTCAACTTTGGCCGTCCAAGCAAACGTTTCCCTGTAGACAGGTCGCCATAGAAGAGCCTCTTCGGTAGTCGGCTGTCCTCCATGCGGTGTTTATGACCAGCCCACCCAAGTTGAGAACGCAGAAGTTTGGCATGAATGCTGTCGCACTTGGCACGTTCCATCACTTCTGAGTGAATAATAATAATAATAATAATAATAATAATAATAATAATAATAATAGTATTAGTAGTAGTAGAACATTTTATCGCAAAAATACCAACAATACATTTTTATATAAAACTTTATCAATAATTCATATTTAAAGCAAAATGATCAACCAACACAGTTTATCACTAATTAAAACCATAAAATTGTGTACAATATATTTATATTTCGGAATCCAATAATCCATAGCGGTTGACATGCCGCTAACCAGCCAACCTTATTTTCCTACAATTATAAAAAAAAATGTAATGAATAAAAACCTGGACGAATGCTGATGAAATTAATTAGATAACGCTAATTATTTCCCAATTTATGATACGGCATAGATTTTAATTTTGCTCTTCGGGAAGTACTACCAGGTAGAACGACATGTACCAGAAGTTCGGAGGAGGAAGAAAATACAAAGAAAAGGAATAAAAAAGAAAGAGAGAAAAACAGTGATAAAAAAGGTGAAAAAATAAACAAAATTCAGCATTGAAAATATTAACTATGAAAGAAAGAAAAATATATTTAATAATCAGCATTGATAGGAGAAAATAGTAAACATAGATCCCATAATATACCACAGGGAAAATAAGCTTATCGCGGCATGCCTTATGTACACAGGATGTCATTGATATTAATATACAAAAGCAATCTCTATTGAAAGTCAGAAAGACACTAATCGAACCGATCTCTGCGTACAAGCCACTTCCAGAAATACTTATATTTCAATATATCCTTATCTTACGGAGATAAATACATTGAACGCAAAGGATTAAATAATACACCTCATATTATAAGCCACTTAATGTTTCATGGATATATGAAATAAATATTTATTGAAATCTAAACATTTATTTATTTACTGAATGAGAGCTACAACTATCTGCGCAGTAAAGATGACAATTAGTTTATTCTGCGCAGATGTTAACATAAAGCCGACATTTCTATAAAATATCCAAAACTTTTATATCTCAATGTAATGGAAATATACTTAGTTTGAAGTGATCTCGCGATCATGAAAACTAAAATTGTGTCGTGATCACAAGAAATAAAAAAATCCCCTATTTCCTACGATTGCCTCGTACAAAATCTGGCCTCTTTTCAACAACCTGGAGGGAGAAGAGACGAATCAATACCTTTTGCAAAGGTATTTGCGCAGAAGATAATCCAGACAATTCAGCTGGAATTCGATCACGGCTCTTCGATTTCTTGTTCCGAGACGATATCCACTGCACCACAACACACACTAATCAAATCAAATCTAGAGTCTTCTTACTCCTGTTGGAGGAACGCCGGATGATTGATCATGTCTTCGGAAGTGTAGCCATACTCACCACACATGCCCAATTGCGGATTTGTGAGACTGCTTAATCCATTGTTGGAGGCATTAGTATTAGTTGTGAAGCGGCGATAATACCGGTTATGTGATACTAATATAAACATTATTAATAATACATTAATATAATACATTACACGTAGCACGTGCGAGAAAAAGAAGGACAAGTTATATGGCAATAACAAATTGGCCTTTAATATATTAAAAACAAATACAATACATTCCGAATATTTAATTACGTCCCAAAACAAGTTGAATGTTCATGTTGTTCAAATGGAAGAGAATGTTTTAGCAAGAATAGATAAGAAATGACATACCGTCTGGTTAGCAGTACTTCCCGTGCGTCAACCCCGCAAAGGCAAAGAAAGAAGGGAATAAGAGACCAGATAAAGAAGAGTTCTTCAAAAGGGAAGACAACTGTTGTTTCTCTACAGAGGTTTTGAACTTAAAGATTACATTATCCTAAAATAGTTGCAACCCAAGACTACAGGGCTCAGTCTGTCTTGCTATTTACACATAGTTAATATGGTTTAAGATGACAAGTTTTAGAAAAACTTGTCATCTTAAGCCATATTAATAATTCTAATTTATTTAACAAAAAAGTGATTTAATGACCACATGCTGTCATAGAAAAAACACTTACTTAAATTCTCAATCTCCGATTAATAGAGATTCCTCTATACGATTGCCCCTTTCTTTCTCTCTTTCTTCCTTACTTTCCCCTTTCCTTTCTTTCTTTCTTTCTTTCTTTCTTTCTTTCTTTCTTTCTTATTCACTTGTTTTATTTTTCCTCGTCTTTCTTTCCCCCGCAAATATTACTTTTAACAATTATGAATTACGTCCCTTTAATTTTTGCTTCCAGCATTGTTTATTTTTTAATTCTAATTTTAAATTTATTTTTTATTCTTATTTATAATTGTAAAATTTTAATTTTTCATTTACATGTATATTAGAATATTTAAATTTGTACGTTTTATGATTCACGCGTCTTTGATTTCTTCTCTCGGCATTTTAATATTTTGTATATTTTTTATTTAAATTTTAAATTTTAATTTCAATTTTTATCTACATCTAATCTTAGAATAATTAAATTTTTAATCTTGTTATTAAAAAATCGGTAATTTAACTTTATGAGATCTGATTCCACATCGAGTGAACTTAAATTCAAATCTATTAAACTGTCAGTTTGAAATATGCACCTGATGATTACATAACGCATGAAACGCCGAGTCGTACCATCGACGTAGAACAATATGTATATTCATTAATCTAAACTTATTTATAAATGGAACTTTGTCTGTGTGTGTATGTGTGTGTGTGTTTGTGTGTGTGTGTGTGTGTGTGTGTCCGTTACCTATAGACTCCAAAACGGCTAAACCGATTTTCTTGAAAATTTACACAGTTGTACTATAAGCGACTGCAAGTTTTCTTAGCTAGGTTTTGCGTCGAGGTACCCCCGATAAAAATCGATAATCGAAAAAATCAGGTTATAGAAGGAGTGGTCCGATTTTAATCAAATTTGATACACTCATAGACAAAGACATAAGAAACGATATTCAGAAGTTTCAAGGTTGCAGTTCTTACAATAGTGCAGAAAATCGATAATATATATATATATATATATATATATATATATATATATATATATAAAAGGCAAGATGTTTGTTCGTGTGTCTGTTTATCTGACTGTATGTCTGTATTTTTTTCAGCCGTTTTATTTTAGTTTTGCTTCGGGTTTGGCTCTAAGTAGGTATAATTATAGTTCTTAGTCTCAGCCATGATATCATTTCCTCAGAGGACTTATTTAGCCTTCAAAATTCAGTTTACGACGAAAAAAACTTATTTGTTATCGATACCAGGAAATCAAAATTTGACTTACATCCATCCATTTTTCTTTCAGTCTACAGTTTCGCTTTAACTGGAAACAACTATTGCTTTTTAGTCTTTTGTGCCAACGTCCAAAGAGTCTGAGCTTCAGGACCATGGATTAGTTTTTAAGCTTTCATTACACCCGAGCAACGCCGAGCTATACTGCTAGTATATATATAATTCAGCTCTATTCTTAGATTGAGCACTGTTTTATTAACACCTGAATAATAATATTATGCATATGTATATTTATTAATTCACGTCACTACGGCCTTTGATATTTCACTCGCCTGATCGACTCAGTCGATTAAAAACTTAATTGGACGTTTAAAGTTTATTGCTTTACTCGCCCGCGGTCGATTAAAAATATCGCAATGAAACGTGTCCCTTCAAATATAGAAAAAATATGATTCCTTTTACAATCGAAAAGTATACCATTAGAAATTTCACAAGTTACTTAGAATGTTCTACAATGACATTACTGAACACTTTGGTCGTCTACATGGTGCCTGATTTACGCCGAAATGCGTAGTTACAAAAAAGAAAATGACATTCCGCAATCATCAAAGCAAGATCTGACAAATGGAATTTAAATTGGCAAGCTCCTGTCTCGTTTTATCGTCCCGGTCAGTGTAAACATTCGTTTAATTAACGCTTCCAGAGTGGAGCCAAAATGTCTCTGTCGCTCACATTAAAGACGCTCACATATTTTTAGAAGCTCATTTGGAAAAATATTATCTTTGACTCAACATTTATATTTCCTCCCCGCTTACGAAAATTAAAAACGAACATTTGCAAGAAAGAAAAGAAATAAGCATACTTCTTTCAACTACGCACCGAAAAACAAATTATACAAGTAATTTTTTATAGTAGTCAAACTTTATTTCTAGTCAAACAGAAGAAAGAAACTACGAATTTAGGTACCTCCACTCAATTGCAAAAAAAAAACAGCATATAATGGTGCTAAAAGGGCTCAAATTTAATAAAAACAAAATTTTAACATTAAAATGTTTATGTTATTATTTAGAGGAAACATCAAATTTTGTTGTTATTTTTTTAGAGTTTTTTAAATCCTTTCTAAGACGTTCGAAATTTTAATTAAAATTTCATTTTTTGTTTTCCTTCAGCGATTCACGCTATGTTTACGTAAGGCGACTATTAAGAAAATGGAGTCGGTCGAGTAAAATAATTTGTAAGCGAGTAAATTTTCCCTTGCTGTCGACCGCCGATCGAGTGATTTCTTTTTCCAAAACTCAAAGGCTGTATATATATATATATATATATATATATATATATGACATTTGTGTTTTATGTACCCATCAATAAATACTATTTTGCTTTTGGGGATTTCTTAAAATGTGTGCTCACATATTCTGACCGTTCCTGAAATCTATTTTTCTTTTAAAGTTTTCAAAGCAATTTGTCGACGTGTCATCAGTTCAAATATTTTTTATTTATTCTTTTTAATAAGTAAATATTGTTCTATAAACTCTATTTTCCCCTCCATGCCTAGATCGCTATTTTTGCCTATAGTTTTCTTCATGATTTTCATTATACATCATTCGAGTAACGGTGTTTTCTTTTCATATGAAAAATTGTTTGTCATCAGACAGACTTTAAAAGTAAAATTCAGCTACAAATAAAATATACCTGTAAAATGACAATATGAATTAAAACGAAAAAAAAAAGCTTCTTTACCAACATGTTTCGTCCTCTGAAGGATATTATTTTGCAATACGTATTTATAAACAGAAGTAAAAAAAATTATCGATAGGTTTCCTATTTTTTTAATGAAGAGGTACGGTGAAGTAAGCGGCTTGGATTGTTGAATCTGAAAGCCGAGTTCGAATTCCAGTCGAATTCGTTGTATTCACTTACATGGGAAAAGTATGAATCCATATCTTCTTCCCCCACCTCTTGGAAAACAGCAGGACAGACTGGATTTTATAACCTTTGTTGACAACCAATCTACCACAGTAAGAACTGGAAATCTGCTGCGGGAAAACTGGTTATTTAGCTGTGGTGGATAGGAAATTAAGAATTAAAATCAACTTTCTTCTTCACTTTTACAAAAATTCACACGTGTGAAATCTTGGTTTTGCCGAATAAAAAAGGATTTACAACGTGCTTAAAGAAAAAAGTCGAAACCGGATTTCGAGAGTAGATGTTAAATTGATTTTCTGACCAATGGAAGCGATTTGCAGAAATAAAAAGAGTTAACGATCCAGTGTGAAAAATCTAAATGTCTATGAAAGGCTCTGGTCAGTGTCAGCCAGACAGTCAGATGAGAGCAGCGAGACGACACACTAAAATGTAACGGGAGAAACTTCAATCGACCCGGACGTAAGGTCGCGTCACACTTCATCCTCTTTCTCCTTCTTTCTCGTGTGCTGATTCCTTTTACTTCTTCTTCTCCATTCAAAAACATTCCCACCAAACAAACGCTCATACTTACATACGTGCGCATAAACTCTTTCTAACAATTACTACTACGAACATTTCTACAGCACTTGATACCCTTAACTCATTACTTGTTTCTCATTGAACATTAACTCCTACGAATTCTTGTTATACTTTTCTGTTAATAAATTCCTATTTTAACCTGAAAAATGTATATTTTTATTCTTCCATTCTTCCACACTAATTCCAAAATTTCCAGCCTTCTGCTGCCAACCAACCTTCTGATGAAAAACTTTTGATGATGATAACAAATAAATCCTAAGATATAGGAAGTTCGGTTATGTATGACACAAGGCTGAATGAAAAAGTTAACCTTAAGGCTAGGAAGAAGTTTTGTGATGGTGTGTGGAATATAGAAACTCCCAGACGTAGAGCAGGCGATCCTCTTTGGTATCAACTATCAAAAGTAGTGCATGACGTTCACTCACAGCACCTGGATCTGAGAACAACAATGCTTTACCGTGTTGTGTAGGGTGTGATTTTCGATGAAATTCTGACCAACCATCGCTTGATCGAAGGATCATGATGACTTTGTTTTTAAATTTAAGAACATATATGAATATTTTTCAGGATAAATGAAAGTCAAGATAGGCTATCGCGGATTTTAGGTGTACGAGATTCTACTTAATGCCTTATAAACGAAAATGAGTAAATGTTTTTTATTTATTTACTTTTTTATTAAATAATGTAATTATTATTTATTATTTAATCTTAATTTGATAAATTATTTATTTATTTATTTTAATTATTTATAATTTTATAAATTATTATATATTTTTATTTATTTAAGTAACAGATAGTTCTGATTTAACCGTTTTCACGCATATTGACTTAAGAAACGAATAATTATTTTAGAAAGGGAGATATTTGAAAAAAATACAGCAGGTTTTGAACGTTCTCAACTTAAACATTTTGAAAATGAAACCATATTTTTTACTTCTGTTTACAAATATAATTTTGAAAAATATAATTCTTTTTAAAGTCAGCCGGTGTATAAAACGCTTGGTAAAGAATTGTTTTTCTTTTTTGTTTTTATCCATATATATATATATATATATATATATATATATATATATATATATATAATCCAAATTCACATTGCTTAGATTATATTATTTGTCACCACTTTGAATCGTGAAGCGAGGATTCGCGCCAATGAGGGAATGAACATTTCCATTGTTTGTCCCATTCCATTATGATTTAATCTGTTGATAGTCTTTTATGCATTCACCAACCGTTGCAAGTATGCAACTGAATTGCCAGCTGTCAAATTGCATTGAAGATGTCTTCGTAAAACGAATCTCAGATGGATTACCTTCTCTCGCTTCAGCATTAAGATTCCTCAACTCAACGATGGGTTAAATTATGTAGAATTCTGCCTGTTTCAAATAAGAGATTTTAATTTCGACTTTTGAAATAGGCCCTCGAATCATGTTTTAGTTCTATTCTACTCTTTTCAAATATCATAGAGCTTTTAGTGAAGAGGGTCTATGATTAGGGAAAAAAAAGCTTAAGATCTCATCTCTGAAGATAGTCATAGAAATAATGTCGTCTGCATAAAATTAAACCTCTTCAGTAATTGCATTTGCTAAAATGTATTTAATCATTGCCTCCACTCAGTAGATAACTAAATCATTTACTGGGATTATTAGCAGGGATTATCAAAATACAAGGCTTCAGAATATGGACGAGTTTAACGTAAATGCGACCGGAAAACGTTATGTAGTTTGTTTTGAAAAATGGAATGGATGCTGGGAAAAGTGTCAGTTGTTAACGAGAACATGATGTTGCCATTGATGATAATTCCAATCAGGAATTCGGTGAAAGGGAAGTGGATTCTGAGATAAAATGTGTGGGAGCAAGGAGACGTCTTGTTTGATTAACACAAGGATAAACTTGTGGGGCAAGGATACATTTGTATAATGCTCAATCAATAAACGCACCATCAACTCGATAACCAGTGTAATATAATAATCTGGCCCGACCGAAGAAGGCTGAGGAAGCGTGGGCGTTCCCGGTTGATGAAAAGTAGCGGATGTCACTTTGACCCTATTTCCGGCAGAGCGGAAATAGACAGGGTCTCTGAGAATTTACGTAGGCGTCGCGTGATCAAGAAAAAACCGGAAGAATCAATTTCCGCTTTTGGAAGATATATAAAGACTGCGAAAAACACAGTCTTGGAATCAGTTTTGAGTCTCCAGCCTCGACAGTAGAAGAGAAGTCGAGTCACAGTCGAAGTCAGAAGTCGAAACAGAGAAGTCGAAGAAGTCAGTCTCGACAGACAAGTCTCGAGAAGTCGAAGAAGAAGCTAGACGAGCTAAGAGAGAGTATACACTCACGTCGTCACCCCTGTCAACCTTGGAAGAGCGCTCCCTCACTCTCTGTTCCTAGGCGACACGGTCCATCGTCTTTAATAAAAATATAATATATATTTTTATATATACCCCCGTGTTTGTCTGTTTATTGGTATATAACACCAGTATGAAATAATTACTGCTTTTAATCCTAACCTATTCTGTAGAGATTACCCTGTGAGGAAGAAATTAATTCACAATTCTTATTTTTGGAAGCTACCGACCAAAGTTTTTTTTTTATTTTAATCTTATCGATGACCCAAAACGATACACAAAATACACTTTGTGGAATAATGTTAAACTTATTATGAAGACTGAGGTGTAACATGAGAGAAACTGGTGTTGGGAAGTTTAAATAACTATTGACCCTATTATTTATAAGTGTTCAGGCAAGCATCCCCGCAGAAGTTGGTTGGTTGGTTGGTTAGTTGGTTGGTTAGTTGGTTGGTTGGTTGGTTGGTTGGTTGGTTGGTTCATTTAAACATCATTTCAACCTTCATTAGGTCATTTAATGCTGAAAAACGTTTTGATTTGTTTTATTTAGTTTATTTGTTTTATTGTTTTTGTTTGTTTATATTGGGGGGGGGTTGGAAGCATATTTTTATTTTAAATCACAGTTATTTTTCATTCAAAAAATGTTTTGATGGTAACATTTTTCATTCAAAGAAGGTTTTGTTGGTAACATTTTTCATTCAAAGAAGTTTTGTTGGTAAATACTTTCATAGCATTTTAACCCCAGTTTGGGGGTTAACTATGTACCCATAGCTGGGACCCTAACAGGTGCTACCACTCTTGGTCAGGGTGGACCTGGGAACAACAGCAATTAAGAGGTGGTTCAATGCTCCTCACAACCTCCCAACCAGAGGCCTTGCTGCCGGATGCAGTTTAAGGTCATACCCAGGACCGCAGAAGTTTGTAATACAAAAGTTGCAGTTCTTGGTGAAAACTCACTGGCATTTCCAGTCAACTTTGATCTTCAAACATTTAAATGCAATATTCATCATTACCTTGCGTTTTGTTCATTCCTCAAATTATTTTCTACCCTACAACCTCTTTCCCACGGACGAAATGTCGCAAACCTCCGACCGCTTTAACGTTATTTTCATAGAAAATGTTAAAACGCACTACATTCCTTAGTTCCACCAGTTCTAACCTTCACGGCTAGGACCCGAAGTACTACCCACCCTATAGCGATAGCGAAACACACCCTAGTTCCCTTCCATTGACGATATTTAAGTTCCACTCGAGTAGCTTCTTTCCACAAACTGCTGCCTTATGAAACCGAATCCCTAGAGGATGGTTTCCCGACATAAACTGTACCTCTTACTATGTAACCCTCTACCTCGAGTGACTCCCGGGTTTTGTACAGGGTGAGCATCATTGTGAAAAAAATGTCAGTTTTAAAATTGAATTAGTATTTTATCACGTCTGTTTTAAAACGAAATTCACCAAATATTTAGTTAAAAAGTTTTGATAAGTTTTCCTTTTGAAAGGGATCAAAGTATTGTAACTTTTTTTTTGTTTTGTTTTTTTGTTTCATCTAAATGAGTTTTCTTCGTTTTTATATTTATTTTTATTATGTTATTACTGGTCAGTGACATTTGACATCTTTGTTTTTTCAATCTTAATAAAATTAGTTAACATCTCATAATTAGATTGCACTGATGCGCCTGAAAAGGTATTTACTTTAAATACTGCGCAGTTAAGAAACCCTAATCACAGAAAATGAGCTATCTGCCTCGACTTTTATAGGGGGAAAACATCGTTTAATCCAATGTGCTTTCAGTCGGGTTCGTTACATTCACTGAGGTGCAAATAATCTTGAGAAAGGTATTAATTCACCTCCCACCCTCCCACGAGCAATTTAATCAATTTTCGTCTCTTTGATCAACACAACGACCAGATAATTGACAGACTTGTTAGAGGCTTAGGAAATTAAAAGAGGTGATATATAGCACTTTACCTGCCTGATGCTCAAGTAAAGTTAATACGGATTTGCAAACATCTCCAATAAAATAATGAAGAAGCTATATGCACAATTGCAAATACACACACACACACACACACACACACACACACACACACACACACATACACATATATATATATATATATATATATATATATATATATATATATATATATATATATATACTGATCATTTACTAACTTAGTTTTTGGTCATAATAAAATTAGACCAGTACACAATTGTATTAAAGTGTTCAGTACAATTATATTGTAGAACTTTAAATTATCTTCATTTGTAAACTAGTTATTACGCGACCTAGTTTTCTACCATGTCGTATCTTCAGGCGATTTGCAATCACTGGAGTATAGTGAAAACAACCACACCTTACAAGGGTGTCAAAATATGTAGACTGTGTCAGGAAGAAAAGTTAGCTATTATGTTATTCCCAAACAAAAATGAATTAATGAATGAAAGAAAAGAAATTATAACTGGGTGTAAACATACCATAAAATAAGTATTAGGTTCAAACAAACATGGATGAAAATGTTATCAGGATTGAAACCGACCGAATGGGCGCTCGTCAGAAGGAGGCAGGCGGCATATATATATATATATATATATATATATATATATATATATATATATATATTCCACTATCAGTAACTCCACCCACCAATACCTCAGACAAAACTAAATAAATATAAAGAAAAAATATTTCCAGTACTTTAAACACTGCCTGATGAGACATTGAAGTTTCAGTGTTGAAACGAACGGACCTTCGTAGCAAATATATATAGAATAATTTTGTACATATTCTAAAATATAATGTATAATAAATATTCACAGCTCTATATATTATATATCGAGCACTGTTTTAAATTAATGTTTCGGACGTTGTAAGAATTCTTCGTTCTGTATTCACTCGGATATATATATATAAATTTTTATATAGTTGTAATAGTTGTTACAATGGTTTATAAATTCATAGTATCACTACACAAAAATTTTCGGGTTTCGAAGCTAGCCATGTATGTGGACTGCTTCTTCTTCAGGTGATTTTTTTAAAAATCACCTGAAGAAGAGGCATTAGGAGTGCGGGGTATCATGGATAAAGAGCAGTATTCGGCTATTCTTTAAAAATAATATAAAACAAATTGAACGAAAGCTGTGACTGGAGTTAGTAGAAGCCATTACCAAAGAAGAATAGAGAAAAATAACAACACATTTTTCAAATCCATTTCATCATTTGTGAAAAAATTTGCATGAAATTTTCTTAAAAGTTTGTGGTGTTACAGCTTTACTTTCAACTGTAGATAGCAACTGACTTTTAATTTCAAGAAGTTAACATTCTCGTGTCCCAGAGAGGTCTCCAACCTGCTTAAAATGGTTTCTTCTTCTTCTTCTTGCCTTGTCTTTTCAAGGCTTCCACGTCTCTCTATCCCTGGTGGCTCTGAGCACACTTTCTCTTGTAACACCACGCAACACCTATTCCGTCATCCACCTGCTCAGGCCCTTCAATTATGTTATCCGCTGCTTTCCTTTGTCTCTTTTCCCTATATCTGACGTGTTAGTATCTGGTTCTCCAAGCTCTCCATCCTCATTGCATGTCCCAGTAACTTTAGTTGTCTCTTCCTAATGCTCAATATTAATTTCCTTTTTGTTTGCATCCTTTCCAAAACCTCACCATTGCTCACATGCTCGGTCAACGATATCTGCAGCATACTTCATTAGAACCACATTTCAGATGCTTCAAATTTTTCCTTTATCCTCAATGATATTGTCCAGCATCCACTGCCACATTGAAGAACTGACATCACATAGCATTCCAGTACTCTCTTCTTTGTTTCTAGTGAAAGTTTCCTGTGTCTTAATAGTTTACTCAGCTTTTGGAACGCGTCCTTCGTCATGCCAATTCGCCTTCGGATCTCTGTGTCGCACTTTCCATCTTCTGTTAGAACAGTTCCCTGGTATTTAAATTTTTGTACCTGCTTGATTTTAGTATCCCCCACCTGAATTTGGCATTTTGGGCTGCTCTTTTTGCTGATGACCATGCATTCGGTTTTGTTGCAGTTTATTTGTAGTCCTTTTTTGTCACTCTCTTCAGCTAGGGGTCCATAAATTAAGTGTTAGTTGGAAAAAAAATTGTAAGAAGGAGTTTCTCCTAGATATCTGTTGATATGAAGGAAATGTGTTTGGTTCAACTCCGTGGATGTGCCACCGTGTTTGAGCTTATAAGTTTTAATGGGGTTTTTTATTCTGCTTATTGCATCGACGTTTTGTTGTTGTTTTTCTATTTTCTTTTTTACACTGCCAAATGAGATCATTTTTACGAACATTACAACTGAAGAGGTTTATATAATGATTTAGCAAAAACATTGTGCAAAGTACAAAAAAGATAGACATATAACATTAAACTGGAAATAAAGTGCGTCATAAATAAAAGAAAGATATAGAGCAGTAAGTACTTAAAAGATAGGCATATAACACTAACCTGGAAAGATAGTGAATCATATACAAAAGAAATAAAGCGGTAAGTACTAAAAAGATAGACATATAACAGTCAGTCAGTTAAATACCATACCTGATACATGCTTTGGGCGATCATGTCTTGAAAGTAACATGACTGACTGGGCAGATTATCCCTCATTAGGTTACCATTGCTTTCTGCGGTAGGCTGGTTGCCAGTCAAGGCTATAGAACCCAATCTGTCGTATTATTTAACCGATATCTGAAGGAAAGAGACAGATTAATACCTTTCCCCAAAGGTATTTGTATGTAAGTGAATGCGAGGAATTCAACTGGAATTCGAACTCGGCTCCCCGATTTGTCGTTCCGAGTCGATATCCACTGCACCACATAGCACATATACTTAAATTCATGCAGTTGAGGTAACAGGGAGAAAATATTTGTAGATATAGCAGAGAGAAGCCACGTCACGAAGAAAAAGCAAATGCCAATATGCCAGATGTTACTTTCGAGACATGACTGACTGGGAAGAAATTTTTCCCGCAGTAGGCAGCTATTATTTTCTGCCGTAGTCTGGTTGCCAACCAAAGCTACAGAACCCAATCTGCCCTGTTCTTTAACCCATACCTAGTGGGAAGAAATGGATTAATACCTTTTCTAAGTATATTTGCTCATAAGTGAACGCAACGAATTCAACTGGATTTTTAATAATAATAAATTAAACACTTCTGTACTGCTCTGCACCCTTTCACTCTTTCTTTAATAATGAAAGTTTGTCAATCAGCTAATTTATTAATTATTTCCATTCTGACTGTCCTTGTATTGAGAGAGCTTTTAATATTCTCTCTGGAGCGTGTCATTGAAAAATACTCATTTTCCCGCCAATTTTTTAATTAGAAAATTATGAGTGTTGTAGTTGTTCGGTTTTATTTTGGTTTAATTTCAATATTAATTTATGCACAATTTTTTATTTCATTTTTATCTTAAGTGATTTTCACTTTTTCTTTGTATTACAAATTATTTTTTAAATATTTTTTTATATTTTAGCTTTAAGTTTATTTTCATTCTAATTTATGTTTTAATTTTAGATTAATATATTTTGAAATTTTAACATTAATTTCATTTTATTTCATTTTATTTTATTTTACTTTATCTTCATTTAATCTAAAAAGCGTATGAATTAAGTTTGAGATATTTACTGGGTGAAACTTTATCTACTCGCCGTCCTGAAAATTTGTAACTGCTATATTATTAACAAATAAAATTACAAACGGTGAATTAAAAAATAAAACATGAACATTTATCTGTTAATTTACTTTGTAGAATAAAGTTGTATGCAAAAGTGTGTTCTTATAAGCTGTTATTGAGAGAAGAAATAGACTTTGTCATATCTTGCCGTAGGCACACTGACGACTCCTCTACAGATACAGTATATGTAAAAAAACCTTAATGGATGATGGAACTCGTTACTGTTCATGATTATCAATTAACACGAGCAGAGTTTCTCAAATTTTGTGTTTAATTCAGGGCGTACTTGTAGAATAAGTAAAACTGTAAGGCGCACTTTAAATTTTAATCAAGTAAAATGAGTAATGAAAACATAAGATTTTGTTTTAACACCCCAAAGAAGATTAGCGATACAGTTTTCATTTTTAAAAAAAATTTGGATATGCTACTTTTTATTTATTTATTTATTTATTTTAGAGAAGCCGATAATGACCGATTTGTGGGACACGCAATGAAGAAGGAAAGCTTGGAGAACCTGATACTGACTGAGCAGATAGAAGGAAAGAGAGACAGAGGAAGGCAGCGGATAACATATTTGCAGGACCTGATCAGGTGGATAACGGAACGGGGTTTGCCAGGAGTAACAGGAGCAAACATACTAAGACCCACAAGGGATAGGGAGACGTGGAGAACCATGATCGCCTACGTCCTGAAGGGATAGGGCACATAGAAGAAGAAGAAGAAGAAGAAGAAGAAGAAGAAGAAAGTAAAAAAGAAAGGATTATCCACGCCTTAAGATTAAGGAATTTACCATAATGTTTAAAATATCAAATAACAAAAACTTGACATTGACATCGAAGCCATGTGCTTAGTGTGTCTATCTTTTAGAAAATAAAGATATTTTAAACATAAAAATAATTAATAGATTATTCTTCTGTTAAGTTGCGACGCACCTGGATACATTCCAGGGCGCATTTTTGCGCCCGAGAGATACCGGTTGAGAAACGCTGAACTAGAGTCTTGTACTATTAATATTTTGCATGAGAAACTCAGTCCATCTTGTTGCCATAGTGTAGTGATTCCCAAGCGCCGCGCCGAGGTATACTAGTGAGTCGCGCGATCCTCTTAAGTGTGCCGTGAAATATGGTCACTGCACACATACATGTGTGCAGAAGTAATGATAGTGCAACGTTAGTATTTGAATAAATTAATAAATATTGAACCCTTTTTGCGAATAATTATTTTCTCTATGCTTACATTATCTTCTTTAAAAATCTTTGTTTCAATATCCATTTTAATTTTTTTATTTTTTTTTATAATAGTCTCACCCCCAAGCAAGGCAGTATTGCCACTGGTGCGCAGGGGTTACATAACAGGAGAGGGAAGACCAGATCAACAATAGGTGTCGAAGAATGGGTACATTGTTGTGAAGAGAGCTGGGTGAGAGGAAAGTGTAATGTGAAAAGAAGGATGAAAGTAAAGGAGGTAAGAGATGACATTTGACGTTGCATTTAAACTCTTGAAGATTGTAGCTATTGGGGAAACAATAATGCGGAAGGGAGTTCCACAAATGGGAAGTACGAGATAAGAATCTGTAAAATAGAAGTCGTGGTTACAATTGATTGTTTTCACAGTAAAAGGTGGGACCTTGTTGCTAGTCTAGTAGCCCGAGTAAATTTGCGCGGGGGGTGGCCACCAAGGAGCTAAGCTCGTCGGAGCAGAATCCGTGAAAGTATTTTTAGAAAAGACAGAGGAAAGCCACGTCTCGTTGGTGAGAGAGAGACTGGAGTCGAGCCGCCAGGTCAGGAACGACTACACTGCAGATTCTATTTTTTGAAATTTAAATTTTTAAAATTTCCTTTATTTGAATGAATGAATATTAATCTTTTATATATATATATATATATATAACTGTATTCAACGTTTTTTACAGCGGTCAAGTCCATTGCAGTTATTCTTTCTTATTTTAATAGTACTCTCTTACTAATCGCTAAGATGATGTCGGTATTGTCTTGGCAGAGGTTTATCAGTCTTTGGCTGCTCTTTCTAGCTATTATTTAAACTTATTTATAAATGGAACTTTGTCTCTGTGTGTGTGTGTGTGTGTGTGTGTGTGTGTGTGTGTGTGTGTGTGTGTGTGTGTGTGTGTGTCCGTTACCTATAGAATCCGAAACGGCTGAACCGATTTTCTTGAAAAGTTACACAGTTGTACTATAAGCGTCTGCGAGTGTTCTTAGCTAGGTTTTGTGTTGAGGTACCCTGCTAAATATCAAAAATCGATAATCGAAAAATCGGGTTATAGAAGGAGTGGTCCAATTTTAATCAAATTTGATACACTCATAGACAAAGAAATAAGAATCGATATTTAGAAGTTTCAAGGTTGCAGTTCTTACAATAGTGCAGAAAATCGATAATATGTATATATAAAAGGCAAGATATTTGTGTGTGTGTCTGTTTATCTGCCTGTATGTCTGTATTTTTTTTTTCAGCCCTTTTATTTTAGTTTTTGTTTCGGGTTTGGCTCTAAGTAGGTATAATTGTAGTTCTTAGTTTCAGTCATTTACCATTTACTCAGAGGACTTCAGTCATTTACCATTTACTCAGAGGACTTATTTAGCCTTCAAAATTCAGTTTACGACGAACAAAATTTATTTGATATCGATACCAGGAAATCAAAATTTTACTTACATCCACTCATTTTTCTTTCAGTCTACAGTTTGGCTTTAACTGGAAACAACTATTGCTTTTTAGTCTTTCGTACCAACGTCCAAAGAGTCTGAGCTCCAGGACATGGATTAGTTTTAAAGCTTTCGTTACACCCGGGCAACGCCGGACTATACTGCTAGTTATTATTATTTTTCGATTTCTGTTATGGTTTCACTACCTACCAAGTCTATGACAGTGGTTTGTTGTTATGGGTTAATGTCATGATTTGTTTTTCAAACTCCTATAACATTAGTAGCGTTACATGGAAACAGTCTCTCTTAGTGTGCGGGCTGTACATATCAAGACAAGTTTTTGTATTTCTCTTAAGCTGGGATTTTCATGGTTTCTTTCAATGTATTTCTTTTTTATAATTCCAAGCGCACCTACTATCAATTTATGTTTTCAATTTCCACATTTATTTCTATTTCGATCTGAAGATATTTAAGCTTTTCACATTCTTTGGTTGCTATGCAATAGTCCACCGGAAAAGACATATCAATTAATAGGCAAGTTTTTTCTTTTCAGTTTTTGAAACTCATTTCTAGTCTATTTACTTCAATCTTCTTTTCCTGTCTGTAAAGATGATTTAATTCCATAGAATTTTGATGTATTCTATTTCTGCTGGGTGATGGCCATACCAGTGTTAGTTGAAATCTTTTCCACCATGTTTGAACATTGTCTAGTGTAAATATTGCCCCACACCATCGTGACGATTTTTATATTCATTTGGCGCAATTACCATCTAATCCTGGGATTAGATGGTTTCCGGATATTTGTCACGAAATCTGCATTTTGAATCTACACTGTTATGCATGATATTTACCTGAAAGTCTTTGATGAGAAAGACTGGCTTTGTGCTGCAAGAATTAAGTCTGTCGCTTCAGCATTTAATCCAGATACTCTTAACCACCAAGGAATGTTATCAACATCGGCTTTATTAGCACATTCTGAATATTGGTCATGCAAAGTTTGGTCTTGCCAGCGTTGTTTCATCTGATCGAGAACTTTATCCTCGGCTTTCTTTTACATATTTTATTTATTTATTTGGCTGCAACAGTTGGTTCTTACGTTCTGTTTTAGTTTTCTATAGAATCTATCAAATGTAAATCACGTTTTTATTTTTACAGCCTTCTTTCATGGTTGAATATTCTTTCTTTCTGTTTTCATGTTGTTTGACTATTTGCGTCATCCAGTTTTCTCTTGTTTCGATGTACATTAGTAAGCCAATCGTTATTGTCCTGTATGATAATTCTAGCTGAATAAAACCTCTTCTTTTATCGACGGTCCACACCAGCTTTTGGATGATGCATGTCATGCTTATCAAGAAGATTTGTCTTAGAATCCATTCATTCGCCATTTAGAGATCAAGATGTTGAAACTATAATGAACAACTGGGATGCAAGACTAAAGAATCCAGTTTAGTTCTTTATATCAGTATCACCCTTCTATAGTACTCTTTTTTTTAACTATTTCTTTCATTTATTTATGGTGACTTCCTTCACTCTCATTTACACAGAGGTACTTATATGCTTCTTCTTACTCTAAACTTTTGATTGTTACTCCAGTGTCTAAGGAAATAAAGGATATTTGTTGTAGTGATCCTCGTAAAATTGTGGCTTTAGCACCTTTATCCAAAACGAATTTCATTTCACTGTCATTACTGAAACATTAAGTCATCTATGTAAAATAGATGGCTTATTTTCTTTTGAAATATTATAACCGCTGGTTAATGCTATTAGGGATATACAAAATAGTAAGAGAGACAAAAAGTCACTTTGGAAAACACCTCTGTTAATGTTTATTTCACCAGGCTTTATAGAGTCGTGGGTATGACGGTAAACCTCATTCGGCAGCAAGGCCTCTGATTGGGAGGTTGTGAGAAGCATGGAACCACCTTTTAAGTGCTGTTCCCAGGTCCACCCTGACACGGTAGCACCTGTTAGGGTCCCAGCTATGGGCAAATAGTTAACCTCCAAACTGAGGTCAAAACACTAAGAAAGTATAAAAATAGTCTTTTATAGAATTATAGGAATAAAAATAGACTTTTATAGAAAAATACACATTTTTTAAGGAAAAAAATATTACCAGTAATATATTTTTAATGCAAAAGTAGAAGATATCTTCATCCTTTTTCTAAAAAAAAAAAATTGACTAAATCAACCTTCTCACTATAATTGAACATTAAAAAAAATACTTTAAAACCCTACTTTTTTGGCATTAAATAACCCACAGAGGTTGATATGCCGTTAAACAAAACTCAAATTCACCAGGTTTATATGATTGAGATAAAGTGTTGTTTTCCTCTCGGCATATTTTGTTCAGTGAAATTGATGACGACAGGTGATAACTTGTATTTAAAGGTGACAACTTGTATATATTTAAAGTTCTAGGAATGGGATACACTATCGAATACTCTACGGTAATATATACAAGCAGTACTGAGATGTATTATTATCATTATCATTATCATTCTTCTTCTTCTATGTGCCCTGTCCCTTCAGGACGTAGGCGATCATGGATCTCCACGTCTCCCTATCCCTTGTGGCTCTTAGTATGTTTGCTCCTGTTGCTCCTGGCAACCCCCGTTCCGTCATCCACCTGATCAGACCCTGCAAATATGTTATCCGCTGCCTTCCTCTGTCTCTCCTTCCTTCTATCTGACCAGTCAGTATCAGGTTCTCCAGGCTTTCCTTCCTCATTGCATATCCCAGGAACTTCAGTTGTCTCTTCCTGATGCTCAGCATCAATTTCCTTTTTGTTGCCATTCTTTCTAACACTTCGTCGTTGCTTGTATGCTCAGTCCACGATATCCGTAGCATCCTTCTGTAGAACCACATTTCGGCCGCTTCCAGTTTTGTCCTCATTTTCGATGATATTGTCCAGCATTCACAGCCGTACTGAAGAACTGACATCACGTAGCAGTCTAGCACTCTTTTCTTCGTTTCTATTGAGATCTTCCTGTGTGTTAGTATTTTGCTCATCTTCTGGAACGCGTCCTTTGCCATGCCAATTCGCCTTCGGATCTCCGTGTCGCACTTTCCATCTCCTGTTAGAACACTTCCTAGGTACTTAAATTCTTGGACTTGTTTGATTCTGTTATCCCCCACCTGTATTTGGCATTTTGGGTTGTATCTTTTGCTGATGACCATGCACTCAGTTTTCTTAAAGTTTATTTGTAGTCCCATCTTGTCACTCTCCACTGCTACTTTCTGTATGAGATCTTGCAGTTTCCTTTCCGTGTCCGCAATCAGTACTGTATCGTCCGCGTATCTTATGTTGTTCAGGTTGTGGCCTCCAATAATAAATCCTGGTGTGTCATCTAGGGTCCTCAAAATATTCTCGCTGTATAGGTTGAACAAATCCGGTGAAAAGACACAGCCTTGTCTTACGCCTTTTTCTATCTTTGTGTATCTACTGAGGTCGTTACCTGTCCGTATGCAGGCCGTTTGCTGCCAGTAGAGATTCTTGATTATTCTTATATCTTTGCCGAAAATGTCGAGGTTTCCTATCATTTCCATCAATTCTTTGTGTCGTATTTTGTCGAATGCTTATCATTATTATTAGGAATGCTTATTTCCTTCCTAAAATTAAACAGCGTATCTTTTACGTTAATCTTTCCTCAAAAATGGTCCATGATATATCTGAGGTAATGGCAGGGCTTAACACACATGACTAACTGAATAACTAAATTGACCGCTCTCAAAATTAAATGAACAGTTAAAATGAAATAGAAGAGGTGATCTAGTATTTAGCATTTTTATAATCATTTTATGCCAAGCAAAGCAGGACTGCTGCTGGTGTGCAAGAAGTTTCATTGAAAGAATAAAAAAGGTACAGGTGTTGTCGAAGACAAGATAAGAGATGGAAGGGAATCAAGTAGATAAAAGATGGCAATTGACGTAGCATTTAAATTTTTGGAGATCCGGGAAGCATGCAAATGGAAGTGAGTTCTACAAACGGAAAGTGCGAGAAAAGAAACTGTTAGAGTAGAAGAGACGTTGAAATTAACTATTTCGACGGTAAAAGAATATTAATGACAATCTAATAGAACGAGTAAATATAAGAGGTCAAGGAACCTGGGAAAAAAAAGCTCATCAGAGCAGTTGCCATGAAAATACTTGTAGAAAAGACAGAGGGAAGCCACATCACGTTGATGAGAAAGTGACTGAATGCGGGCTGCCAAATCAGGATCGATTATATTACGGATCTTTCTTTGGATTTCGTCGAGAACCTCAAGATGAGTAACAGGAGCACCCGACTAGATATGGCAACAGCATTCAATGCATCTACGAATGGTAGATTTATGAATGGGCAAAATAAATTTTGACGAGAAAAACTTCCTGGCCCGACACAGTGAACCAAACTTCCTAGCAGTAAATGCTGCTATGGATTCAATGTAGTCATTTCATTTGACGTCATTTGAGAGAGTGAGGCCAAGGAGGCGCAGTCCGTTGCTCTCTAAGAGACTAGAATCATCCATTCTGATGATAGACAGGAATGTTTCTTTATGGTAGTTAAAAGAAAGCAGCTTCGTTCTTGAGGTATGAAAATTTACTAGCCATTTCCCAATTCAATCACAGATTAGGCGGTCCTTTTGAAGTGCAGCAGCCCGGTTTACTTTGTAAGCCTTGGCAGGTGTCTTATTAAGAGTAAATAGTGGTGTCATTTACTTGGGAACTGATTATAACAGGAAGATCATTGGTGAAAATCAGAAAAGGCGTAGGACCAAGGACAGAGCCTTGAGGGACGCTCGTGTTTGTATGAAAGGCTCTTGAAGTTTGCCATTTTAAAGCACCCTTCATTTTATCATTTGATACGAACGATTGGATTAAATCAAACAATCGTCCAGAAATACCGTAGCACTGGAGCTTGCAGAAAAGGCCAGCATGCCAAAACCTGTCAAATCCTTTTGAGATATTAAGAACAACAGCTCGAGCTTCTCCATTCTTATCAAGAGCCTGGTATATATATTCAGTGATGGTCATTGGCACATCAGCAGTAGAGCTGGCGAAACGGAAGCTATATTGTTTGTCAAAGAGAAGGTTGGGAGATGTGAGATGACTATTTCAGCATTAACACCGGCTCGAATACCATGCTAAAAAAAGGTAAGATGTAAATTAGAGGGGTTAGAGCGATGACAATATTTCTCATAGTAAAATGGTAAAAACCTCTCAGTTTGTATTTAAACCAACAAATATTGATGTGCTTATTGAGAAATACTATTTTTTCGAGTAGACACCCTTTCCCTAGGGTGTTTGCGCGAAAGTGAATACAACGAATTCAACTAGAATTCGAACTCGGCTCTACGATTTCTCGTTCCGAGGCGTTATTCACTGAACCAAAGAGAAAAATAAACAAAATGAAATTGACTCGACTGTATACTCAATTCACATATTTAAAAAATATATTTTTATTTAAAATTTCAGTGTTCCGTTTCTTTTATGTGCATGTGTAATCGCATCAATGTTGGCGTCACTTTAGTTTATTGATATTCTAAAGGAGAAGACGCGTCAAATGCTTTTTTTTATTTTATCATAGATTTTCTATATCTTCTGACGGATGGACAGAACGGTTGCTTGACGGTCCGTCTACGAAACCTTTGAGTCGGGATGCTGAAAGTAAGGATCAATCAACTAAATGACAAATATATATATATATATATATATATATATATATATATATATATATATTATATGTGTGTGTGTGTGTGTGTGTGTGTGTGTGTGTGTGTGTGTGAGCTTATAAATATACATATTATAGAAAAATACATATATAAAAATATTGTTCAGGCGTTAATAAAACATTGCTCAATGTAGTATAAACAGTTCTATTAATTATATATTAATAAATATACATATTATCCAACGTCGGTGGCACAACTCGGCGTTTTTTGCACTACGCAATTATCAGGTGCATATTACAAACTGACCGTTTAAGAGATCTGAAGTTAAGTTAACTCGATATTCGTAA